>VSDK01012748.1:54198-105562 GCA_009767595.1 Symbiodinium kawagutii | reverse complement strand
CCAGGGTCACCCAAAGCCCCAAAGGTAAGCCACAGAGTCTACAACTGTCAGGAAACACCAATATTCAGACAGCCTGTCCAGGCTTTCTTCACACCCCCCCACATCCCCCCACCCCACCAACCCATGTTTTGACAAGGTTTCACACTGCCTAGCAATGCTTGGCACTGCTGCTACATCCACATGATGAAGCTGCACACCTGATCACAAATTGCACTTTAGATACTTTTTGGCACCTCTGGATACTTCAGCAATGGATGGCACCACCAAAATTAATCTGGTGGTATTCCACATCACACCCACTGCCAAGTTTTTAGATACTTTTTGGCACCTCTGGATACCTGTGGTGGGCAGGCCCTTGGCTTTCACAAGCTTTCAGCAATGGATGGCACCACCAAAATTAATCTGGGGGTATTCCACATCACACCCATTGCCAAATTATTTCCCAGGGTCACCCAAAGCCTCCAAGGTAAGCCACAGAGTCTACAACTGTCAGGAAACACCAATATCCAGACAGCCTGTCCAGGCTTTCCTCACACCCCCCCACCCCACCAACCCATGTTTTGACAAGGTTTCACACTGCCTAGCAATGCTTGGCACTGCTGCTACATCCACATGATGAAGCTGCACAACTGATCACAAATTGCACTTTAGATACTTTTTGGCACCTCTGGATACCTGTGGTGGGCAGCCCCTTGGCTTTCACAAGCTTTCAGCAATGGATGGCACCACCAAAATTAATCTGGGGGTATTCCACATCACACCCACTGCCAAGTTATTTCCCAGGGTCACCCAAAGCCTCCAAGGTAAGCCACAGAGTCTACAACTGTCAGGAAACACCAATATCCAGACAGCCTGTCCAGGCTTTCTTCACACTCCCCACCCCACCAACCCATGTTTTGACAAGGTTTCACAATGCTCAGCATTACTTTGCATAAATTGCAATTTAGGTATTATGTTTATCTATGTTTATGTACTCTTTGGCACATCTTCATGCCTCTGGTCAACAAACCCTTTTATAACCTTTTTGTTTTTTAGCAATAGATGGCATCATCAAAATTGGTCTGGGGGGGTTCCACATCACAACCACTGGCAGATTATTTACCATCTAAGTAAGGGATGTAAGCCAGGACAAGATAGGACAAGGGATTACAAAGTGTGTGAATATGTGTGAATGTGCGCGTAATTGTTCATGTTACATATCGATTGATATGTGTATTATTTCAAAACTACTCCAAGACCCAGATTACTCCAACTAGATCCAAAAAGATCCAAGAAGATCCAAAAAGCATCTTGAGCGTTCTGCTCGGTGTCCTCAGAGCCCTCGACACTGCTTTCAGAACATGCTTCGGATCGCAACACCCGAACAAAGGCGTCGAAGTAGCCTGGTGTATCAAATGCCTGAAAGCAACGCAAGGAGCATTGATCGTCTCGCTGCTTCTTTTGAACTCTTTGAAACCATCGACCTCAGCAAAGTCATCTTCCGGAACTTGCCCAATCAGAGCATCATGTAGTTGGGAAAATGACTGGTGACAATCAAAGGCAAAGGAGAGGGGTGGCCGCCCCCCTGTGCACTTCATGCAAGAGTCCAGGATCCTGCCAACTTCCGAGAACTCACTGGTGGCCTGCGTCAATTTCCGTCTTGGAATTTGTTGTATTTGAAATCCCCCTCCACGTGTATCCAGCCTTTTCAGAAGGGTGGATACGTGCACGGTAGCCAAGTCGTCTTTGGTCAGTTGGCGTTGTCCAGGTTTCAAGAAAGATGTGTCTGGATGACAGCCTCCAACAACCATGGCTTGCTTGGGGTCAGACTCGCCTGAGGTTCCAAAGACGCGCTGGGGGTCACAATCCAAGAAATGCCTTGGACCTTTTTGAAACAACCTCCAAACCATCCAAAAATCATCCAACATTGACGAAACCAAAGGCTATCAAACAATTCTTGGTCAAATCTTGCTAATGCTTGGACACACACACACAACATCACACAACAAAACATAGCAAAACATATCAAAAGATGTTCTTTTAGATTCTGTTTGTTTTGAATAACGATGACAAGCCACACATTCCGTAGACAAGATTCCAGGATTTGGAATACACAACCTCGTCACGCGTGATCATGAACTGAGCATGGTTGCCATCCCTTTCCAAGATGTTGAGCGCTGTCCGGCAAGACTCTTGAAGTTGTTGCCCCTCTGCCAACCAGAAATTGGGCAAATGTGGAGTCACCAATGGTACACAAGCCTCTTTGGCAAGAGATCTCGAAATTCCAAAAGCTCGTTGCAATTCGGGGTTTTGTAAACAACCCCCCAACATGAAGCCGAGGGAAATCAGTCCATCTGGGTTGCCGTCTCCGGATCCAGTGCGCTTGTCACACCCACGTTTCAACTTGTCTGCCTTTGCCAAGAGCAAAGGAACGAGGGACCTCGTCAAGTCATCTGCTTTCATGGAGCCTTTGCAGATAAGATCCTGAGTAAGCACGAAAACAATCAAAACCTATGTATCTAAAAACATTGGAGAAAGGATGAGAAAGGATGAGAAAGGTATCAAACAACCGTCAAAAAAACACAACAAAACATAACAAAACAATACAAGTCATATCAAATCATTACAAAACGTACAAAACGTATCACAACAAATCAAATCAATTCAAAACACAGCAAAATATATCAAAACGTTTCGAAACGGGTCAAAACAAATCTGAGCAGCTATTGCTTTGACCTCGCACTGCTGCAACTTGCCAGTCTCCAATGCACCTAAGTACTCGGTCATCCGTCGCTTGTCCTCGCCAGTCATGCCCACCAGCATGGTCGGAGTGAGGTATTTCAGCGAGCGAGACAAGAAAGCTCGCAGGGCACTGTTCTGCTTGTTGTTCGGGACTCGAAGTAGATGTAGCCGCGCACGGTTCAGAATGGTGTGATAGGACTGCTCTCTGAGGTTCTCTGCTTCCAGCTCTGGAAAATGGCGCAGCATGAAGTCAACCTGAGCATCATGTTCCCTTGAAGCGTTGTCTGCTAAAAGGATGTGCGACAAGTCCACGAAAGCAATGCGCTTGGCCCACTCCTGCACTGCGGAGAAAGCTTTCATTCGATTGACTGCATTCCAGCATGCCTTACAACACGAGCGTGCTCTGATGCAGAAGCATGGCGAGGTTGACTCCGAGCATGAAACATCCTGAATCCAAAGACTTTCGGAGGAGGACCACATCTTGATGCTATCCAAGATGGAGCCCATAACACCAATGCAGCCGCTATCGACCCAAGTTTGCAACATAGGCCTTGCGTTCACATCGCCGAAGATGGTTGTCGCCGCTTCTGGAAGATCAAGTCTCAATCCTTTGCAAGGCAACAGCTCCTGCTCTTCAGTCTGCGACCTCTGGACTGCTTCCAAGTGGAACTTGGAAGACTCATGCCGCAACCTGAACAACCGGCCCATCGTTGTCCACAACCCTCCACTAATTTCAAAACATACCTGCAAAATCCTGCAAATTTGGTCAACACACATGTCAAAACATCCCCAAACAATCCGCAACAGTCCAAAACATTTAGAAACATCCAAAAAACCTCGCAAAACATCCAAAAACATCGACAAATGTTGGGCCCATTTGGGCCCTCATGACAAGCCACAGAGCATTTTCGTTGGTTGTCACTGGCAGGTTGAACCGGATTCCACAAATAAGGCACAACATTGGCCTTTTCTTCAACTCTTTGTTGATCAAGTCAGGCTCACGTTGGCGCGGGGGCAAACGTGCTTCGACCTGGAACTGGTGACTCGGTCACTGTGTTGTCAAACCTTTGTGGAGCGTGGCTCTAAACATTCACATTTTCTAACCATCACATTTTCATACATTTTCTAACCATCACAGTGCCAAGATTTATTAAAACATATTAAAACAACCCATGTTTGGCAAACGTTGGCAAACCACACGCCTCTTCGTAGGTCAAACTCCTGTACTGCCCCGGACGCTCTTTGGCAATGTATTCCATGATGCTGAAGGAGACTTCACTTCCCCTGAGAAGGGAAAAACATATGATATGATAACACAAAATAGAATCACAGAAAACAACTAACTCAAAATAACCCAAATATTATTCAAGATCATCCAAAATCCCCAAAAATATTCCAACATCATCCAAAAGTGAACAGCCCAAATAGATCCAAGTAACTTTCTCGGTCTGCCCGTCATACGCTTGGCCGGAGGCTCGGGAACCCCTTCGCCGCCTTCTGTACCACCTGCATCCTGTCCATCTTGTGGCTGGGCCTCTTCAGGTTGTCCTTCAGCTGGCACATTTGGCGATGGAACACCTATCTTCCAACCAAGCCGACTTGCCAATTGGTGAGCATGATCGCAGACCTTGAAGTCCTCCATGATCTTCCGGCATATGTCGCAGGACAAATCTTGCCCTTGACCACCAAGAAGAGCAATGACCGCCTTGAGAAAAATATCCCAGTGGCCGAATGGAAGTTTACACTGATGCCGCATCTGGTACACTGAGTTGAAATCAACACCAGCGACACGCAGGACCTGCTTCGCCATTCCCAGCTGCTTCTTCGAAGGTTTGCTCTTCCTCTGTTCGAGTATGGCACCAACGGCCACATTCAGGGCATCCTCAAAATTGAGATCGTCATCGACATCCAGGTCTGGAAAAGAATCTCTAGGAGTGGCGGCAGGTGTCTCCCGCTTGGTAGTTGCAGCGCCCGTGTCTTTGGAAGCAACTTTCTCCGCCTTGATAGTTGCAGCGCTTTTGGGAGCAGGTTTCTCTACCTTTGTAGTTGTAGCGCTCGATGGTTGACATGTTGCCGATGGCGCTGAAGGCGCTGAAGTGCCCAGATCTTTCTTCACCTTCTTCCTCACAACCGCTGGGGGCGATAGATCCTCGGGCAATCTGGACTTCCTGGCCTTGGGGGTGGAAACCTCTTCATCAGCAGCAGAGCCATTTGCAGTCGGTTCATCCTGGAATTTCAGGTTTCCACCACCCATGGAAGATTCACACAACTCAGTCATCCGTCTGTCGGAATAGCACTTGTCCGGAATTTCCATTTCATGTAGTCCCATCAGCCACCCTCCTCCACTTTCAATGGCTAAGCCTTGACGGATCAAAACGTCCAGTCCCAGGATGACGCGGTGGCCACAGCTCCAGTTATCCACTTGACAAGGAACTTCAGCAATTTCAATGCTCATCTCTTCAAGCCTCATCAAAATCAAACCCAGGGAGCAGGAGAATAAAGGGTAAAATAAGAGAGGCCACTAACACCCAAAATACCCAGAGAGTATTGAACATGTCACATACCCAACGATCATTTTCACACTGCTTCAACAATCAACATGGCATAAAACTGTTTCAGACACCACCCCAAAACATGGAAGCAAATGGAAAATACCCCAAAGGAACTTGACATGATACATACTGCCAGATTTATTTTCCAATCTACTCATACATGTTCAGCCGGGGAGAAAATATGGAGAAGCTGAGGCACTCTGGGTCGTCCAATTTGCAAACCTCTGACAAAGCTTTGCAGGCTTCAACGGCTTGGTCATCGATCGATTTCAAGTGGAATCCGTCATAGACTATGGCATGCCACTCTCCTCGCCGAACAGCCATGAATGCCCAGTGCTCTTCTGAGTACCTTGCGTTGGGCAGAAAGGACGGGAACAGCTAGAATCCCGCACACTGAGCTACTAAGGGATCTAACTCATATCTATAACATGAAAAATATCAAATAATCTTATGAAATATAGCCAAGAGTTCAAAGGATCATAATCATGAGGGTAACAAACATACCAAGAGATACCAGGAGATGCCAAAAGATTTGAAATGATTTGAAACACGCCAAAAGATTCCAAAAGATGTTGAAGGAAAGGAGATTAATGAAAAGCAAGGCCAACCAAGCGACAAAATGACAATCATAATCCGTGGATAGCCTTGCAACTGCAAAAGGTCCAGTCTCTGAATCGTTGAAGGATCCAGTATGGCAACTTGCTCTGGCCATTGCTTGGAGTAATGTTTCCGGAGCAGTCTGACCATTCCATGCAGGACTTGGCCAAAATGCAGCTTCTCTCCTGGGAGCGCAACCACAGGCCAAACTATGCCAAAATAACTTGTGAGTACATGACATGCAATGGGCCCCCAGATTATTATCACATACTTACATGCTCTTTTGTTCATCATTGCACCGGGCCCCCTTCAAACTAGGGCATACTACAAGAGAGAAAATAATCTGCAAGGGGTTGAGATGGCCAGTACTGCTGGAATATTTTCCATGTGGAATGGGAAGCTATGGGAAAGCAAAAAAAGAAACAAGGAACCTACCTTACGTATCCTTTTGTATCCTTGTGTTAAAAAAGAAGGTTGAAGAGTTAAAGAATGTTAAAATATGTTAAAATAAAATAGTCAGAGTGTCCCAGAACAATAGGCTCGTCGGGCCAGTTCTGCAGCAAACCTCGCTCGATATCTAGCCAAACATCATCCGCACCAATGCCGCCCTGCCTCTCAACATGCTCCACTAATGATGTGTAACGCCATCTGCAAACTCTCAAGGGGCTGTTCGCTACCAACTTCTTCCTCACAGTCTTCCTGAGGGCGTTGAAAGCGTCTGGGTCACCTCCCCCAGGACAAGATTCAGAGTAGCGGGTCCAAGCACTCAGTTCGGACAAAGTAATCCTCCAATACAATCGCCTGAGCGGGGAAGAGCAGCATGTCATAGCTTCATATAATTTCATATACTTTCACAAGTTTACATACATCCACATCCGTCATCATCCGCCCACCGTTGGCCACATTCTTCCCAAATCTCCCCAAGCACTTCATTCATGAAGGCCGGATAAAAGCAAGATAAAACATGATAAAGCAAGTCTTGTGAAATCAATCGGGGCCACATCTAAATTGGACAAATTGCATCAAATTGCAGCCTGGAAACTGAAATTCCCACGGCTGCTGGTAGAAAATTTCAGGAGTCATCTGGATAGGCTGGTCGTGCTTCTTCTGGAAATTGCAATATACCTCAGACTGGGATAAGTTGAAACAAAGTGAAGCTCAATGCATGACATTGTTCCACGTCTGCTTTTACTGGGGTTTCCAAAAGCATCCAAAAGCAACCGCTTTCAGACTTATTCAAAATCTGTCCACTGACCTTCCTTGATCTGACTTACAGCAATCTTGTTGACAAGAAACCCTGTAAGGAAGCCTCACATACTTCTCCAAGCGTTCGTCTCCCAAGCCATGCTCGGGCTTCCAGCCATGTGTCGATTGAATCTCTCGCTTCAACCGACTGAGGCCCATTTCTACCTTTCGGGACTGGATTCTTTTAACCATCATTTCTCTATACTTGAATCATACCGAATCGTACATACATTTGAAAACATTTAACAACCATCATTGTAGCGAACCATGTTTCCCAACCCGATGCCTTAGCGCGAGTAGCCAACTCCGAATGCGACGGTCGAGGTTCCACGGGTGCAAGGGTAGAGGTATCCACACCAGCCACTGACGTCTGACCACCGGCAACAAGTTTACCTGAAGCTGAAAGATCCGGCTGTTGAGGCTCCAATTTTGCACCACCAGGCACTGACGGGTCAGCAAAGGCAGCACCTTCATCTGAACCAGCAAGATTCGGCTGTGGAGGCTCTGACGGTGCAGGGAGAGGGGGCCCCTTACCAGTAATTGATGGTTCAACCGGTTCAACAGGGGCAAGGCATTCACCTGCAGGCTGTCCATTCTCCACCGGCGCAGGGCCAGAAGGGCCAGCAGCATGCGCAGAAGGCATTGTCGATTCAGCAGAGGCAGCAGGTGCATCTGCAATGGGCCCAGGATTTTCACCTTAGATGCTGCTGAGGGCCATGAGAAAATATTCTAGGGGTAACCCAGATCTCAAGAACTGCAAGAATTATTTTCAGATATGTTCAGAACCTCAACCTGATTCACTCTGCATATCTTGTATCGTGCTTAATCCAAGCCATCCAGAAAATAATCCATAAGTACATCAGATGCCAAAGACGGGCAAACCATTTTTCCCCCAATATCCTTCACAACCGGCAGCATCAAGTGACATCAAATGACAACATATGACAACACAGCCGGAAGAACGGCAATGAAAAGATATTAAAGGTTTCCACTCAAATACAACAAATATCAAGAAATAGCTTTTCACAGCTTTTGTTTGTTTTCTTTGAACCCCAGATGCCTTCCGGAATTGGCGGGGCATCAGGCTCTCCCAACGCCTGGGACACGCAGGGCCGGCAAAAAATTTCAGCAAGACCGTTCCATCCCATCCCAAATTACTCCATTCCATTCCATAGGTACCCCCTAGCATCCCATACAAAAAGACTTGCAAAACTTGCATGATTTCCAATCCAGGCAACTGGCACCCCTCGGGCTGTGTCCATGCATTTGACGGTGTCCGTCAAGCGAGTGGATTGAATCCATAGCCTCCTGGGAGTGTCCCAAATGTAGCAATGATTCGAAGGCCGAGGATTTCCATTCGGATACACACCATAATTGTCCTGACACGGGACGTGCATTAGCCCAGATGTTGGCACAAAATATGCCAACAAAAAACTAAACTAAGGATACTAAGGGCTTTGACGCAACAGCCCCAAACATACAAAAACCTTTGACAAAAAAACAGAATGTACGAAGATTTGCAAATCCAGGATTCACATATGGAGACCCACCTGGAATGCTTGCTCACCCAAGTCGGAGTCATCATCTTCCCGGTACCTCAACTTCAAGATGCCCCAAGATTTCAACGAGCCCCTGCTAGGATCTGCTAGGATTTATATGGATTTATTGGCCCGCCCTGCCCCCCCCCCAAAAAAAAAAAACACAAAACTTGAAACCGGTAAGCCCAAACAAAGTTACAGGTTCTGCCATGGCAATTCTTTGGAGGAGGCGGCGGCGGAGTCTCTGATGACTCTGACTCCATGGGGAACAACCAAGACCGTTGAAGATACAAGTCACACTTGCTGATCTCTGGAGCCAAGGAACCGTGGGGCTGCAATGGTTGCAATGCAAATCAATGCAACTCAGACTCCCCTGTGGCAGCCATTCAGCTGAAGTTTCTTGATGTTTCTTGATGTTTCTTGATGTTTTTTGGGATCACTGCTAAAATTGTAAGATTCTTATAGACTTTCAATGATGATGTTTCCAACTCTAGTTACACTATCTCAAACCTTCTTGGATTAATTTCCTTAAAAACCAACCATCCTTACCCCCTTGACCACTAAAATAATCCAGGACAAAATAATCCACCAAAATAGATCCAGGTAACTAGATGGCCCCCTGGATTATTTAAATAAGGCAGGAGCCATAAATTGGGATTTGTGCGTGTGTGCGTGCGTGTGTGCGTGCGTGCGTGTGTGCGGTGCTTAAGAATGAGGATGCATCACATAATAGTAGGCCCGCGTGTTCGAAGAATTTTCTTTGATCCAGTTTCTTGTCATTTGTGTTTTTAGGATAGAGGTGCCAGCGCAATGTATCATTTCCCACCATTAGTCCATCATCCATCTTTAAGATTGGTAGTGGTGGGTGAGTCCTAAAAATAAATACCATCATGAATGATGTTTAGACAATGATCTAATGGTGGTTGTTGGTCCGTCAATTCTGGTTCATGGGGTTAATGATATGGGGTACGGTCGAAATTAGGTGTCCCGGGAAATACGAAGGTTCATTTAGTGAGTCCCTTATCGTTTTACAGCGTTTCTACATCCGTACCATTCAACAGAAGTTCTTGTTGTGTGTAATTAGCATCGGGCTTATACCATCAATGATGTGGACTATTCTGTTGGCTTAGGTCTGCGTTTCCTTTTTCAAGTCTCTTTGCTGGCGCCCGCTGCTGCTGCTGATGCTGCTGCTGCCGCTGCTGCTGCTGCTCTCTTCGGAGTCAAAATTGCTGGTTGGAGGCAGTACCATCGGTCAGTTAGTGAGTACCCTGTTGTTTTACAGTGTTTTGTAATGTTTTGTACTTCCATGACATCCGATACAAATTCCTATGAAATAAAGAAGTGACCTGGCTTATACAATCAATGAGGTCGGTGGTTCTCTTGGCTGAGGTCTGGGAACTCTTTTTCGATTATCTTTGCTGGCGCTGCTGCTCTTGCTGCTGCTGCTGCTGATGCTGCTGCTGCCGCTGCTGCCGCTGCTGCCGCTGCTGCCGCTGCTGCCGCTGCTGCCGCTGCTGCCGCTGCTGCTGCTGCTGCTGCTGCTGCTGCTGCTGTGGCAAATGCTGTTGCTAAGCAGTCAATGTCTCATCACTGCCGACTGGTTTACGTTCAGACAAGATAGCGCTGAACGCTAGTCTCTTTGAGTCTGTCTACGGGTGAGCCCGAAAACTGAATGCCTACGGCCTACGAGCAATTTACATACTAGGGCTGCCAGGGATACGCACACTCACACAAGTGTGCCATTGTTTCTCTTTTCGCTTGTTGCTGTTGCTGTTGCTGTTGCTGTTGCTGCTGTTGCTGCTGCTGCTGCTGCTGATGATGATGATGATGATGATGATGATGATGATGATGTAGGGTGATTCAGCGCGATTTGCGGGATTGTTGTCCAAAAAAGGTGCGTACCCTCAGAAATGGTTAGTTTCCCCATTGAAAAACGGCAATCGGATGTTGAGCAGGTACCACCATCTATGGACCACCAGCAGAACCATGGCACTAGGTCTGGGCCACCGCACCGTCGCGAAACCAGATCGGGTCACTGATGTACACCCCAAATGGTAGCAATTTAAAACTCCCTTCCCGAGAGAGGCAAGCTATGGCAAGCTGTTCGTTTCCAGTTTCGGTAGGGAAACCTGAATTCATCGGGATTTCTGGGAGTAACTGGATGTATCTCTATGGACAAACGACACAGCTGGTATCAGAAATGACTGTCATGAGAGCCATAATGAATCACTCATTACATAGGCTAAGTCCAGAGAACCAAGCGACCCACTGAAATTGTGACATCTATATCCACCACGATTGCTGGTTTGTATTCGTTACTATCATGATTTTTGTTCCTAACCATTGCAATAAAAAGCCATATCCCACCTATTGTTGGGTGTTCTTCTTAGCCAACCAATCTTCACCAAGCTTCACCAACCTTCACCCAAGTTTTACCAACCTTCACCAAGCTTCCCCAAGCTTCACCGACCTTTACACCCGACCTGGTCGAGGGCGCCGGTGTGCGGAAGGGTGTGTAGCCGGTAGTAGTTTCCGGTCGCGCTCTCTCCAGCTGCCTGGGGTGTCTCCGAAGCGATAGGGATGACCATGCAACTAATGTGTGAACTATAAGCTCATGGTCATCCTGATAGTTGTAATAACAGTTGTGATTACTGTAGCAACATCCTAATAATATAGTAACAACTGTTGAATGACATCCTTCTCAACTATAAGCACTTCAACAGTTGTAATAACTAGTGGGAATAGAGCACTTGTGATAACTAGTGATATCCATCAGGATTGTAGTAACTGGTGGGGAACAACTGCAAAAACGAATGGGGATTAAGCGGTCGTAATGACTAGTGGGTAGTATCAACTATAATCAGTTGCAGTATGGGGATCAAGCAGTGTTATGAGTCATTCATGATTGATAAGTGTAACTAATCATTACGCATTAATGAGTCTTACTACTGGTCAATGCTTAATGGCTGATGCAATTAATGAGCTAATTATAATGATTCATATGATGGCTTTTGGATCCCTTGCTAAAAGTATATGTTTTAGAGGGTATATGAGGTAATTACACCCATCTAATCCCCAAAACACTTATAATCAAAGTAAGTGGCTGTCGAGGTCAGTATCAATGATACAACTGCTATATTATACATACATATCCCATCCATACTCCGTACGAGCCATAATCAAGCATTGACCAGTATCAAGTACGATTTAGCATTGTCAAGAAACATGAAAACCCGTATCCGCACATTGTTCAACAAATGTCACCACCCATTGGCCAACGCTGATTCACTATCGTCAACATGTGTCAAGCATTGCTAACCATTGTGAGGCTGATTAATGCATCGTTGTCTTATCAACTTGTAACTCTAATATCAATCAATACTGGCATCATAAACTGGTAATGACTGCTGGCTTGATCGCTACCATGTCATTCCTATCACCCGTTTCCCCATCCTACCTGGCTGCACCCCCCCAAACCCACCCCCCCGGCCCCAGCAAGGTATCTCTGGCACGTCGAAGTTGCAGAAGGTCTCTGCTGCTCGCCTGCCCCGGGATTTCTTGGGAGCTGGAGGGGAGTTGAATGGTGACATGGAGCCCTGGGATGCCAGGGAGTACCAGGTCAGGCATAGCAGGATAACATAGGATAACTATATAGGGTCTAGAACCTGTACTTAGGATAAGCATATTTTTGTAGTTGGTTACCAGCTGTGAAATAGGATACCGTCTGTTTTAGGGATCTCCGCAAAGGGCAAATGATGGGGAATGATAGTTACATATTGGATTATATATGGAGATTGATGGTAAATAATAGGCTTGAAAATGGCATAGAGTACCCTGGATAACTAGGGTACCAACTGAATAAACATTGAGCATCTTTGTTTTCGATAGAGCATCAATTCGAATGCTCTAATCATCGGACTGTTCCAAATGGCCAAACATCACCCAAATCCCTTCGGAAATTTTAGCAAGGAAAAAACGACAAACTCAAGCAACAAAGCATGATTAGAATGACATGCTATGTCACTAACTGGATACATTCATCTTCTAGACGGCCTTCGTTGCAGCAAACAATTCAGAAATAAGTAGATAAAACTTAATCTCAGCTATTTGCGATGCAAACTCCAACACAATTCAAATCATGTGAACATCTGTCCCCAATCACCTGCCCCTCCCTGGGCCGCAGACCGTTAGACTCTCTACCTGAAAAGCTCTAAGAATTTCCTGGCGAACCGGGTCCGGGGATGTCAAGGGCGTCCCCAGTGTGTGATGCAGACTGACGAAGGTATATCAATTTGAAGCGTACCTGGTCTGGAGGTTCATTCCCAGACACTCCATGCGTGGTACATCTACCTGCGGGTCTACAGGCAAATGAGCATAATCAGATATAATACAGTCTCTCATCAATTAATAGTTGATAATCTCAAAAAAATATACCATGCATAATTAATCTGAATATACCAGCACCCATAAAGTCTGTGGGATTGTTGGGTGTGCCCCCTCTGCAGCGGTCTCCTGTTCCGTGGCATTGGGTCCTACGCCAAGGAGCCGGCGAGGATCAACCATGGCCGACGGCTTGACAAGACGACTCACAGTGCTCCGCTGTTGATGGCTTCAGTTGCTGAATACTATGACTATGGCTATGACTATGTTGCTATGTTCAGCTATGTAGGTTTATTGCTGTATGAATATGAACAGCAATAAACCAAGACTGGTTGCTATGACAGCTGGTTGCTATGCCCACAGCTTAGCTACTCATCGCTGAAACAGACCCAGTGAACACTGGCAACTGGTGGGTGATGGTCGCCACCTGGAGTGTTGGGATTTGCATGCCGCGCGTTTGTCAGTCCCCGAGCGGCTTGCTGGGAGTCACTGGTCATCCGCATGGGTCTGTTGCTGCTCTCAGGCTGAGAGGGTTGGCTTTTTAGGGTGGCAAAGGTCACTGTTGCAGCGGGTCAATCGTGGTAAGTCGTGATCCAGCGTGAGGAATAGCTGCCGGTCTCCCATGTCTTGCCATGGCTTCTCATGGCCATCTACTTTGGACCTCCCGTGCAGCGGCACTAGCTCATGGTCAGATTCTCATGGCCATGGCCACGGAATGATGAAACTGTCGGTCAAAGACAGGGATGAACAGCGATCCCAATTGCTGTACTGTGTATTCTGATTTTGTTCATCAAAGGCAGGGCCACATCATCTAACACTCTTGGGGCTCATGCTAGTACACCCGGTATGTGCATGATAGTATCAGTGTCCTAAACTTCCGTCCCGCTCAAGAACTCCATCTTTCCAACCTGCCCCAAGTCACACGTTGGATTCACCAGGGTGAAAGAAAAAGGAATGGAATGGAATATAAAGGTTGCCGGACTGTTGCCTTGAAGGCTCTTACCATGCACCATTACCTTACATTCAGAAAATTAAGGGATGCAACGTGTTCGCGAGCCGTTACGCTGAATGAAAACCAAGTTGATGACCTACCCACAATGCTTGACATCTCCATTTTCGACGCGAAACTGGCGCCTTCTAACGCGCTGCTTTAAGCTTCGAGGCCATTCCATACGGAACTTCCCCGGTGCTGTGAAACTGGTGGGTCCTGCGGAGCCCTTTCACCCGAGACCATCAATCTTTGGGCCTTTGCATACAAGAGCAAGCGCATGTTTCTCAGCCAACTTGCAGATCTTGTAGATTCCCCGGCTGAGGTGGTAAATAGTAAACCTGCAAAATGGAGTCAGTATATGTGGAAGGTGGCGGAATGGTTCAGGGTCCATCTCCAAAACCGTCATGTTAAGCTGGTCTCCGGGGCATCTGTGGAAGTCCATGCGCCCAAAGGCTTGTGGAGGGGCTGCATATGCATACCGAATGGGGCTGCACATGGGTACTGCATGCATCTCCAGAAACTTGCCTTTGGCGATCAAGACATGGACTGGACCTGGTGGATCCTTTGAGTTGGGGGGGTCCAGATTATGTTGGGATGTCCTTGATGGATGATGGATGATGGATGATGGATCATGACGGATTAGGGACGATGACGTATCCCAAAATTGATGGCTCCACTAAATCTTCAAGCAGTTTTGAAGATCTCATCATGAATACGACGGCCAGGATATCATGGCTGCTCTTGAGTCAACTGGAAAGCTAGCCTTGAGGCTCTACGCAGTGTCAAGCTGAAGGCTGTTCACTTCCCTCATGACTTTGACGATAAAGCCTCAGGCGATGAACCATTTTTGCAAATGCTCAAACACAAACACACAAACTGACATAAGTTGGAAAATGATGGAAAATAAACAGTTTTTACACAAATATGCAGAAAATTAAGTTGCAAAATGATGTTTTTTTTTACACGACTATGCAAAAAATTAAGTTGGAAAATGTTGAATGAATCGATACGCTGAGAGGTCAAATTATCAACTGTGTCAAAACGAATGTACCAAAATATGATAGGTGCACACCACCTGACTTGATGAAGCTTGGTGCACCCTGAGCAGAAGACAATGGCTTGGCGCCAGTAGGCCTGCACCACAGTGAATCACAACTCTGCACCACTTGCAAAAGCAAATGCCTAGAGAGTGGCTAAAAATGGCATACACAGTCATTGTTTTCTTTATGGCTAGAAATGCTCATCGGATACTTGCTAATGTTATACAACCCCAATCACAAGCTGCCATCTGTCCATGCCATGCATCTAAGCTCTTCAGTGATTGTATGAACAAGGTAGTATCTAATCGTAGTGTATAGCGTGGCATCTGTTTTGTCAAGCGCGCTTTATCGTCTACTTTGGCATGCCATGCTGCAATTTAATGTGGTGCAGCGTACAAAGTGTGGGCTTGTGTCTGTATGTGTGTGTGCATGTGTTCGAATTTGTCAATGTTCACATGTACTTTGTTTGCATGTGCCTGGAACCCAAATGACCTTCGTTTTGGAGACTTTGCACCTAAAATTGGGGGTAAACCATCCAAAACAAGGGTCAAAACTTGGGTTCCAGGTGAGCACCTACACATATATGTTACATCCAAGCACATGCGATGCGCGTGTGCATCCTGCAGACAGGGCGCCTCCCGGTGCTGCTCATAAGGACCCCAGGGTCTGCAAAACCGCGGATCCTGGCGCGACCGGGTGACTCCTGCAGCTGGGGCGATCAGATTTTTGGGCTTTCAGAGTCAGGGATGGCCTGGATAACAGAAAGCTGCAGGAGTGACTCACCAGGATTTTTTTGGCCAACTCCAGAATCAGGAATGGCCTGGATGGATAGCCATCAGGCATCAGGCACGTTGTGGAAACGATGATCTGCTTGTAAACTTGGATGAAAATGAATTGGAACCATTTCCCAATATGCTTCCTAGATCTTCCTAATATGTCCAAAGAGGCCACGGGGAAAGCACCGGTGCCCGTTACAACTCTGGGTTTTCTGCAAGAAACTCCGCGATTGAAGCACCGTGGACCCATCAGGCCTTGCCGCAGCCAATCTCTTTGATGATGTTAGTACTTCTTGGGAAGTACTGGCAGCAGGAAGTCAGGACAGCTGCAGAATCTAAATCCAAGTGAGGAGAAGCAGTGGTCCTTTTCCCTGTTCACAGTGCCACAAGAGATGCTGTGGCTGAGCACATGACAATGACTGATTGCCTCTCTTTGAATCTCTAGGAATCAACGCCCCCAATCATTCTACACCGGGACATTTTCCACTCCTTCTTAAATGGCACATCATGCACATCACTTCAACCATCTGATCGCAGGTCACTGCCATCCTGTCTGGTTCCATCCGCCCTGTACAACAAACAGCATGCCCCTTGTGACTGCCAGCCGCTGCCCTTCCTGCCATCCTGCCCTCCCTGCCATCCCTGCCATCCCTCCTGCGTTTGCGCTTCTGAGCTCTGCCCCACGGGCAGATGATCGAAGTCAAAGTTGGGACTCAGCGACGACAAGCTCGACCGCAGGGTCTTCGCACTGGAGTTCTCCAGGCTCAGTTCCTCACCAGAACCCCGCACTTTCCGAGGAAAGCATTCGATCCCCAGTGAGAACAAGAACACTCACTGGTTGGTGGTTGGACCACCCCAATGAAAAATATGTTAGTCAACCAACCAATTGTTGATGAATAGGAAAAATAATCAAACTGGTTGAAACCACGAAACAGACTTCAAGTTTTTGCTTCCCGAAGTCTCGTCAAAAAGGCGCCGTGTAGATGTGGGCATTGAAAATGTTGTAATTACACAACAAACGGTGATATAATCGTATAAACCTTAGGTGCCCTCAGCCCTCCAAAAGCGAACACGGGCATTTTTGGACCTGCAGATTGCCCCTCTCGAACCCAGACCCATAACCTGACGAAACCACCAACTTCCGGCTGAAGTAAACATCAACCAACTGACCCAAAGGCAACATTGCAGAGCTAATGCCTACTCGAGCAGTGAAATCCGCTTGAGCTCAAGTGCTTTTCAGTCGACCTCAAATGTTCTTTGCCTAGAACAAACCAATTATTATGACCAAATGAGAAAGGCTGCCAATGGTACAAATCCCTCCACCCTCTCCAAAAATCAGAAACTCCCCCAAAAAAGATGCTTTTTTGGCATTAATTAGCTATAGTAACTAACTGATTCGAGCTTGATGTAAACCATACCTTCTCCGAAAGCTATGGGAGGACATGGCGATTTCAGCCTTCTTGGGCAGCCCACATGGATGGGATCCGATCCGCATCCTTCTCAGCGATCTTTGCGTCAAGGGCATGGATGCGCTCAACGTGTTCGCTGGGAAGCGTGGTGGGATCATAGGGAATCTCCAGCAGTTGCACGCCAGGGATCCTCACCACGGTGCCGCCCCATGTTGATCGACACAACACGGGGGAGCAAGGCTACTCCAAACTCGGCAGGATCAGTCACCACACACTATCAAGGACACTAGCCGGAATGATCTCAAGACAGATACAACTATGTCTACAACACCTCTTGAACCAGGATACTATGAAGAAATCGTCTCAAAACAGAGTACCATCGAGTACCTGTACAACACCACTTAAAACTATAAAAATCTGTCGATTGAATGTACAGGAAAGATGAGCATCCTGGTAAGAGCCAACATCAACTGTGAGTCAAAACCCACGCAAGTGAACATCGAGAAATGATCAGTGTGGTTGCGATGTTGACCTACCTTGAGGTAGATATGGATCCGGAGTATTCATGGTGGGTGTCAGGTTAAGACACCACAGGCCAGTCTTACCACGAGGGCCTTTCGTGAAACAAAGAACTGACTGACTGGAGGAGCAAAGAAGCATGCTCTGAACGAGATCCCGCACCCTGAAGTGCTTGGTATATTGTTGCAGTCTTGGAGCGGCCAAGAATGGTTTGCATTGATCTTTTACATGCCAGGTAAGTGCTTGATCCAACAACGACGACAACGACCATGGCAGCATCAGCAGAAACAGCAAGAACAATGACGACAAATAGCAGCAGTAGCAGCAACAAAACAAGGAGCACCAACACCAACAGAAGCAGAAACACGAGGTGTAACAGCAACCAGCAGAAAACACCCGACCTGCCCCCGTGAGCGCGCTCATCTCCTTCTAGGTTTGGGTTTCTCTTCTTTAGCTTCCGACAGTTCTGGCAGAGACTGCGTCATCTTCGCCATGGATTTTGTCTTTCGGATTTTCCTTGGAAACATGCTGAGGCCTGTGGGGATTGGCATGGGCTGTCCTCAGAATGACCTTGGTAGTAGCTATCTTCAACTGTTGAAGCAACTGCGGAAAGCAATCTGTGTGCTCTTGCCTCGGTTTTTATTGGGGACACACAGGGATACCCAAAACAACTCAGGTTTCCTAATGCTGTTGTGCTCTCCAAAAAACTAACAGAAGCAACCTAGCACCCCAATCTCATAGCCAAAACACGTCTGGTCTTGATGCAAGTACACCCGACTTTCGTCACATGTATTGATTGTTTAATGATAAGATCCTGGTGGTTGCAAAACCTTTCCTTCCGCACATACCAAATCAAGAGTGATGAACCCACCATCCCAAAAATGATCATTAAAGAACCTAGCCCTTGAGAAAAACCGCCAATTGCTTGAACACATTGAGATTTTGAAAAACTCACATATTAATGGTTATAGCTATTAATGATTGTTATAGCTATCAATGATGGTTATAGCCTATAACAATCAATGATGGTTATAGCTATATCATTGATGATTATAGCTATTCATGATGGTTAAAGCTATCATTAAGGGTTATAGAGCTATTAATGCATAAACTGCCCCAGCTTGTGCCAAGTCTCTGTGGCAAAGGAGCGCCATAAGGGCATTTGCGCTCCACCAGACCCACATTTGGCGTCGTCAGACATGCATAGTGCCGCCGTGCCTGACTGTGAGTTCGAACAAAACTGAGGTAGTCGGAAATCGGAGAATGTCAACCCTGGATGGTTCAAAAAAACCCTGCTTGAATTAAGGATGTGGTGGTTTCTGAAAATAAGGATGCCGCCAAATCATCCTGGATCGTTCAAAACAACCTGCTTGGTTGAAGGAAATCTTTTGAACAACACAACACATGGATTTCCCCAAACATGCTAACCCCAAAATCAACAACATCAATCTACTCAACATCACCATGGCGCAACATACCCTCATATCAAATGCAGGCATCTGATCTAAACTTCTGATCTAAACTTTAGTGGTGGCTTACCAGACAAACCAGCCCGCCTTTCAGTGCTCAAAAAAAAGACCTACCAAAAAGAACAAGAAAAGATCTGTCGTTGCAGATACTACTGCAAGAAACTGTACGCACAAACTTATAACTTTGTACAGACATGCACAGTTCTGAAACCCCAAAACTAAGAACCTTCAGTCAAATTTCAAGATCTAAAAACTAACACTGGCACCTTAAACAGATATTAAAAAAATAAATAAAGTAAACCCAATATAAATATTTGTTCGTCCACTGTCTGAAGACCTGAACCCACTTCGTTGCGGTTTCCAGCGAGCGAGCGATTCGGTCGAGCACCCCCCGTATACCGCTGGACGCACCTCATCCGCATGCGCGCGTCGGAGCTCCCCCAAGAGGTCGAAGTTCACCAACTTGGACTTGGCCAAGTCATAGGCGGGCAAGGCCTCACCGCCGGCGAGGCAGGGGTTGGCCACCAGGGGGCGCCGAAGGTCGTAGCGCTATGTTAAGCAGTCACCAGCTGTGGTGATAGGATTGGGCAGAAACAATGTTGATGTTACAGAGGTGATCGCAAGAGTCAGCGCCTGGTTGATATGAGGCGCTGGTTATCGCAAGCAAATCACCTCCAAAATGTTGCGATGGATTTGTTTGCCAAGAGAAGATTTCGTCATCACGATGGTATCACAATATGGGTGTTTCTCAAAATAGGGGTACCCCTAAATCATCCATTATTAATCATTTATGGCAATAAACAAACCATTTTGGGGGTCCCCTATTTTGAGAAACACCCATATTCGTGATTGGTTTCCCAAGAAGAATGGCATAGATGGATCGGACTGGTGACAACAGGAAGAGCTGATTCGGCCTCCACCACCGGAATGCGCTTTCGGAATTTCACCTTGATACAGCGCGCGAGTGACTCTGACATGGGTAGGGGATAGAACCAACCAAGGTATAATAGGGATATATAACGTGATATACCACATCCACATCATCATCATCATCATCATCATCATCATCATCATCATCATCATCATCAGCATCATCATCATCATCATCATCATCATCATCATCACCAGCAGCATCAGCATCAGCATCAGCCTCAGCAGCAGCAGCATTGTTACCCCTAATGCTGTTGGTTGTATACCCACTATTGTTGGCTACTATGGCTTATCATGATCACTATGATCACCGTTCCAACAGCATACCTGGCAAGAGAAAGCCATGTCGCAGAACCAGCTGAACCTTCCATGCCCAAGCTGAGAATTTGTAGGACACCAAGGGACGGAAGTAATGCTTCAAACACCACGGATGGCTAAGAATGGTTCATATAGTGACTAGTGTTGGTTCATAATGTTTATATAGTAGTGGTTATTATAGTGGTCAACTATTCCGAAACTATGGGATTTTGCGGTGTGATTGTATCAAAGAGACATAGATATCGGCTTTTTCCTCTTTTGATTTGGGAATCAAAGCAACTGGGCCTCAAGTTTTTACGCTATGTATGCTTTCCACGGGGTGAAATGAGCACCAGGCGAACCATGAAGTCCTACTCCGCTTGATTGCCCAAATTGGAGCTACGAAGCATCTAGTAATCTACTAAGTACTCCCGCCATGCGTTTTTTTTTTCGATTTGTTCGATTTTTTTCGGATTTTTTTTCGATTTTTTCGAATAGATCTCCACCAAATGCCAGGTATTCTGACCCTCAACATACATCACCAACTGGCGGTATCGTTTATGCCATGACTTGACTACCGCTGCCAATAGCAATCAGCATCTGGCAAGGAGACAACACATCGTCCAACATATCTTAGGATCCGGCGTTTCCTTGTATACAAAATGACGGATACATACTATAGCATTTTTTCGTGAATACAATCATAAAAGCATAGTACCCCTATTATCAAATTTCATCATGGATTCAACATGCATCACTTCTGCCATTTCAGCACACACCAACTCTCCTTGCGCAGCCGCGAGGCTGCCATGGTGTCTGGCGACGAGTCCAATGGCCGGTCCAAAACGCAGCGGGCAGCGGGGGCAATCAGGGATCACTGCCAATTTGGACTACAACATGCACTTAGGTTTGTTGGTCGCTTAGGGTTAGGGCTGGGATTAGGGTTAGGATTAGGGTTGGGAGTAGGGTTGGGAGTAGGGTTGGGAGTAGGGTAAGGTTATGCAACTGTAGGGTTTAGGTGATTATGCATCAGACCACTTATATTTGCTGTCATTTGGTTAACTTGCAGCTCATCTAGAGCTTACATTGGCTTTGCTACAGTCCCCGGAGTCAAATGTACCGGCTGGATGTCACTGCTGGTGAGTTGAACTGCAATACATACGAAGTGTTTCAGATGACAAGCATTCCCATAAAATTACATGTGACTCCTTCAACAAAGCAGGTGCTCGTAGGTTCACAGCCCCTGTAGTCCTCAACTAGTTGGGCAACTCTTTCAAGGCTCAAGAGGATTATGAGCCCAATGTTTCACCGCAAGCTACTGACGAATCCCTAATAAGGCTATAGGTCAAAGCCATCGGCGTATCCCACAATTCGCTCATTTTGAAAAGATGTACCAGTTTGAATGATGGTAGATCCACATCACTGAAACCACCATCACTTTAAGCATAAATACCTGATAGTAATGATACTGATCTTCCACTGATGATTTTGAGCCGCACTTCGTAACAAGACCGCTGCATCCAACATGGTTTAAGAAACGTCTGAGGGGGCAGCCCCCTACATGATCAATGGCTGCTGTATAGAGCTCCAAATCTCAGGGGAATCTCCACTGCAGCTGGTCATCAGGTATCAGCCCCTGTTTGATGGTGTTTGACGGCAGCTCATGGTTGAACCACCCCGTGGTGGTGTGAATCTCTCCTTACTATCAGGCATGTCCTCAATCAACAGCGCATCCAGGAGATGTGACCTTGCAAGGTCTTGGACAGAAAGAACTTGCGACCGAACTGAGCTCAGCTCGTTTTACCCGGCAGTCAGGTGTCGCTTACAGCGTTGTGCTCAGGCCTCTGCAATGTCATGTCTCAAGGTAAAGTGATGCTGGAGCAGATGGAATATCAGATTGTACCATTCCCCCTGCACGAATGGTTTGAATATTGAACATGGGGAACATTCAATTCGACTCCAGGATGATTGTAGTGAGTGAAAAACGGTGCTGTTGATGATGACATTATATTTGTCAGTTTGTCGCCCTTCTACAATAGTTACTCTGCCAAGATTATCAGGTAAGAAGCTGCTCAAAACGCGAGTCTGTAGGGGATGGACTGTTCTGGTAAGTTTCAGCCGAACGTTCATAATCATGTACTGATTGGGTTTATTGATAGAAATACTGAGTCCGCTTTGGTTTAGGTCCATGTTCACAAAATGGATACAATTAAATCTTTCAAAATCTTCATACATACGCAGAAAACTCTCCCTCTTGAGGTTCTAATGATTCTAATGCTTTCGTCTGGCTTTGGTGAGTAGAAGTGACGCAAGCCAACAAAGCAACCAAGCCAGGAAAGGAATTGGCCGGCAAACCATGTTGGATGTTTCTTGAGGATCATCTCAAGCTGGTGAACTGGTCTGAATTCTCCAGGCTCACACTGTTTTTTTTTCTGTGCCAGATGCTCCAAATGTTGCAAAACACGTCGCAAAACTGATGCATATGGGGGGGTTCTCAAGTCATAGGGGTACCCCCAAATCATCCAATATTGAGTATTTATAGCAATAAACTAGGTATTTTAGGGGGTACCCTATTTTGAGAAAGACCCATATCAATGCTGAGCGAGTAGCACGATGCCAAACCAATTGTCTGTTGATGATATGGCAATGGGTATCAACCAACCATCAAATGGGTAGGTGCACGTCCAATATGGGATGTGAACGGTTGGGTAACATGGTATTGACCCTGAGTCTGAGCCAGATCAGATGTGCTGATTGATGCTATAACTATTTCCACCATGAAAATCTTATCTAAGCCAAGAACATCAGTTCTTCTAAAGAACTATCTCTTGCTCTCCACACATTCTCGATGCCTGAGCTGGCGAATGAGACAAGGAGCGTGGTAGCCCGCTTCCTCTGTACATGACGATCGCGTACTATCCACAACAGGTACACGAATTCGATCATTGCAGCATGCCAACAGGGGAGCGTTTCAAAAATGGCATATTGAAATGATTGGCTTTGCCTGTAACTTCATTCCTTCCTGCTCTTTGGCACTGCAGAAAAAGTTCACCTTAACAATCAACCCATGCCGTCTTGACAGGATTCCACATAAGCGTATTCACTCACCTCCAGGCAACATGTCAGGCATCTATCCTTTGAGGTTCCCTTCATCTAGAAACTCACAGGACTCTAGTCTTGAATCAGACGCAGCAATAACCTTCTGGAAAGGATATGCATTTACATACAAGCAAAGCTGGGCGTCTCAATCGGTACTGCTCGAAGCTGACAAGTTTTAGCAGTTTAGCCCGCCTCTTACTGTCAACTTGCACACTGACAGTTTTGAACGCAATGAAAAAGTATAGGATGGGTTGGTAAGGTTCGTAAGGACTCCTGATCATGAAAGCATCCTACACCCAGAGGATTCTGGCGATTTTGTTGCACCACGTTTTCTGTTATAGATATTGCCACCGTACAAACTCAGCATCAGAACGACACCCGCTGTGGAACGAATAAACACCCTCAATTAAAATGAATGAATTGAATAGATTGCGCCTGTACAAGGGCTTCTGGGTAGATCAATCTTAGGGTATAGACATTACACCCTGGTAGATTGAGCTGTAGATCTGGATGATCGCCTTTGTCGATAGGGAAACCCAGAAGGGAAATCAGCTCGCAATGGGTATGACGTCAAAAATGCGGTTGCAATTAATACCAGCTGTTTGGATAACATCATAACATTGGTATCTTCGTGTATTTCCCAATAGGATAACCAACATGTGTCCCAATGCTATAGAAATGGTATAAGATGACTGTAACCAGCTATCAAAGATGATGATTCTCCAGCAATTTCAGGGTCTAGGGTCAGCCATGCTCCGCGTCACTCTGAGGCTCCTGCTGGATCACCAAGACTTCAGGGCCTAAAGCCTGGCATAGCCATCACCCTCTGGCTATCCTACACTTCTGATGGATATTTTCATGGGAAAAGCACCAGGTGAGAGGGTGCATACAGGCAATGTACGATGCCAAAACCATCAGGTTTTCCAAGAAACGTTCGAAACCTGGTGGCTGATGACAGCCACCATTCAGTGATTTTTTGTGGCCTCAATAAGCTCATGGCATGACCCAAGAAACCCAGCAGCCAACGTACCAACAATGCATCAGTTGAAGCTGGTTGATGCCTTGCGCAGCATCTGGGTCAACCCCTGCCCTGCGGGCTGTTCACATCCCATCAACGAGTCGAAGAGTTGGGATGTTCACCAGCTGGATGGCTGGTAACGACCCATCCCCGTTGGTATGTCCCTTGTGTCGAACTGATCATCCTCTCTTAACTAATCATCATCCCTTGGATGATATGCATAGTATGGATGATATCATCCATGGATGAGTTCATTACCATACCGTTGGTATGGTTCAACCATCACGTGGCTATGAGTTGTGCCTCATCCCCATACCTTTGAAACGTCGCTGTCAGGGACACGCCTTGAGCTTTGGCCCCGTGCTGAGCACAGAATCATTTCGACCTCGGCCACGGGATGCCTTGGAGCTCCTCGACCTGGCTCCCTAGGCTTGAAATACTTCACACCCCTAGACTCATGCACAAGAAAGGCGCTACGGCTACAGCTACGTTGGAAGTGATCCAACTGCGAAGCTGAAAAATGTGGGTTCCATCTGGTGCCCATGGATGGAAGGATTGCAGAATCTGAGACCAGCTGCGAGCGCGTCATCCACACAGGCTCCCCGGCTTTTGTGTACAGTCGGACCTCAGAGTTGCCGATCGGATGAGAAATCTACAGTACAGATTTCACCCCCCGTGGATGGTAAAAATATGTCAATATGGAGGTTGGTACAAAACCAGTGGAGTCAGGTTCAACCCATAATGCACTGGAAATACCAACCACCATATGTCAATTATCTTTGAAAACAAAGGTTTTGAGCCCATAGTCTCATCAACCAATGCGTGCATCCAAAAATCTGAGCAATGTGAAAGTCCTACGGAGAAAAAGCGGGCTCTGAGCAGGTCAAAATGGTGCTGAATGATCGTTGATAGTGGTTCATTATGGTTCGTGCTCACTGACGGTGCTTGATCAATTGACTGCCAGAGCTAGGTGACGAAAGCTAACATGGCAATTGAAATGAAACAAGAAACTTAGGGTAGGTGGAACTGAGGGAGAATCGAGCCCGCTAGGGCCACACAATGGAGCTCCTGGCCCTGCCATTTGGAACCCAGCACTGAAAGCCAGCTGAGTCTCCAACTGGATGCAGATTGTGGCCGACATCTGATGCGAACCTTGGGGTGTCAGGTGTCCATGGTGCACACCCCATGTTGTTGGTGGCTTTCCTTGCAGTCCAATATTCAGCTTGGATGGGGTGTTCACTCATCATGCTCTGCGGTGATCGGTAGTTTGGATCACTCCTTGTCTTCATTCTTGGTGCAAGTACTTGCAAGCGGTCAACATTCACAAAAGCCATCGACCATCCCTTCTGCTACCCATCTGCCGACAGCCCAGGTCCAGTCCGATCTCTTCATCTTCAACATAATGTCAAAGCCTTTTTCTCAAGGAACTCATCAAACCAAACATGGAGGCTTCCGGAATCTTGGGAACACCCAGAAACACCCCTCCCAGCACCGGAAAGCGAAATGGCAAGCTATGGTTATTTCTTGGATTGTCACAAGCTGCCATGGCAGCCATGCTTTCATGAACGACGTGCTATGGCTAGCATTCTTCAGGGGTTCACCTGGTCCCAGTGACATCTGAGGTGGCTGGTCGGCTGCACGACTCGGCTACTTGTGGAGTTTCCTGCAGGCAGATCAAGCAGAAGCAATTTGGTGGTGTACCTGTGCCAAACATTTGTTAGTCACAACATGACACACATATCGTATTGATAGATGATCAACATGACATGTGTGTGTGTGTGTAAAATGCTATTCATGGTTTTCTGGAAGAAAAGCAGGCAAAGAAGAACGCATCAGTCCAAGGAAGGGGAGTACCCCCAAGGGGAGTACCTCCATCTATCCCGACCCCCGCGTCGTCCGCGTCCTCCTGACCAACTCCTGCTTCGAATCGACGGAGGAGATCTCGAATGTCCATCTCGTCCTGCCCCCATCAGCACGGCCCATGTGATCCACTTGGTGATCCAGCTGCTCCCCGCTGCAAACCTGGAAAGTAGGATTAATGTTTAATATGAAGGTTATGACTAGCTGGTTAATGATTAACAGGGTATGATGAGTAGCAATAGGTTCTGGATCTGCAATTGATGCAGGTAGCATCAGCTTGCTGTCTTTTGGCTTCACAAAGAGTACTGTAGCTTGGCTGCAGATTGAAATATGCGCCGATAGAAGAAAGACTCCCAGTACAGCAATGCAGAATTGGCAAACAACCATCTAGTTGGGATGTAGCACCATTTACAGTATAAATAAGCCCAATGCGGTGGCAGAAAACAACCTCTGCAGAATCCAACGTTGCAAAATTCATCATTTGTAGATTGTCTACTGGATTGGAAACAGCGATTTACAATTTTTCTGTCTGATGATTGGAGAGTTGTCCGAAGAGCAGCAGCTGTACTACGGCCCTGCTCCTCTCCACGTTCGTGGTTGCCACGCCGCCGTCGTCTGATGGCCGCCAGCGGATTCCTGTCCATGGTGCTTTGTGGTGGGTCCAAACATTCCTTGGAGGGCGAGTGGCTGCAGGAGTTTTGATGGGAGAAGTCCTACAAGAAATGAATAATGAAAGCACCTGTGTAGGATCACGGGTAGTTTTTAAGGGAGCTGTCCAATCTTGTGCAAGGTGGGGCCCCCCAGCTATAAACTGATTAGCAAGCCATTTGACGATTGTTTACTATATCATATCGCGTCTACCATAACTGGTAGTTTCCCCGCTGGTTAACATACCTGGTAGTTGTCCAAACTTGTAGATATCCAACCCTCCGAACTGTTTCCCCCTTGGAGACCACCCAGTGGCGGTATCCTGCACTCACTTTGTCGCTCAGCGAACCTGACCCATACTACATCTAGTAACATGCTGATCTGGTTGGTGGTTATTTGTCATGAGCCGTCCGAAAAAAATAACCAACCATCCATCAATATTTGGGAAAAAATGCTCACAACCTCACAACCACCGACCACTCCTTTCACTGGGACTTGCACAGTCAGCGGCCTAGTCAAAACCACCAACTACAGTGAGGGAAATGAAAAATGCTAACATCAAGAAACTTGCATCAAGAAACTTGCACTGGTGATCACGGCTCCCGGTTGTCAAGAGCTTGCACTCAAAGCTCGTTGAACGGCGCCCAAGCAGGTTCCGCCCCCCGATGGCACCCTGCTAGGGCCATGCCATCTTCTCCAACTGTGAGGTCAGAAGCACAGCCATCAGGTTTGCCCTGGAAGCGTGATTCGACAAGCGAGGGAAAGGATCGTAAATGGTTGGATAATGGTTGGATAATGGATGGACAATGGTTAGATAGTGGTTGTCAATCTGAACAAATAGGTCATGGTTGGATAGCAACCAACTGCAAGAGTCATAATCCGCATCATGATTCAAAACAAGTTCATCATCATTCAGCATTATTATCATCATATCTACCGTAATTCCAGATACATCATAAACTCGTTCGTTGTTGAACAACCTCCATGAAAAATATGCTCGTGAACCAACCATTTGCTCATAATTACTAGCGAAGATAAAACATGTCAATCAAACCACCAACCAGTTGGCTGTTCGACAACTATTGTTGCTTAGTATCCCCTATCATTTGCCATATATTCACCATGGTTACAAACCACTAACCGTCGTAGTAGTTTAAGCAGTATTGTTTATTGTTCCCTATTATTAATCAGTATTAGTGGTTATATCCCCTCTAACACCCATGCTTACAAACCACCAACCAGTTTGCATGTTCAGTTGCTCGCTGAAGCAACATCTCCCCGCCGTGATCCATGGCCGACAGCCTCTATCTACGTCCCGGCGCTGAGGGCGCTCTGAAGCCGGTTATAGTGTAACCCTACAATGAGTATAGTATCTATAGCAAGGAGTAGATACTACAAGAACTATATAGAAACTATATAGGAACTATATAGGAACTATATTATATAGGAACTTTGAACTACATTGTAGAAACTTTAAGAAGTACTACAGAGTTGAGTTTAGCAACATACTGTACCTATGACTTATGTTTGCTGCAATATAGTAATTACGACAAAGAGTAGTCAACTATTGGAGCTAGCGTCCTATTGTATTCGAAACTAAATGCCCAGCTTGCTCCAGGAATTAGTTCACCCACCTTGCTACGAGTTCACTCTGGTTGTATCCCAGGGAACTCGTCGAAAAACGTCAGCGTGCTATGCTATACATGCCGGATATGGGTACAGGAAGAAACAAATGAATAAATGGTCCAAGTAGCCATACAGGTGTTTCTCAAAATAGGGGCACTCCCAAATCATCTAGTTTATTACATCATCATATTCATACACCAACCATTGTGGGGGTTCCCAATATTAAGACAACACCATGAGCCACATCAGCTGTCAAGAAAAATGAACCGCAGGGGATCCTCGATGACTCGATGACCATGACCACAACAACAATAGCAGGCGGTCGCCCATTGTCAAACCCTCGCTTTGCTTAGCATCAACCAACCCAACAACCAACCAAACAACCATCCCCACCAAAACCAACCCCCCCACCCTCCTCACCAACCAACCAACCAACATCAGTTGACCAACCGTCAGTACGTAGACCCACACGGTGGCACCGTACCACCGCTCCCCTTCGATCCAGCTCAGCTGCTGGAAGCAAGGCAGATGCAAACGACCTCCCAGCCCCGCGGTGAAACTGATCTTTTTTGATGGTGGATGATAGGGAGTAAAAGCTGAATGCTTTGCAAACGACTGGTGAGTGAAAATGTTTGATGCTTAGTAAAAACTGAATAGCTGGTTGATAAATCGTCGATAAATTGTCGACAAATTGTCTGGTTGATAAAACTGAATGAAGCAATAATGGTTCACATGGCAAACCATTCTGATACTCATCGGTAATCATATGACTGACAACGTGCCTAAACACTAAATAGCCGCAGAATAAATGATTGATATATTCATTGATGACTGGTGTACAAGCCCTTAATAGATGGTTCATAGCGGGATAGTAAAAGCTTGATCAGCAAGGACTAGTAGACACATTTTGAGCAGGTCTAAAATGCTTCGTAGATGGTAAATAGCTGTTTTTCAAAGGCTAAACGGATGATTCATAATGGGTTGATAATTGCAGAACTATATAAAAGGTAAATTGCAGGTCAAAAAATAGCATAATGGTCAATGGGTGCTTAATAAATGCTTGAGAGCTGGTAAAGATATCCTTATTGGATGGTTAAGTTAGTAGCTGCTTTGCGAACCTTCGATTACAATTGGTTAATGGCTGGTTGCAGCTGGTTAATAAATGCTCAATAGAGGTTAAATAAATAGCTGGTGAATAAAAGCTCAATAGGTGTTTGGCAGCTGGTTCACAAATGGTCAATGAAGGCTGCTAGCTGGTTCATAAAGGTTACTGTCATAGATGGTGAATTGTAGATTCACAAATGGACAATGATTTCATGATGGGTAATGAATGCTCTTGATGATTAGTGATTAGTGAAGGTTGATGATGGACGAAAGTGATAGTGGTACCCCCATATAGGGGCTTCTGCTTATGAAGAAAGACGGTGTTTAGTGAAAGCGAGGAAAGCTCGTATGAGTACAAATGGCATTTCCTGTGACATTTGCATTGTAGCCTGTCCAGCGCTACTGCTAGCATTGCTAGCTGTACTCATGATCATCAACATGATCGTGAACATTCCCAGATGTTCATTCATGTCATCCAAGATTGCAAATGGATGAAAAAGCATGCAATGCACCTGGGATGGACAAATTCTGCTTGATGAAAATCGTCTGGTACATGCTGCCACATCCTGCTTTTCTAAGGTGAACAGTTCCCACAAAGGTTTGAAGTCGCCGGTCAAATCCCTTGGTTTCTCGACGGTCAAACCCTTACGGCGACCCCATAGGTTGCCCATCACAACAGAGATTAGTAAACCATTGTATTAATTTGATTCGCCGCTACCAACTGCTGCTTGGATATGTGGCAATCAACACCCCAAGCAGTATATACGTTATACGATCATCACTAACAGTTGGTCATACATGGTCATACCAACACAGTTGGTTCTTTGGGTCAGTGCAACATCTGGTTGGCTGGTTACTACTGGTACGACTGGAACATACCAAAAGTACATAACATGTTCCGGATTTGTAGCAGTGGGTCATATACCACTACTGCAAATAACATACCAAAATACCAAAAGTATATAACATACCAAAAGTACATAATAACAAGTCCTTGCTACTGCACGTTTGGTCCTTTGCTACATCTGCTTGGCTGTGCCATGCGCAGTGAAGCAATCCCAGTTGACCAGTGTTCGTCCAACTCAAGGGACCAGTTCGCCGTCTTTTTGGGATGATTTCATTGCCACTTGGGTGCTTCTCAAGCCATGGGGAACGCCAAAGCTATAGTTGGTTTACTACCTATGAAATCTATGACTGGCATAAAAAGGATGATTCTATGGCTGGTTTACTACCCATAAATGGTTAATAAACTGGATGATTTGGGGGTCCACTTGCTGGCTCACAACTCACAACCCAAGCTATTGGAGAGAGTCCTCCTCCCCTGGTGCTGCCTGCTGCTTGTCAATGAGGACGCACACGTTGAGCCACCAGAGGAAGAGCCCCACACCTGAAGAATTCCATATGGCTTACAACCTGGATCTCTGCTCAGGAAGCATCAAGCCAAAGTGATACCGTGATGATTCTCTACATGGGCGTTTCTCAAGCTATAGAGGATCACAAAAATGGGTGGTTTATTGCCATATCAATGAAGGATGATTAGGTGGTACCCCTATCTTGAGAACCCCCCTATGTTGGTGATGAACGTACCGCAATCAGTGATGAAGATTCCGGATCCACGCTGGCTCAGCTGGGGAGAATGATCGGAGCATAGTTTTGCGCCTTGAAAGAACCATGCAGCATCAAAGAATTACCCTCCGATAAACCAACCTGGCAATGGATTTTCACCATATTTTATAGTGAAACCCTGGGAAAACACCAATAAATGGTCGATTTTCCATTGCCATGTTAGTTTACCAGAGGGTACTACTTCTGACTGAGGAATCCTTCCTTTTGTAATTTAGGTTTGGTGGCTACTGCCACTACCCTTCCCAGCTGATCGTGGCAAGTTCCCCAAGGACTGAAACCTGTCACGAATTGCCAACTATGTGAGGCAAGGAAAGTCGATGCGCTCAGAAAAAATGAAGGTATTTATCAACTGTATCAACTTTGTCAGCTTCCAACCAAGTTGCTTGAAGCTGAGCAAAGGAACTTTTTTGAGCTCCCAAAATTGGGTTCCCCTGAACATCTACCAGTTGAACGACAATCTTTAACAGAAAAAAAGCTGAGTTTGAAGATGAACATTCTTGGACCCATGCGAACAGCACCCAGCCTGTCGCTTGGCAGGGAAAAAACCTGTGTGAGTTCTTCTTGAACTAGCCTCGTCAGGGGGCAACCCGCGTACAGTAGCAGCTGGGTATCAGCGTTCATGGAGAGCTCTAGCTGTTCCAGAGATAGATAAATTCGCACTCTTCAATGAATTGTGATACCTATGTTTGTGTCAGAAATAGTGGTTTAACACTCTTGCACGTGTTTAAACAACACTATCCGTTCATGGTGCATGCGTCACATTAGCAAGAATCTTAAAATGCATGCAGTAAATCCCATTTGATTGAGTGAATAAGTTCTAGCTGAGCTCATGGACAGTTATCAACAATTCGTAGTTGGAAAGAACCACTATGGACCATTATTGAACATTATTGACCCATGTCACAGCTCGCATGTCATGTGAGTTTCGGACAACTTGTGTAGCTGTATTAGCAACGATGGACTTGAGTCCTTTAAGCTTTGCAGTGTCTTGTGGGTTGTTTCAACCAACAGATCTGAGTCCACAATTACAGGAGACAATTCGGAGAGCATGGCAACCTGTTTGGAGGATACCCCAGGTGTGGGTCATGTACAGGAGACACTTCTCCCCGGAACGCTGAAACCCGCCAGTGACGTTTCGCTGCTGGAGTCCCATACTTGGGATGTTTCCAAAAACCTTTGGTAAGTTTATATAGTTGAGTTTCCTATGGTCTCCATAATGTTTTCAAAAACCTTTGGTAAGGATTCACTTGGGTTTCCTTTGGTTTCCGTTAAGTTCGGCAACCAGTAGAAAGGGGTCAAAAAGCCAAGGCAATGCCGTTGCCATGCGCAGTCAGGACTGGGAATCAATTCGATCATGAAGAAAATGATGATCCTGCTGTGATATGATCCTAGTAGCAAACTAATGATGACGGTCAACCAATGGCTAATAGATGGTTACTCATGATTAGTTCATGATGTAGATACAAAAACAATAATTTGTCCTCATGGTCATCATCTTCCTGTTGATGTTATGTATATAATTCCGCATTGCTGGGTGATTACCACTCAGCGTCAGCGTCATCCACGAACCATCATCCCATCACCATGCTTTTTCCACTGGTACCACAACCATTCTGAACGATAGTCATAATCACAAATCAAATTACTTCAATTCACCATCCTTAGATTAGCTAATGGTCAATCAATCATTGACCACTTCTAAACCATCCTTAGTTAATCAATCATCATTCACCACCACCCTTCACCACCCATGACCACCATGGCACGCAGCATGGCCAGCCAGCCTGTCTGGAGGACCTTCTTGAAGTCCGTGATGTCCAAGAGCCCCTGGCGGTGATGGTTGATGATGCTTGCCGCTTGGCGCATGATGATCTCTAGATTGATTGAATGGCTGGTTCAACATGATGATCACTGGTTGATGATGGTTGGAACATCCTGGTCGATGCTGAATGAAATCAGTGATGTTCCAGGATGGCTGGGTTGCTGTGAGGGGAAGTGGCTACATGATCTCTAGATTCAACTTGCCATCTGCGGAACTTCCAATCAAAACACACTCCATGCATTGTCACGGGAGTAGTAGGTACATCAGCCACTTTAAGAAAGGTTGGAAAAGCTGAGCATATGTGTCCAAAAATGGTGCACCCTTGTAGCCGGTGAGTTTCCCTGTTTATAGCGGCATGGTGCCCTTAGGTACCATCAATTGTGGACCCAGAAAATCAGTGATGGCTATGTCAGTTCATCAAAGCTGCGCTGAAAGGCCTTCCAAAAATCAGATCAATGATCAAACGAACCCATCCTTGATCCAACCTACCCATGATTGATCTACCTTCTCAGAATCCAACAATTCAGGTAGATCACTGATGGGTTGGCACCCGCGCAGCCATCCCAGCAGCTTGGAGGATTGGATCCCAGCCATCCAGTGCTGCGGCGAACAAAAATTATAACACCAAGAGCATTGAAAGAGACACAAAGGTTCCTAAAAGTAGCAAACATTATGATCATCATCATCATCATCATCACCATCATCATCATCATCATCACCATCATCATGTTCATCTCACAATCAATCAACCAAGCACCTTATGTTTCCCCTACCCACGTCCGGGTCCCCTCACCCTGAGCGTTCACGTTTCACTGACTCGATCACGAGGTCCTGGCGTACAGCTGATCCAAATTGGATCCTGGTTTCACCCAGAAGTTCTTCTCTTCGCAAGTGCCCTCTATGTATACTTACATTAATACATATGTTTGTTGTTATACATCCATCAATATAGATATATATATATATATATTAATATATATAAAAATATATATATATATGTATCAAAAATTACATATAAGATATAAAATATATGTGTACATATATATATATATATAAATATCTTTGCATATATGACTAAATATCCGTTGCATTCTGTTGTTCTTCAAACCCATAACCTGAGGACCATTGCAATCACATACATTTCTCTATATTTCTCCCATCTGCCTGTTTGCGATTCTGAAACAAACTGCGACACACCCATCCCACCCTTGCAGCAAGGATCATTTTGTCAGAAGCCTTGCAATCCTCCCAGTAGATCAAAGCAACACACCTGTTGCCGGTCGCGTGGAACCTTTGGAGCCAGGACCTTTTCTTCCCAATCCGTTGGTAGCCAGGCGGGTCTTGGCAGTCGCTTGGGGGATGGGCTGCCTACAGGTGGCCCTGGGACCTCCTGGCGATACAGCAGGGGTTCCTGCCCTCGCGGTCTCCGCTTGCAAGGGCACCTCACCCGGCGACAGCTGCGGAAGACCAGCTGCAAAAGTTTGCTGGAAAAGTAGCAGAAAGCTGCAGTCAGCAGCAGGATGTACAAGATGAACACCAAGAAATCTAATGGATTCCGAGCAATTCGTCCAGATTGTGATGGAAGCAGTACTTCGAACTCATCCACCAGATAATTTGTCAAGTGCATTGATGGCTCATGAAGATAACTCACTGCCAACTCCAGCACCAGGAATACTTGGCGAAGGGCGACTTCGAATAAATGCCAAAGATCTTTCTCCATTTCCTGAGATTGATCAGCCGTACCGGAAACCACCCATTGGTGCGTCACGCGTCAGCGTGGGTACCTTAAAGCCCGTCTTTGATAATTGGTATACATGTACATACGTAACGTATATATAATATGTATATTATATGTTCTTAATTGCTTAAATATGGAAAATAAGTTAATCTATACATGATTATGATTTGTGCGTTCCATCTGCATGTGAGTCATGGGTGGTAGTACTGTCATATGTATGCATGGGTGGTAGTGCTTCGTACTGTCATGATGAGTGGTCTCATGTCGAGTCTTGAGTCACCCACTTCATGATATGGCAAATATGGTCTTCATTAAGGACAAAGTAGTGATTCAGGTACTGATACATATGTTGGGTTGGGGCGTTGAACAAAAAACAGGTGGGCTCTATGTCTATATATGTGCGATCGATAAGTTGCCAATGTTGATCATTTGTTAAACATGGCTTCACCATGAAGAACTGAGCCAAAGTGTTAATGTTGTTATGCATCCACCAACGCTGCCAAACAATCATTGTTCAGTGTTATTATCGACTATTGTTTTGAGACATTATGATGATCAGCAATCATATTCACACACCGTGCATGATTCACAATGGTATTATAAACAATGCTATCAACTGTTCGTTGATCTCAATGAGTTAATCCTCACAAGTTCTCAATCCTGGATCCTGGCATTGGTTTCACCGAGCAACCGCCAAGCTGTAAGGAAGCTTACGCTGAAGACGAGGGACCGATGGAAGTTTCTGATCTGTCTTCGCCATCCAAAAACACCAAAAATGGTCGCTACAAGTAGGGGACTTTCGAGCAACCCTGGTCATTTTCAGCTATACGGAACTACTTTGCAGGTGAATCAGTCCATTCATCCCCAACTTTGGGTGATATGGGGTGATATTGGAGCTCAGCATCATTGGGTGTTTTTGAAAATGATCCTCATCACCAATTCCAGTTTACAAACCATTGACAATCATTAAGAAACCCAAGCATTTTTATGGATCCCTATTTCAAGAGACATCTGAATTTGCTTGCCCTGTTTCTTGGCACCAGAACCTCCCCTGACGGCACTGCCTGTTGTGGGCCTTGGCACCAGAACTTCCCCTGATCCCTTGCTGCCACTGGCGTTGCCTCCAAGCGTCGTAGATGCCAAAGAGGCGCAAGAGGAGACGCAAGATGCCGAAGCTTGGCCAAGTCACAGGGGCCGAAAGGGTCCAAGCCAAATAGAACCTGGGTCAAGCAACCGATAGCTATCTAATTAGTATAGTTTGTTCACTGGTATAGTTAACTGGTATAGTTGGTTAATAGCTGGTTAACTGGTTGATAATATACCGATGGTATAGTTGGTTAACTGGTTGATAACAGCTGGTTGATTGACCTATAGTTGTGTAGGTGGTATATCATCCCTTATTATTAACCATTATATATAGTTGATTGTACCAACCAACTCAATATTAGTCAACCGACCTGGCTGGTCAACTAGCTGGTTTAGCTGGTTAATAAGGGATGATAACTAACAATTCTAGGGGATATATACCAACTATATAGCTATGGGTCAATATTATCCAACCAATATTGAATAACTATAGGGAAAACACTGGTTAATGATAGGGGAACCAGGGGTACAGGCTTTTGACCCACAGCCTGGTGGCTTTGGGAGGCTTGATCTTCATGGTGGAATCTTCATGGTTGATTTCATGGTTGATGGTGTTTGATGGTGGTTGATTGATGATTGAGTGATGGCTGATGGTGGTTGATATTCATGGTGGTGGATAATGTCATGAATAATATGATGCTTGATGATGATTGATACATCTTGACTATGGTTGATGGTGGTTCATATCCATAAGTGGTGGTACCCCCAACCATTCCTGACTGTGATTATTGACCACCGGGCTGGGTGGTACATCATCGATTCTGCGTCATTATCAAGCATCATTAGCTACTAGTCAGCCTGTGGATGCTAGGGGCCGATATGGTTCATGGTGATGATTGGCATTGATGATAAATATATGCGATTATGCAATGGAGAGGATCCGTATTAGCTAATACGGTACTATTGATGATTGATGAATTGTATGACGGTTGATAACCCAGATTCACACTAATTATTGATGCTGATCACTGATATAGATGGTTGAAAGTGAGGATTCCTTTTGATGGCTGACAAACTGATAGTCCATATGGACCGATATTGGTCATGATTCGTACTGATAGCTGATGGCCGTGGAACCCACTGGTGGTAACTGGAGCGGCACAAGAGTCCCGTGCAGAGGCTGATCAACCCTCTCGAATCATCCCCTAGTCCATAGCGGTTACAGAACAGGGATGGTTCATGATGCTTGCTGCTTGACTCTGGTGACCGGTGTATGCAAATGGTTTAGGAAACATCAACAAACATGCCCCAAAATTATTTGGATATGGAAAATATGTAGAAGATGGTAGAAGTACAAAATACTTAGATCTAACACATGTAATCAAAATCATGATCTGGTGAGTGGTGTGCCCAATGGCCCTGACCTTGATGCCCAAGTGGCTGATTGATGAGTGATGCTTGTGGAAGGGTCATTTTGGAAATCGTTTCATGACACTCCCGTTTGAATCATCTGCCTTCATGGACAAGACAAATTCAAATCACTGCGTTAAGAGGTGAAATATGGTGAAATCCTAGATGGTTAAGTAGCGATACAAATCAGTTTCACAACCAAAAAACCCTCTGAACATCGCAGCTGGGTTTGAATGTCATAAGTGATGCTATCCCCCAACCATCCTCACCTCACAAGGCTCGGTTTGAAGTAGGAAACCAACAGGCTTCAGCAGCGGTGAACAAGGCTACTCTCGCTGCCCGAGGCGATGGGCTTGCTGCATGAAGATCTTTCACCAAAAACAGACTGGTGTGGTCAATAATTGGCCTAGCTAGTAAGCCAGTGGCTCATAGATGGTTGATTCATGATCATTTCATGATTGATGGTTGATCTAGGTGTTTCTCAAAATAGGGGTACCCCCCAACCATCCAGTTTATCAACTATCTATGGTAATAAACCAGCCATACCTTGGGGGTCCCCTGTGGCTTGAGAAGCTACACGTTGGTTGACTTCGCCACTAATGACTGCCGTTTGTTGATCCCTCTGGAAGGCAGGGTTGGTCACTGCGCAAGGAGGGCTCTCCATCAACTCTACGAGGGGCATTTATATATATATATAATATTCACATATGTATATAGATAATATGTGTATATATGTATATATATATATACATATTTGCATCCAAATGCACCTCTAGTAGATTCCAGCAGCTCAGTGGCACGTAATGTCACTCATGCTTGCTATGGGATCTACCACTCCTGCAAATGGTTGGCTACTACCATTTGGTTGCTCCAAATCGCGCTCCAAATCGCTAGTACTACGGAAACATGGAGTTTAGTTGGCTCCCAATCCCTCCCGGCCAGGATGCAGTTGCAGAACCAGCTGCGAAAAGAACAAGGAATAGATTGTCACCAGCAGATCAGCTGTCTCAGACCTCGTTGCTGCGCGGAGCGGCTTGAAGATTTGAGGGTCAGCTGTCAGCTGTGGTGTCAATCACCTGCCATTTTTGCCCAGCCGACCAAGGGAACAGACCCTGAATCCGCAGCTGTAGAACCATCTACACTAGATCACTAGATAGATCACCTACGAAAACTTACATTTTGGGAACCAACATGAACCAACCAACTAGCATTTTGGGAATCAATTACTGACCAACCACCAACCACCACCAGCCGTGCTCCCAGTGGCAGCATATAGGCCGTGACCAGGGGATCTTTTTCGGATGCCATGCTCGCTACGGAGGCCTGCCTGGTCATGGCCAGATTGCTCTCCTGGGCTGTCACCAATGAGGGATATAGCTGATGTCTGATGGATTATACCGATATATGATATAATATATATATATATGAATAGTACCATCATAGGGAGATATAGCTGATAAATCAGGGATATATAGCTGATGTCTGATGATCAACTTTTGTTAATTTAGCTAATAATATTTAGGCTAAATCATCCATATATCTATTCTTAGGGATTATTATGTACCTTGTAATGGATATGTCTAATGGATCAGAATATACCGACAATTTAGGCTATAATGAAGTTAGCTAAGAATATTGTTTGATTGACCAGGTATTCGGATATTGTTTTAGCTAAAGTCTCAATGATACATAGAGATTGTTGGAGAAACTCCGATCTTATCAATCATAGAATGAGAAATAGACATATACCATCAACAATAAAGCTATTGGTGGTTGATACGGTAAATAAGGGTTAAGTAATGATCATATAGTGCTTCAGAATGATTACACATCACACCATCAATAAATGATTACACATCACACATCCCAGCTCAAGGCACGTGTACAGAGGCGGTCTGCGCAGGCGCCGGCCCATCACTCAGAGCGGGCCCTCCCAGCAGTGGCCCATACAGGACCGGCACCATGCAGATCATCAAGAACCGCAGCAGGTAAGCACGAACTTGATCGCTTTGATCCCGTTGATCCCCATCCGAAGATGCCGCCATGGCACGCACGTCCCGGTGCGCCGCTGAGAAATATCTGTGCCTAGCTGAACATGATCCAATACCACCATTGCTTGAGAGCTTAGATCCAAAGTCATAAACCGCCCCGATACTTGAGCTTCTAAATCACAAAAGGCTGATATACTATTGAGGAATGGTTCATTACTAGCTGAATCTCCGATTCATGGGTCACAGGCTACTAAAGCCTATATATGGACACCAGCTCATCCATGTTGCCGCAAAGTTCTTGGATGTAGCGGCCACATCATGCCACATCCTGGTTGGCTAATTCTTGGGTATAAGGATTCTTTGTGGCTCACTATGGCTAATAGCCACGCGATACTTCATGATCCAACTTGATAATCCCTTGTTGATGGGTGTTTACTGCTTGATTGCTGCTGGTTGATGCACACAAACTCCCAAAAGTTAGGCAACCAGTTGTCCTGCTGTGGGGAAACTGCCATGCTGCCCACCACTCATGGACACATTGTACGGCCGCTACAGCGCCACAAGCCTTGCTTGATCTGGAAGATCTGTGGACCACAGGTTGGCGCCGGAGATCACCAGCAAAGAGGTCCGACCCTACTAGCAGTGCACCAAAACCCTTCATGACAAGTTATCAGAGACCGCTTGATAATGCTAAAAACAACGAAGCATGGTGGTTCGTGGTGATTCTGCCCGAAAGTGTGGGTCCGCAGGTGTTCTGACGGAAAACAATGTGATAGGGTTTTTCTGACAACAACAAGTTATAGCCGAGCCATGAAGTGACCAAACTTCCATCTTTTGATAGTACATCATCAGTGATTGAATCAGCAAAACTGCAGGTGAATAAGGTTTAGATGGATCCCTTAAATGGCTTCCAATTGCAGCTGTACACAAAGGAGATATCTGTGTTGCGTTTTCATTACATACCCCAAAAAGATACTGATCGTGTCAAAGAATCATCCAACAAACTTGATAGACGATATACCATCCAGGCCGGCAACCAAACATTGGTTGATGGTGTGGGTTCTAACCTCCTATTCTTTGTTACACTTGATGGCTGCTATCTGGTGCCAGAATTCCACTTCCACAAACAAGCGCAACAGCTACCGCTTCTATGATCGGTTCGACTCGTGAATTGGTCGGGATGGAAACGATCCCCAACAAACCACCGCATATCACCTACAGCAACCAGCCCTAGTAACCATAACTGATCAATCATAACATACTCGTGGATTGGTCCTGCCTTCAAATTCCCTGGCCCTGCTGTAAATCGTTTATACCAAGATGTCTTGTTGAGTGATCAGTTGCACCATGTTGAATTATCAGCCTTCATCGCCTCCCTTTTGAGGATTTTCCCATTTCACGCGTTGTGTCCTACTTGTGCTCAGTTCGAAATGCTGCACAATTGATGAGTACCATAGGTCTATCTATAGATGTTTTTTGATACATGTGCATATTCAATCATACATGCACACACATATGTGTATCTGCAAACGCATAATGAATCAAAATATTGCATGAATACATATTCATATATGCATATACATGTGTAATCATGTACATATACACCAATATTAACATTAATTATAGATAAAGAAAAATAAATACAGCATATTGATGAACATTATCTCCGTTACATAGACCTCGTTTCCATCGGTGGAGACGCTGTTCACAGCGCAGCTGTCGCCTGCTCCGTTGGTGCATCGGGATTCAGAGCCTCACCAGGGTGAGGCGCTGGTGATGGGTCCTGGAGGCACCTGGAAAGGTGGTAGATGGGTACGTGGATATGTAAGTGGATGGATCTCTGGATGGGTGGTCACCTATGTTCATGATATACTTTACTCCCAGTGCGGTCGTGAGCGCTGATGAGCAAAGAACCAACTTATAAATGGTGATTCGGATAATCAGTTTGGCAACAATATCAAATCTTGCAGCAGTTCACATATCAACAGCCAGATTTTTGTGAGAAGCAAAAGATCTACGGTAATTACCGGGCTTGACTGACCGCCATTTAAGAGTTAGTCCAGAAATAGTCAGCGGTACAGGATCATGACTCTACCTGTAAATCTATGGGCACTTTCAGTCCCTGCACATCCAACAAAGCAAAGATCCGTCATTTCGTTACCTGTTGGTCCACCATGTGGAAACCCCGCCTTCGCGGCTGGCATAAAATGGTAGATCCAGCTGCAAATGAACTACCCATGTTAATAGCCAGTGATGGTTCCTAAATCTGGTTGGTGGTTGGACCACCCCCGATGAAAAATATGCTAGTCAACCAACCAACCAACCATTTGGTGATACATTTGGGAAAATAACAAATGTTTCAACCACCATCCAGCAATTCATATGAGTCTTTCATTGATATCTTATCGTCCAGTCATGATCAAGCCGCTATAATGCCATGATGTGGCATTCGATGAGGCTGAGTCACAATCGGTGTTTCAGCTTGGATTCATGCAGTAAAATATACGAAACCTCCCACGAACGGTCATTGCGTGCATGGCAGTTCGGCCTACAATGCCCCTTCTTTTGGATGTGTCAATTATCGGGCTGCTTGCGGCATGTTGTTTTTGACAGGCAAAGTAGAAAAATCACTAGTGCACTTCCTCATCTGATGCCATTTTGTTTTTCATCTGATTGGTTGAGTCCCCAGCCTTCTCCTGCCCTTCATCCGTGTTAGATGCAGTCGCCTTTGCCTCAGCAGTGACAAGATCCAGGTTGACCCTCAAAAAATCAGAGACGCGTGGTATGAAAGGCCGAGAATATGACGGAATCCGTCAGTCAACCACGTTACTCCGCATGCAGCAATCCATCACACACACCAGCAGTCGCCATGCTCTTCAAAGCACGGCCATAAAGACTGCGAAGACTGCAACCCCTGAAAAAAGGTGAAGATGGAAAGGCTCGCCCGCATTGCTAACAATTTGAAGTATATAATTACATCTACCAACATACATATGCCAAGATTGACAAGTACTAATTAACCATTATATTATTATCATCAGCACGAAATACTTCCCGGGCACAAATCCTCATCCCAATCTCTCCGAGTTTCTGAACAGAATAAAGCTTGATTACCTGATGATGATTAACCATGAATCGCTGCTCTTGAGCACTAGCAACTATGTTGACAGCCATTTCCTATCTTAACCCACATTAATAACTAGTAAACGTCATTATGCTCTAAATGAGGATTATCTAGAGCTTTCTTTATCTGAACAGTATAATCAATTATTAAGCATCATTGACAAACATATAGAAAGCTCTAAATCCAATCAGTGCACTGTCACGTCATCAGCATCCGAGCGCGTATCAGTTGATATCCAACTGACCAATGGAGGAATCATCCCATGGATGACATTTGGCAGTGGGCGAATATGAGCCATCAGGGGATTAGAACCAACAAGATCATAGGTAAGAGAATGGTGCTGATGGTGGGTATAGGGTACCCTCGCCGCCATATGTTGACCGTTGGCATCTATGATTGATAGTATTGGATGGACTGTGGGTATGACTGACCAAGTGGAACATTTGATACGTGACAAGTGCTATTGATCACCCATCGTCAATACCCCTCTACCCGCGAACTTTCTCATCCATGACCATATTCAACCATTCTTTATCATTGTCAAAATACAAAACAGTATCCCTCAATCCCCCATCACTTTCCATCAGCGACTGTTCTTAGCATTCCTGGCTGCATCTGACCACATCTTATCAGACTTATTCTGGACGAGAAACACTTGCCATCACTTTGGCTCATTCTTACCATCAGTGACTATCACTAATCATTATCATCAAAAAAACCCTACTGTTGTTGGTTGTTATCGGTTATCAACCTCCACTACCAGAACCATCCTTCACCATCATATTACCGTTCATGCTAACCATCACTGGATCATCAGCTGGTGTTTGGTTGAATGCCATCACAAACCATTGCAAACCATTCCATTCTTAAAACATAATAACTCATCACCAATTCATCATCACTGATATATAATCACTGAGAAATCATCACCAATTCATCATCACAAAATCACCACGAAAGAATTAATCATCACTCACCACTACCCATCAGCACCGCTTATTCACCCAGCTGACCTCCAAGCCTTCAATCAGCTCCGCTACCCCTGGGCAGCAGCACCGCACTCTCGCGGAAGGTGTCTACGGCACTGAGACCCTTCTCGGCCTCGATGGGGCGACTCAGTGCCGAGACAGGTGCATCATGGTGTAGCTACCGTGAGTAGTTCATGGTAGAGACCATGCTTACTATATGAACTAGCTATACTAGACCATGAATATATGAATCACCAACAATTTACAAACAGTACAAAAATAGTCATAGTGATTAATCTGGTTGAATAAGAGTAGTTTCTTGTAGTTCATGGTGATCAGCTTGTTGACCTTTATTTAGCTTGTGAATGATTCTGAATGAGGTCATGAGTCATTGATATGTCAATGATGGTAGGAAGAAAATTCACAATAGCTTTAGAATGATTCATGATGGTTATTAGTGATGCAAGGTGATGGTTCATGATACTTGGTGATGGTTGGTGATGGTTGGTGATGGTCAATAATGGTGAGAGTGATAGTAAATGACAGCTTAAGAATGGATGGCTCAAGAGTAGTCAATGATGGCCTAATGATGATCACAATTGCTCAATAATGCCTCGATAATAGTCAATAACGGCTTAATTCTGATCATAATCGTGCTTCAGAGATGAAACAAAGTCCTTCCTGCATCGTCAGGAAACGAGACCGGGAGGCTGGTCGACATACGTTCTCTCTGAGCCAGCAAATGTCAAAGTGTCAAAGAGTGACCAAGAATCACTTGAAGCTATAAGTTTCTCGTCAGCTGTCAGTATGAATGCACTGGAAGTAGAAAATCCACCATTTAGGACGGTCTACCCTTAGAAAACATGTGGTTCTTAGCTTCCAGGCTAGTTTGCCAAAGAGTAGACTGGAAGGGGTCAGGTTTGCTCTTAATGTATCTTATACCTCCAGCATGTTTGACTCTTTGCTCGTGGTTTTTGCACAATTCACTGTTGGTTGCATACCATTCTTGACCTTTGACTACGGCAACCACTCAATCCTAGTGTGGACAATCATTAAACATCAACGCTTACGGACTGCAACCTGTTGGTCGCTGCTTGTTTATCATTCCGATCGACTAGTGATCATTGGTAAACACGGGTAACTATTGACTCCGATTCATGCTTGGTTCTTGAATTTGTTAACTATGCAATATTGATCTTCAATAATCATTGAATGTTGATTACTGATGACTGATGTCTTTACCCGTGGATGGTTGATTATTCATTGATACTTGAAATTAATGATTGATATCATTGACATAGCCAATATCGTTGATTACTCAAATGGTGATTTCTCCAGATAAGGGTCCCCCAAATCATCCTTTCTGTTAATCATTTACAGTAATAAACCAACTATTGATCAATTCTGACTTTTTGATTCTTAAGTTTGGATCGTCGAATACCTTGTATTTGGTTAGAACCCTCCTGGTAGCTCCTGGCCTCGCTCCCTCCCAAGCACCAGCCACTCATGACATCTCACCATGTTGAGGTTTCCACCTCAATCGGCTGAACCTGGCTGTCAACCGCAGGACAGATGGAGAAGCAACCCGACTACCGCAGGGGTATCTGGCTGTAACTCTTCACTGGTGACCTAATGAGAATGACCTACACAGTACCTTGAGATTTGAGATACCAACACCTGCCAAACCGGGTGTCCAAGTGTTTGGTTTCCCATTGAAATTGACCAGTTGGGGGATTGTTGGGACAGTACCACCATTGTTGGGGCCGGTATGATTTATGGAGGAATACTGTTTCCCGCGTGAGGAATTGGGTGGGTACCACTTTCGACCCATCACCTTTGGGGGTCTCCTTACCTACGTTCCATACAGTAAGGTTGATGAATCGGGAGCTAGCATTACAAGGACAAGATATCAAAGAACTAGGAAAGCATTGTTTTTGTTTGTTTCCATGGGCACAAGGTCCTACCAAACCATCCCAATAAAAATGTCGATAAGCACAGCCAGAAACAATCAAAGTGTTTAAGCTATACCGGATGTCCAAATGCTGCCCAAGTGTACAAGGTCAATTGCCAGCACAGGTTTGCATTTTCATGGGGAACGAACCATGTCAAGAGATGCTCGTCCATATCACATTTGTGGGTACGTACAGATTGTACCTCTGCCACAGTTTCGCCGCCAGTCAGTTTATCGACTCACCGAGCATGACGAAACCCACTGAGCCACAGCTTAACCGTAAGCAGTAACCATTTTCAAAACCTCCAAGAACACATCCAAAAAAAGCCTTCATTACATCAATCCTCAATCTCAAACATCAACGAATCACCCAGTTTGACCATAACCAGAAATCATCTCCCACAAGCGGTCACTATAGCCACCTCCGGCACTACATCCAAAAGCCGTGCCTGGGTCTTGTCCACAGCAACCTTACTGGCCTGGCCCGCAAGTTTCGAAGCCACTTGCGGGGAAAAAGCAGTGGCAGCTGCTCACAACAACGGTAATTCATGGCTCAACTATGGGTGACCCGTGATGGTTCAGGATAAAACCATGATGGTCATTCACCATGACTCATGACCACTCGTGGCACATGATAAATAATAGCTAATTTTTCACCATGATCATTTCCAAAAGTCAGTCACCGCATGCAAAAACAACGCGCAGCTTGCCAATCACCAGCTTGGTCGCTCTGGGGGAGAGAGGAAAGCATCGATCAACCATCATTTGTTGATTTTAATCCCCTATTGCTAACTATTCATAGCCATCAACCAGCAAAAAAACTGGTGGTTGATTCATTGTGTAGCAGTTTAGCTCTTCAACAGCAACCTTTTGCAAACCCGCTTGGCCCATAACCAGTACAACTTGATCTAAGTAACCACCTACGCATTGGTTACGTAAAAACATCGGTACTATATCAACCAGCAGTTCCGTTCTTGGCCAAAATCAAGGGGCTACAGAAACTATTAAAGCCACCGTACCCCCCTACAAACATCAACAAGCTTTCCCTATCATTCCCCTTTCCTTCATGATAGGCAACTATTCCTGCTTGGGGTTCCCTGGTTACCTACTATACAAATAGCTGGAAGGGTAGGATGTCTAATAAACCCATAAATATCAAACCGCTAATCATCCACCAGTGATTTTGGCTACATTTCTGTGGGTCAGTTCACCCTGTACCCCTGGTTCCCCCACTATTAACCATTGTTTTCCATATTTTTGTTGGTCATTGTCCTCCAGTAGTTGGTTGGTTAACTGCTTGACCCATAGCCAGATTAAGTTGGTATATATCCCCCTATAATCTTTAGTTATCATCCCCTATTATTAGCCATTGACCAGCTCTGATTAGTTGGTTCCTCTTGATCCATAGCCCCATATCATAACTCAACCAAATAGCCATATATAGCAGGTATATCCACTACTATTGTTGCTTGTTATCTCCCGTTAATATCCCTCATTATTGGTTGGTTAATGTTGACCCATAGCCACATCCTTTGAACACGTGGCAGCAGGACCCCCGGAGTGGCGCGCTGCCGCAGTTGCTGAAGCGCCCGATCACCTAGGTGCGAGTGACACCGCCCTGGGAAGCTCAGCCCGGGTGCGTCCACCATAGAGGTATAGATGGTGGGTTCTCAAAATGTGGGACCCCCAAAGCCATGGTTGGTTTATTACCACAAATGATCACTGTCGGATGATTTGGGGGTACCCCTATTTTGAGAAACACCCAGATGGTGTATGATTTTCTATGGGTGGTGATGGTTGATGGTTAATCAAATTATTTTCAATAGTTGTAGCTGGTGACCTGGTGTACTATTTGATGCGGGTGTTTCTTAAAATAGGGAAGCCTTCAAATTGACTAGCAATGTGGGTGTTTATAACCACTACACCAATGGCTACTGGGTGGCGCCCCCAATTTGTTAGCTAACTGAGGTTAACCGGGGTAAATACCAGTTATGTTAGATACAACTACTATACTTAAGATGGTCATCATGGTAGGACACATAACCAACAACGAATTGGTGATGTTGATGGTGTTTGATGATGTTTGATGATGCTTGATGCCATCTCCCTGACTTAGGATCTTGATGATTTGATCAGATCTTGATCTGCACTGGTACTGCACGAGAAACCAACCGCTCTGTACTCCTTGGACTGGCACCGCTCTCATCTTCGACCAAACCACGAGTCCGAGCGCTTGGTAGGGTCTCCGAGCACAGGAGCGGTGCCGGCACAACGTGACTATCTCGTGTGAATGGTGGCATGATGAGATTGTGCACTCTCACAAGGTAATCCATGATACTTAATGATGGTAAAGATACTTAATGATGATTGATGATGATCAATGATGCTTAATTAATGATGATGGCGATGGTTTATTGGATCAGCTAGTCTTCATCCATTGATCTTATAAGCGTTTCAATCTTCAAAAGAAGCACGGGCAGCCATCTGTTGAGATGCCCAATGTGTTTTCGCTTGTTGTGCCCTTCGCCTCCCCGATATAGAACTGCTCGGCATTGTCTTCAGCCTGGGAAGACCAAGGTATTCTGTCTCCAAGGTTTCCCCAACATGCCCAGGGGCCAACTTCTTGTCATGTTAAACCTGCGGCTTGTGAAAATGACCCACCCGGCGCGGGTCGATCCGCAGAGCGAGCATATTCTTGGCCCCACCATGATCATCATCAACCAGTACCATTCACGATTATACAACCATCATGAACAAGTGGCAACCTTATCATTTGTCAATCATCAAAAAAATCATTGGCTTGCTAAACCATCATTAACCATGTGTTGCTTGACCTCATTAAACACCATGAGCTGACTAGGTCAAGCTACGTTGGATGACTGTAGGGTAACCATCAAGTTTAATCATGATTCACCGTCTTGCATAAATTATCATAAACAATATATAAACATCATGAACCAGCTCTGGGTGTGTCAAATAACCATTGGGTAACCCTCCCAACCCCAAGCCAGGGCGGCCATGAAGAAACAAACTGCAACTCTTGCCAGCCTCCTCTCCAATGAAGAAATGCTGATGGCTAGGAGAAGTCTGCACCTGCCAAACTTGGGCGGTGGATGAACCACCAAGCGCCAATTAGAATAATCAAGCAGTAGATTGATGGATTGCTGAACTCATTGGCCTAGACAAATCCTATAAGTAGACTATAAGTCAAAAACATCGAATAACATTAATCAAAACCATCAACCATAAACAATCAAAACTGATTCTGTGTGTCCCCGAAAATTTCAAGTACACATTCCCAAACTACCCAAACTAGTCTGGCTATGTCTAGCTGACGTTCACCCACCCCTTACCCACGGCCAACCCTGGATGATTCACCTCACGGCCGACCCCGACAGCACCTCCTTCAGGAGCTGCGAGACACCTGAGCTGGCATGGGAAGGTTTGACTCAGGTTGACTCAGCTGGGCTAACAATACAACCCCCATGGTGAAGTTCGTGGTTAGTGGTTAACCATAGTGGTTAATAATGGTTAACTAACTATTAGTAATGGTTAATAATGGTTAACTAACTATTAGTAATGGTTTATATAAAAGGGTGATCAGTGGTTCATAATGATCATTGCTGGTTGGTGGTTGAAGCACCCCGTCATGAAAAATGTGCGCAAGTCAACCAGCCAGTTGTTAATAATTGCTAGAGGAAAAAACAAAATGTCTAAAACCACCAAGCAGAAATGCTACGAGTTTACTGAAGGAGTATATAAATGAAATCATCAACTACATCAAAATTGACTGATAGGCTTTCTTATTAGAACTAATCAACGAGTGAGCATAGATGAAATATAATGCAATCATGTACGAAGACCGCAAATTGCGGGTCTCCCTGCTAAACGTGGTACAAGAGCTTCGAAGATCCCATTCCGATTCGGTTCACGGCACAGGCATCCGCCTTGCAGAATTCTGTTACACCAAAAACCACAGGAGGAGGAATGGAATGGCACCCTGTCGCAATCGCTCATTCGATCTAACTCACGCTGGGATGTTGAAACTTCCCACGTCTAAACGGTGCTAAACTCCCGAAGCAAAGGTTTTGGTCCCTAACCTCTGATGGACCAACACCATTGGCTTCCCAATCTAAAGCGCTAGAACTTGAGGGAAGGCCTTGAGGGTGTTGTGGCCAGAACAACTCAGCTGAGGCGTCGTCTTGAGAGATCTTCATTTCGCACTTCGCGATCCTAAACAGGAGAAGCCGCGCAACGCAACCCAGTGGTCCCTGGTCCACCAAATTAGAGATGAATAGTGTTAGTTGCATTTCGGTGTTTCTCAAAAATAGGGGTACCCAATTTCAAAATTTGGGGTTCCCAATTCTTAACCATTTCAAAATATCATCGAGTTTCTTAACCATTTCAAAGTCAACCAATCATTTGGGGTTCCCAATTTTCAGCCCAAAATTTCGTCTCCCAGGTGCCACAGGTGCGTCACGCCAGCCTCGGCGCGGCCCGTCCTCTTCCGAGCTAAACTCCACACCTTCCTCGTCGCTGATCTCCCCACAGTGGGTACCCGTTGCTGCCTGGACACGGCACCGGTGAAGCCTGTTGCAACCAAGTGGTGAACTGATGATTGACATGGCTATGGGTCAATATTAAGCAACCAATGTTAATGATAGGGGATGATAACTAACGATTATAGGGGAGATATACCAACTATATGGCTATGGGTCAATATTAACCATCAAGTTTATGGCTTGTAATGACCAACCAAATCAAAGGGAAAAAGAGCTGGTTAATGATAGGGGAACCAGGACTAAGGGTTTTGACTCACAGCCACATGCCACTGAATGCCACCTAATGCCACTCATATGGTATAACTTCATGATTTGAGCCTTGCGAGGATCTTGGCACTGGCAATCTCAGTATACAATTGACAGAATCTGTGGTGAAACGAGAATTTCCATCTGTGGTGCTCCTTCAGATTACTTCTCCGCCTCTTCCCAACGGTCACGCTGGTGAAACGAAACCTGAAACTCCAAACGAATCGTGACCTACACTAGTTCCTCCAGGCGCTCCGCCAATCTGCCACAAATCTTCGTCGCATCGTCTAAATCGTCATCTTTCAAGGCATCTGTCGCATGTTCCAAGCCTCAGTGGCCATCCCAAACGCGTTAGCGCTGGCTTTTGTAGGTCGTGTTCACCCATTCCTCACACAACAGGTATACATGTACTATAGGAATTAACATGATGTAACATGGTAACTATGGTTTTAAGGCTTGGTTCAGCTCGAATCGGGGTGGCACTAGCCATGGTCGCGCCCAGTAGCGTCGATGAAGATTCGAAATATCATCCTTGATCACGTCGATTTCACTCTGCAACTGCCGCACAAATCCGCGATGTTCCGACACCGATCGCTGCTGCCGATCCAGGAAGTCCACTAACCTGGGTACTTCGTGTGTCGGCCGCGTGTCTATCGACTGTGGGGATCAACAGCCAATCGTGTCGCGAAGTGGTTAGGTGTCGTATAGGGAATCAAGTGGTGGAACTGGGGATGATCTGAGTGAACTATTCCCAAGTGAACGAAAATGTTAATTAAACCGCCAAGCAGCTACTATTGCTGGCTATCCCTCATGGTTAACCACATGTTCAACCATAGTTCACCATAGAAAATCCATGAAAATCACCACTCAAAACCACCAACCTAGCATTTGGTTAGAACTCTCCTGGTAGATCCCCCCTTTCAAAAGGGCCAGCCCTGGGGGGGCTCCTGGCCTCCCTCCCAGCCAACTGAATCACCACCCAGCCACTGCCGGCAACCATCTGCAACACCTTTGAGTGCAA
>VSDK01012748.1:38087-48775 GCA_009767595.1 Symbiodinium kawagutii | reverse complement strand
GCCGCCAGCAGCTGCCTCGCGCAGGTTGCCCGTCCGCTCCAAGCAGCACGAAACAAAGGGTACCAACCGTTCTGCTCCACCTGTCGTGGCTGTTGGTGGCATGGATCATAGGTGGATGATGGCTGCTGGTGGCATGCGATAGACCTGTAGTATGGATGATTACTTGGTGATCTGAGGACTCTAACTTCGTTAAATGGATCCAGGAATCTGTGAGTGCTTGATGGACCGTTGTTAGTAAATCTTTGCCAAGAGAAAATGCGGCAGGCGGTAGCATGTGATCTGTGGCCAGTCTTTGTTATACTGCCAAGACAGTCATCCATTTCGCTGAAGAAGATTCGATATGATCAATGGCTAATCATTACAAATCTCTCTATGCAATTGGATCAGGATGATGACGACCCCTGTTCATGGTCAATAGCCAAGCGTATTGACCAAATGGCTGTTGTGTTTCAGGTTTTCAAAGACGAGTTTAGTTCTCCACACCGCTGCATGACTGGTGCTCAGTTCACCTTTGGTCTTTACCCGACGATAGGCGTCCCATCTGGGATGTAATGAGCATCAGTCTATGATCAATGAGTCACAACTTCACAAGTTCATGATTAATCAGTCGCAACTTCACTTCATGATTAATGTTGATTCATTAGTTAAGTTGGTGGCTGATAGAAGCCTTGCCAAAACTTTACTGGCTTTAGTGGATACCTGGTAAATCCATCAAATCCCAAAAATACTAAAGATCGAAGTTAGCGGCTGGAATCCACCTATTGGGTATCCCCTAGCATCAACCATTATCAATGGTTACAACATCTGTAATCCCATGGGTTCAATAGTTAAGCTATAATCCATCAATCAATTAGCCATTTAACTATGGTTATATCTACCATAACCAACCATAGCTAGTACTTCGCAAGTTATATCCTACCATTTAACTATCAATAGTTAAGCTATAATCCATAACTAGTAGTAAGCCTAGTTATCAGCCAACTTCGCTAAGTAGAGGGCCTCACCTTGCGTTCATGTTGAGGTAACCCTCAACACCAGCAGCTCACCTGTTGAACTAGCTCTGCGTTGGAGACCCGTAGCAGCAAGGCCAAGACATCCTCCCAGCCATACTCCGTGGCCCACGTTAAGGCACTTTGTCCAAGCCTAAGCACGGGTGATCGTTGACATGAGTTCTGACTTCGTATCTTCCGCACAAGTTAAAAATCAACGAACAGAATAGAAATAAAACTATAATCACATTACAATCAAAACACTATTCAACCCAAAAACCTATACCTCGATCCCTGTGAAATCATGATTCAAATAGAAATTGAAAATAAATCAGATTAAAATATCAAAGAACAATTCAAATAATATCAACAAACAATCAAAGTTGCCTTACTTTGATTGTGTTTGATTTTATTCTGATCTAATTGCTGTTGATTCTATTTTGATTCATGTTTGTTTTTTTATCGTGCTTGTTTTTCAAATTTCCGCAGTTTGGGCTCCCCCATGATTCCTGTCCGATCCTTCCTTTGTGGGTTGAGTCAGTTTCTATTCTAATTTGATATATTGTTGATTTTTCTTTGAATCATGATTTCACAGTGTATTGAGTTTTTGGTTGAATTGTGTTCTGATCTTTATTTGATTTTTAAACGATCTGAGACAGTTTGGGGCCCCGGGTGCATGTGACTTTTACAAGAGATCGTGTTAGCATCTGAACGGCAGCGAAGAAACACAGCCCACCAAATTAGTCCAAGGAGCTCGTTGGATACCAACACACCAGTCCCCTTGCGCAAGACTTGCTCCCCAACGTACAGCAAAAGTGTGGAAGGTGCGCTGGTGCTGTTGCGTAGTACCTGAGGAAGGACAGAATGCTATGCCTGCTATGCTTGAAGCCAAGCTGGGTGCAAGTCAGGCAAGGTGGATTCATCTAAAGCACCTGGGCTCCAAAAATGTCAACCAGAAGGACACAAGTGCACCTGTGAACCCCAGCATTTCTTCCTCCATTTAGTCCAGCTTCAACGGGCCCTGCCTCTTCCAACGGCTCGGGAGAATCAGCGTCCCTCCAAACACATCTGAGGTGAGAAAGCGTGGCAGGAGACAATGCCAAGGTCACCTGTGTGGCGGCGACCAACTTCCGGGTGATGCTCATCTCATGCTGATTCATAATCAAATTGACAAATTATGCAGGTTTATGTCAATCCATAATCCATAATTATTAATCGGGCCCAGGGGGTTGCACGCTCTTAAAATTTCTGGTAGGAAATGGAAAATCCGTTGCCTTTATGTACATGGCAGGGGCTGCCCGAATGTCGTTGAGACCTTGTAGAATCAGTTGAAGTTCCTCGGGAATTTGTTGCTCAGACCATCAGAACAAACTGGGTAGCTTCCTGCCAACATTGGAGGCCTCCTGCATTGAATATGGCTCACACACAACACATCACAACACCACAAATGCTGTGGTGATGTGTGGTGGTTCCGAATGAACAGTACTTATCGGATGACAGTGATGACAGCTGGTTGTGTTCCCAATTGATGTTCAGAATGATCGTTCCCAGTGGTGGTGATACTGGCTACTGGCTGATGCTGGTGATGATCTGCAAGCGACTGGAGACCACCAGGTTGATAGGCTGATGAAAAATCTGCGCAGCCAAATCAAGTTGTCGGATCACACGAGGACGACACGTGACTACTGTGACAACAGTAACTTTGCTCTAAAAAGTGTGGTACCTCGAGTACGAACATGGTAAATGTATACGTGTCTTAAATTATCTATGTGTGCAATGTAAATGGAAACATTTCAGGTGTGTGCGTGTGTGTTGACATGCATAATGACATGTGCGCAAATGTTATACATGTATGCAGCCATGTGTGAATGAACATCTATGTGCATGCATCCAGTTTGGCATAAAATTCAATCTACTGTGCCTCCAACATGTGGGTGTTTCTCAAAATAGGGGTACCCCCCAATCATCCCATATTAATCATTGTTTATTAATAAGCCAACCATTTTTGGGGTCCCCTATTTTGGGAAACACCCATGTATGTACATCTGTATATCCAATCACCCGTCCCCAGCGACCCACACCGATGGCGGCTCCAACATAGATCAGTAAAGAAGCCCAGCCTATGATACGGAGTGCCATGGTGGTGATTCGAAAGCAAGCAGGTATACCATTGCTTTTGGTATAAAGACTACTGGTATAAAGATTACTTGGTATCTAGAGATAAGTTACATTTCAATCCTTTACCAATTATTATACCTTGCTTGTTTACGGTTCATCGGGAGTGTCACCACCGCGTTGTCAGGGAAACTCCTGACATCTGTCAACCAGGTAGCATACTGAATCCATTAGCCGATAAACCATCATCAATGGTTGTTGCTGGTAACCCCCTTATAATCAACCGTCCTTAATTGAACATAATTTATCATTGTCAACCATCATCCAACCATCATCAACGACAAACCATTCATCAACCATTACTAACCAACCAATATCGTTTGTCCATGTTTGTCCATGTATAACTAAATGATTAACCAGTAAAACGGTTGTTTCACAACCCATTAACCACTGCATTCGAAACGTTATTCGCCAACCCTCTACCTGATTTAACCACAAACTAAGCATCACCCCATTCACCAGCCATTCACATCCTCCAACCAGCTGCGCAGGGAACCCTGGGTGCGGTCGCCTGCCGTTTTAGCGGTCGCAGTTTCCACAAGTCCACCGGCCCCAGCAGCTGTGCCAAGCATGGCAAGGGCACGGTCAGCAGCTCATCCATGGACCGGCGGCGGGTCTACAATCCATGGAGTCTTCACTGCTGATGGTCCATGCAAGGTGGGACCCCAACCACTTAGGTTAGTTGGTTTGTAACTAGCTTAACTTGAGTTAACTACTAGTTATAGGTTATAACCCAACTTAGAACTACTGGGGGCCCATCTTGTGGTGGTTTGTGGCCATCAGTCAGATTTGTTGGGCGAGTTCATGCCCTGGTAGCCGAGTTAAGTTAGGCAAACCATTTCAGTGATTGAGGGCCCACCTTGTAGTTCATGATTGTGATGATGAATGGTGGCTGATAAGCGTTGATTGATGATTAATCCATGGTCAAATCTAGTGGTGCATCAACTGTTGACAAAAGTTGAAAGGATGGTTAAGAATATGGTAAGTCATGGTTGAATGGTGACTGACAATGGTTCGTATTAGAGTGGTTGAGAATAGTCAATGCAAGCTTGAGAATAGGGATCATATTCAAAAAAATGGATCTACAATGGTATGATTGGCCATTGCATGTGATGTTCCCATGCTTGTAAAGAGGAGTTACTCAGCGGATCAGCAACAATCATGGCACCCATCTCACCGCTTTTTCAGAACGCTATTAGTTTTAACTTAAAACCTTTGCCTGATCTGGGTGTGTCAGCTGAATTAGCAACACCCGCATTACAGCATTTTGCAAGTATGGATACTCCTTCTTTGTGATAGGGATCTTTCTTGATGTTTTCATCAGAAATTCTTAGATTTCCAAATGTCTCGATTGAGGCCAAACATCCACCCCACACTTGTACTTGATGGTGTCACCAATCCTACTTGGGGCGACGAAATGGATTTGGAGCTTGAGATGCAAAGTGACATGCATCCAATGTGATGGTGCAAATTTCGGCTTAGGCTGAAACCAGGGCAAGCGAGGATTCTCAGAAAGCTATGTTTCATCTACAAATCATAAAACAGTGAGTCTTAATCAATTGTTCAATTGTCATGTCATAGATTCTAGATGTATTCCAATGATCATTTGTTAGATTGTTTCCAGATTTTTGTTCAAGTTCATATCAGAAACTAGATTTACTAGATTTGCGAGTAAGCTTATCCCATGAATAAACTGATCTCTAGATTACATACTTCGTGACTAGGTGGTACTTGAAGTTACTTGAGGTACATCAACTTAACTTAGAGAACTTATGTGAAAAGTAGTAGAAATCAAGTAGAAATTAACTACAACCTTGGAACTTAATGTTACTTAGCCTACTTATAGAACTTCAACTTGAACTTGAAGATCCCTAAGTTCAAAGTTCAAATTACTTTATTTCAAGTATCTTCAAGTACCACCTAGTCACGAAGTAGATGAGATTCCAGCTCGTGAGTCATGGATAGCTCGCCTCGACTCGGGGCAGACCGTCCAAGACTTCGATCTGCGGAAGTGCCTGGAGCCGAGCCGGCAACCCATGGCCGGCACGACACGACACTCGCCTGCAAGGCCTGGCTGGAAATGTGTGTACCTGGTGATTCCTATTGAATGTCCTGCGAGGTGGGCACCCCACCATGCTTATAAGCTAGCTTATAAGCTTATATTAAGTTAACTGCTGGGTGATTCCCTGATTCTTGCTGGCTTATCACCTTAACAGCTGGATGATTCCTACCAGTTCGAGCACTGTAAACCAATTGATTTGAAGTGGCTTGATGGAAACTCCATCTCATGGATGCAAGTGACATCATCTGATTACCTTCGAGCAATGCTCACTGATTGATTGCTTAGTTGGTTTGTTCTCGGTGGCTAACAACCAACAATCAGCAGCTACAGCAATAGGATTGAAAACCAACCAATAATCACTATCAGGTTGGTGGTTTCTGTTTCAACCCCTATGAAAAATATTAGTCAACCAACCATTGGTACATAGCCACTAGGGAAAATAACACATGTTTGAAACCACCAAGGAATTCTGCGAAACTCTCCGAAGAATCAAGAGAACCCTCTGCGCACCAGGTATCTTGTATCATCCCAAACCCAAAAAACTACAAAATTGGAGGCACATCCATGAAACACCCGAGCACCTGTGAAAGGCCCCATAGCCCATGAAAGCTGGGCCTCCAGGATGCTTTCACGGGTCACCCCAGGAAGCTTCAGCACTGGATTTGAGCCTTGGAATGTTGAGACCAGGCCAGGGTTGATTCCAGTTGTTAATGTGCTACAGTTGGACATGTGCAAATTAGAACACATGCAATTCGACAATATGAAGCATTTTGAAGAGTCAAGAGGCAGAAAACAGATGCATCTTTGAAGGAAAGAAGGGGACATGGGCATGATGGTGACGTATTGGCGCATCAAAAAGCAGGGGAAGACCATGGAAGATCGGCGACACATGGGAGAAAGCATGGAGGATGATGTGACCTTGGCAGTGGGATATGAGGTCCTTCCCCAACACTTCAGCCATCCAGCTGGTACAGTTCCAGCTTCGCCAATGCTTAGCACTTGTGTTTTGCAGTGGTTGTTGGCTTCTCAGCTGCATGGCACCATGAGCAGTGACCAGTACGAGTTAATCATTTCAACAGGACATCCCATTACCCAAATGCTCCTGTAGTCTGGCATATTCACCTACCTTTTACCTACAAAATGACCCAGTTTGGTAAATATGCGATACACGGAGCATCTGGGAAATGGTCCACAAGCGAAGCATGTTTGTTGAAACAACCAAAAATGATAGTTGATGGTGTTGGGGATGCCCCTAACACAGCTATGTTTATGGATTTTATCACCGTGGGTTCAACTACCAATGAATCCCATAGATCATGGTGGAGAACCCACATAAATTGATTCAATTTGTGCTGTGAACGGTCATGAACTAACCATGATTCACCACTGCAATGCGGCAGCACGAAGCAACCATTAACAAATCATCATGAATCTTCCTAGCCACCATCACAAGCCACCATCACTAGCCACCATCAACCAATCATGTAACCCAGACTTATTGACCATCATCAGCCTATCGTTGAAGCCAACTACCCTTGAAGCCACCGCGGGTCTCCGTTGAACACTCGTGGAGCGCAGCTCTGCAGCGCTGAGATCTCCCCACTGAGATCTAATTCCCGCAGAGAAGCCACGGCCTGGAGGGCGACGCGACAGACGTTCTGCTCTTCGACGTTTGGAAAGCGTACGCAGAGATAAAAACGAGGTCGTAATTTGTTCAGCTAACTTATTCAAATAACATTAATATGGAATTGTGTATTAATGCTCTTGTTCAGCTTACTTATTTGTGCAACAAAAAAATCATATATAATTACCCTGCCACAGAAGCAATATCCAAGCAATTTGTCGCATGCCTGACCAAATGTCGGGCGCTTAATGGTATACTATCACTGTTCTCACTCGTCATATGACCCGGTCGTGCCGGCACGTCATTTTCTGAGTCAAAACCTCGAAGCACTACACGAAAGAACGCTCACAGAAAAGCTGGCACTGCACAAAAAGTTGGCTACATCCAACCATCTCTCAGTCCATATTGGGTTATAACGTGCCGGAAAGCCACACTCCCCGCATACTCTTATGGCCCACATTGACCTACATTTACCTTCAAAATGATCCAGTTCTATAGGTATGCCATAGGTGGAGCATCGTCCAACATACCACAGGCGGCACCGTCAGGCTCGGCACCTCCAGTGATGTGACTTCCTCATAGTCGTCCACCAGATTTCCCTCGAGATCCAGGATCTGCAAGGTCTGCGCACCAAGGGCCACCGGTAGTGGGTTCTGTGGATCACACAGTGGGCCGGGATGGGTCATGACATGTCATCACCATCGAAACAGGGGGTGACCCACAACCATGCATTTCAACCCGAGTCTTGTGAGAAATCATTGGTCATGTTCAACGTGGAATAGCCCCGACTCTCACAATAAGTAGTAAGTCACATGTGTGAAGGCGGCATCTTTCGAGCTCGAACTGGAACTGAAACCAATCCTGCGCAGCTCTTAGACCATGATACTTACCACTGATTAATCATTCTCAACCATCATTGTCCATCAACTATTGCCAATCCTTATCAATGAACCATTATTAATTAGCCATTATTAACCATTATTAACCATTATCAACCACTATCAACCATCATCCATCGTTATCACTTCTCAATGGTCACCAGCGCTTCAGCATCACCAACATGCGCACAACTTTCGTGACTTTCCTGCGCGCCTCATGTGCCAACAGCGGACTCAAGTCCTTGATGTCATTGAAAGACACGTAGAGCTCCTGAGCCCCGGGGGACGCGCCTGGGGACGACACTGGGAAGGGGAGACCCACCAATTTTGCTCCTCCAGCACGGGAAGAGCTGTGATTCCTCCAAGGTCCTGGGGAGTCAAGGGAGACGGCTGGTGCTTGCAGCGGTGCTTCTTCATGAATGGTCATGATTCCTGGCTAATGATCGTAAATAGTGGCTATGATAATGCTTGATCATGGTTTGTAATTGTCGTGAATGGTTGTTGAAGTCAAAACACTTGTGAAGGGTTGCCGACGACAAATGATGGTTGGTGACTGATCACACTTCATGACTTCATGATGGTTGATAGTTGATACCCAAAAGTCTCTGTTCATCTGTGTTCCACAGTTGTATCATCTTTTCCGACTTCAATATCAGATTTACTTCCAAAACACTTGGGACACTTCATGGGTAAAAACTTCCGTAAAAATGAATAAACCAGGCTGCTGAACTCAAGGTGAACATGGGCTCAATGGAAGGAGCTATGATACCCCTGGGTGATCTGCGGAAGACATGGGGCACCCTGGGGCACCCTGGGGCACTCTCCTGAACAAAGCACCTGCATAGCCAAAGGACCTGAGGCTGTGGCGTAAGTCTCACCACGACTGGTTGGAAGCATGTGGTCAGCATTGGAGGAACCACTGGAATGGAATGGATCATTGGTGAAGTCCAACAACCTACATCTTTTGCTTAGATATGCATGAACCAGATCATTCTAGATCTACTAGATGATGCTAATGTCTCACAATCAGCGGGATCCACAATCATAAAATATCCCATTTTTTAGTGAAACGCAACTGGTTTCTTACATGGCTGGCCCTATGAGTTGTGGGTCTCCGATCTTGACCATTCTCAATAAGCATCCTTAACCAATATCAATCATAAGATTACAAGCCATGATTAAACATCGCTACTGGGTAGCAGCTAGCAATCACTATCAACCACGATAGGACATCACTCGTCAGTACTGACCGTGGATTTAAACCATTCTTAACCAGTATGCATTCTAACCACCAGCTCTATACAGCTCTAAGCATTCTCTGAAATGGAAACCACCAGATTTGATTGCAGGTCATGGTTCTAATCAAGTATTATCCTTATGTTCAGCCACTCTCAACCTAGATAATCAACCAATTGTAATCTGGATGATAATGCAGGCCATGGTTATAACCAATTATAGGCCATGGTTCTAACCAACTATCATCCCTATGATCTAAGTTGGTTAATCATGATTATAGGTTAACCAGGTTGGTTGATATACCATTCTTAACCATGGGATCTACACTCTGGTGATCTAACAATGGAAAATCCACCATGTTGGTAGGAAAACCCAGGGAGTTCAACCAATTATGGTGGATTTCCCATTGTTATGTGGCTGTGGGTCAAAACCCTTAGTCCCCCTGGTTCCCCTATCATTAACCAGGTTGTTTTCCCTTTGATTCGGTTGGTCATTACAAGCCATGAAATTGATGGATAATATTGACCCATAGCCAAATAGTTCATATATATATATATAAATATATATATTTTTTTTATATATGCTACCCCCCCTCCAAAACCTACCTATTTCACATGTACCTTGGTATTTACAATATATTTGCTTGATTTTTGCCTTGAAAAATTGATATGATTTTTTGCATGGATTGAAGGTTTTGGATACATCAGTGTGACAAGGTCTGGTGCAACATGGGCAAACACAAGTACAATTTCAATGTTATTTGCAGTGTTTTTGGCTATCATGCCATGATCATGATCAGGAAATTCAAATCAGCTATTGGAAAAATGGACACAGGATGCTGGCCAAATTGGCATTTTCAGGTTCATATTGTTTTTTACAGTGCATTTGTTCATTCACATTGTGGCTAAAATTTCAGATTTTGCAGGTTTCACATTCCTGGAAATATATTGCATTCAAGTGGCTGCAGCATTTTGGATACATCAGTGTGACAAGGTTTGGTGCAACATGGGCAAACACAAGTACAATTTCAATGTTATTTGAAGTGTTTTTGGCTACCATGCCATGATCATGACCAGGAAATTCAAATCAGATATTGGTAAAATGGACACTGAATGCTGACCAAATTGGCATTTTCAGGTTCATATGAACGAACAAATACATTGTAAAAAGGCAATATGAACCTGAAAATGCCAATTTGGCCAGCATCCTGTGTCCATTTTTCCAATGTCTGATTTGAATTTCCTGACCCCAATATCTGATTTGAATTTCCTGATCATGATCATGGCATGATAGCCAAAAACACTTCAAATAACATTGAAATTGTACTTGTGTTTGCCCATGTTGCACCAGACCTTGTCACACTGATGTATCCAAAACCTTCAATCCATGCAAAAAATCATATCATTTTTTCAAGCCAACAATCGAGCAAATATATTGAAAATACCAAGGTACATGTACCTGGGTATTTAGGGTATATTTGCCTGATTTCTGCTTTTACTGAATATACAAGATGATTAACAGAACCCTGGGTATTTATAGAGTAGGGATTAGGGTGCTTGAAATATTGTAAAGGTAAGGTAAAGAATCTAAGTGCAGGAGGTGGTGAGCAGGAGCCTGTGTACTTAGAGCATTTTTGCTCCCCTAGGAAGCTTTAAAGTGCTTTAAAGCTTCCTGGATCCAAGATCCAAGATCCAAGATTCTCAGGCATTAAGCTCCAGAAATCT
>VSDK01012748.1:1685-37587 GCA_009767595.1 Symbiodinium kawagutii | reverse complement strand
TATATATATATATATATATATATCCCCTACAATTGTTAGTTATCATCTATCATCCCCTATCATTAACCATTAACCAGCTAGTTAACCATTAGTTGGTTGGCTGGTTGGTTGGTTACTATTGACCCATAGTCACATGTTGGCTGGTTGTTAGTTTACCAGAGGGTAAGTAATCCAACCTGGCGGTCTCCACCGGTCGCTCCACCTGCGCCCGCCCCGCCCCGTGTCACCTTGAGATTTCGCAGGCCCGTGCCCAGGTCGCGTACCGTGCCTCAGTGTGGGCCAGGGCCATGGTGGATGCGCATGGTTCAGTAAGAGTTTGTGGTTCAATAAACTTCAACCACCACCATGATGATGATGTTGATGATGATGTTGATGATGATGATGAGGATGATGATGATGATGATGATGATGGTGATGATGATGATAATGATGATGGTGATGCTGATGATGATGATGATGATGATGGTGATGATGATGATAATGATGATGGTGATGCTGATGATGATGATGATGATGATGGTGATGATGATGATAATGATGATGGTGATGCTGATGATGATGATGATGATGATGGTGATGATGATGATAATGATGATGGTGATGCTGATGATGATGATGATGATGATGGTGATGATGATGATAATGATGATGGTGATGCTGATGATGATGATGATGATGATGGTGATGATGATGATAATGATGATGGTGATGCTGATGATGATGATGATGATGATGGTGATGATGATGATAATGATGATGGTGATGCTGATGATGATGATGATGATGATGGTGATGATGATGATAATGATGATGGTGATGCTGATGATGATGATGATGATGATGGTGATGATGATGATGGTGGTGATGATGATGGTGATGACGATGATGGTGATGGTGATGGTGATGGTGATGATGATGATGATCATGATGATGGTGATGCTGATGATGATGGTGATGGTGGTGATGATGATGATGGCTGATGATGGCTGAGGACGATGATGAGGAGGAGGATGATGATGATGATCGTGATGATGATGATGGTGATGATGATGATGATGATCGTGATGATGATGATGGTGATGATGATGATGATGGTGATGGCGATGGTGATGATGGCTGATGATGATGATGATGATGAGGAGGAGGAGGAGGATGGTGATGATTTTGATGATGATGATGATGATGATGAGGATGATGATGATATGATGATGATGATGATGAAAATGATGATGATGATGATGATGATGATGATGATCGTGATGACGATGATGATGATGATGATGATGATGATGGCGATGATGGCTGATGATGATGATGAGGAGGAGGCTGGTGATGATGAGGATGAGGATGATGATGATGAGGAGGAGGATGATGATGATGATGATGATGGTGATGATGATGATGATGATGATGGTGATGGTGCTGATGATGATGATGATGATGAGGATGATGATGATGATGATGATGGCGATGGTGATGATGATGATGATGGTGGTGATGATGATGGTGATGATGATGATGGTGATGGTGATGGTGATGATGATGATGATGATCATGATGATGGTGATGCTGATGATGATGGTGATGGTGATGATGATGATGATGATGGTGGTGATGATGATGGTGATGATGATGATGGTGATGGTGATGGTGATGGTGATGATGATGATGATCATGATGATGGTGATGCTGATGATGATGGTGATGGTGGTGATGATGATGATGGTGATGATGATGATGATGGTGATGATGATGATGATGGTGATGATGATGATGATGATAATGATGATGGTGATGCTGATGATGATGATGATGATGATGATGATGGTGGTGGTTAGTTGGGCTAATCAATGAGGATGGTTTGTACTGATTGTGGTGCATAATGGTGATGCTTTATGGTCCAATAATGGCTTGTTGGGCTTGAGAACCAGCACCCACAACCATATGATTGGTTTCCATGTGATTGTTTTCCAAATGGCTGAACCATGATTGATATTATGAAGCATAGCTAGCCATTCTGAATAACTAATTAATGGCTGAGATACTCAATCATAATAATTAATTAACATGCATCAACATTGATTGACAATCAAAAACCATTCTGAACCACTTTCATCAATAAACCATTCTGAAGCCTACTGCCTGCCGCACCATTCGTGAAGGTTTTTCCATGGCCAGGGCAGGTTGAAGGCTGGTCTGTGGCGCTAAGAGCCTTGCACAGGTGTGACCCACTGAGACGCAACCTGGGGGCAACGCTTCGGTTGCAACCCACGCTGAACCGTTGGTGCGGCTGCAACACGACAAGCTCGACGAACGCGTAGTGATGTAGCCATCGTACCAATGCGTCAGAAATAGTTTCAACTAGTTGAGCGATCGAACTTTGAACTCTGATCTATGACCATTCTTATTTTATGTTTCTGGGTGCCAATGAAAACTTCAGGTCCTTACAGTTCGTTGTTAATGTATTCATCTATCAATCTATGTGTGCATTCATTCATTGATTTGCTTCGTTTGTTGTCATGCAATTGCACACGTTTATGCGTGGGGTCCTAGACCAGGGTACTGCCAAATTCTTGGCTTACTACAATGATCATACATTTGATGGATTTGGGGGTAGCGGCGGGTCACCATCAACATCCATAAACTATCAGCCATAAAACGTGTGTCATACCTGGCTTCTCATTGAGGGGATATGGTTGCATCATGATAATCGTGGACCACCAAAATCACAACCACCCCGACCTTGCAGTCCCCTGCCATCCATCAACAAGACGTTGGATCAATGCTGAAATGACCATGTTGTGAACCTAACCTTGCAGGGCAGGTGTTTTGAACTACATCTGCATGGTAAACTCATCTTCGCTGATGGTTCACCAAGCTTGCGGAGTTGGGATATTCCACTGTTTCAAGTCATCTGCAAGCCTAGTGACACTTGAAAAGCCAATGTATGGAATATCACATCTACCAAGCATGAGAAATATATTGTATAGTGTTTTCCTAAAATGGGGGTACCCACAAATCATCCCATACTGACCATTTGTAGTATTAAACCAACCATTTTTGAGGTTCCCAATTTTGAGAGACACCCATATACCCCATCCCAAAAATATTTGGTCAATCAAAAAAACATCCGCAGGTATGGTCAAAGATAAGCCCCAAATCATCAACTTAAAAATCTAACCAAATACAACCAACATCATCTGCTTACAATCGTCATTTGGTTCAGGGTTTAGCGGCCAATAGTGGTTGGTTATAATAGGGGATAATGAGCAAAAATAGTGGTTTGACAACTACGATTGTACTCCGGCAAACTAATCTGGTTGCGTAGAAAATCGACATTTACAGCTGGATTACCCATGCGGACTTGTTACCACGAAATCATCCTTTAGTCATTCATAGCCTTTCATAATAATGTACCTAGCATAACTTCGGGGCTCCCCATGACTTGAGAAACCACTTCTTGGATCAACCCTGACCTTGCGCATACGTGACCAAGGAGCTGATTGACGTTGGGAAGAAGCTCTCCCAAACATTCAACCTCAACAGCGAGGTGACCCACGAGAACACGAGGGGACCGCTACAAGGGAGAAACGGTCAGCATCCACGGGAGCAACCTGCTGGCAAAGGAAAGTTGACCAAGAGAATGGTGTGAAACTTGACCATGGGAAAACCCAAGAATACTTAAGAAGCTCAACTTTTTTTTCTTTGCTTTCTCATTCACCAAGTCATGGTATGTAGAACAGCTGGTTGTCCCTGGGTTGTCCCCGGATTGTCCCTGGGCTGTCCCTGGGTTCTTGCTGGGTGGTCCCTCTCTATCTGGTCCTGTCGTTGTTCAACCCTGCTGGACCGTGACACCAGGACTCCGGCGCGTTGAGAGATGGCATCAACCTGATAGCAACTGTGGTCTGAGACCATCATGGCAAGGTCAGTGGAAATTCATGGAACAGATTCAACAGGTCATAAATGACATGGACCTTCATTGAAAAATACAATGATGACAATTCAAGATCATTGAATGTTTAGGTCATTGTCATCATTGTTTTTTGAATTTGACGGGTTGTTGACGTAAATGTTTACGTCATTGAAATCAACATTAACACCATCATTAAATTCAGTGGACCGGTTGTACTATGTGGTATTTTGGCGATCCATAGCCGTTAATCCATAGGTTCGACACCCGATCTGCGTACTGAATTCCTGGGAAATATTGGGGAGCAGGGGATGTTAATATCAAGGGGAAGGTGTGCAAGTCAGGTGAGATCAGCTAGGTTGAACCCTACACATGCATCAACCATCGGGGCTTGGTCGAGCCTGAATCTCCAAACTCGATACTTCTGACAGGTCGTAGTTTCCACTGTATTCTCGAAGAAAGTCCTCACACCCGCCCCACAGCGCTTCCGCTTGCGAATCACAGCTACTTGGGTTTACCGCCTGGAGATGATACAGTTTGAGTTCTGTGCTTCATAAATGCTAATCATTGCTTCATCTGCTGAATCCCTTCCTCAATCTCTGCAAACCCCTGGATTCAAAAGTAAACTCATCTTGCTTCCAATTTCGAAAAGGAATTGCATAGTTGGCCAATCTCGTTACCTTCGCGAGGATTTTTTTTATCCTACGTAACAGCGCTTTGGAACTGCAATCCTGGTGGAGGGTCGCATCGATTCCATGCTTTTTTCTGTAACGAAAGGTGAGCCGTGTTTTTTTTTGGATGTTTAAAAAGCGACACCAACGCGAAATGCCTACGCGGTGCCTACGCGATGTAGTTTTACCAGGGGTTTTGCCTACGCGGATGGTAGGTGTGAAAAAGTTGCCTATGCGGCGCCTACGCGAGACCAATCAAAGCTCCATTTTGCAAATGCATACCATCATGTTGCCTACGCGAGATGCCTACGCGACTTTGCCTGCGCAGAATGCCTACGCAAGCCTACGCATCTCCTTCTCACCAATGAGAACTGCCTACGCGATCAATTTTTTGTTCCCTTTTTATATGAATTTGAGGCTGTTAAAAAAATCGTAGCTCAGGTGTGCCACCATGACCTAGGTGGTTTGCTGCCAAAATCTATGAACACCCAACCGTTGAGTAAGTCCCAAAGCTGTTGGTTGGACGGTTTCATAACCATGATTGGTTGGTAGCTATTCCCAGTATGGCCTCATGTATCACCAGTTAGCCGCAAGGAAAACTGCTAGCGGCTGGTTGGACAGCCGCCTTCGGTAGTCACCAAATGAAGAGGGCTCAAGATTACCTAGGGTCACACAATTTAGCTACAACCATGGTTGGATGATCAAACACCAACGACTCACTATGCTCAATACTGGTTGGCCATCTATCATCTCTGTTTCATCATCACTAACATTCTTCAAGCATCAATGCAAGAGTAAAAGGTACAAGGTGAGCTCCCAACCATTGATAAGTTGGTGGCCTAACTTAGCTGGGGTATTCCTATTAGTTATACAAGGGGTATTACTATCAGTTATACAAGAACCCAACTCCTGGTGGGCCCGGTCGGCGTCCCTTGGTTTTGTTCGTGATGGGTTTTTCGGCTCGCTCTCCTCTGTCAGCCCATCTTCGATCTCTTCAAAGAGGGCATTGCCTGAGGCCAGAAAGAGATCTGGCAACAGTGCTTGAAACTTGCAGAGAAAGTTACCAAGAGATTAAATGCTTGATATCAATAGTATTCAATAGTCCATACTTGTGCTCAGGCGTTAAATATTCATGGCTGTTCAATCTTCATCAGTAAGAATCACTCAGCTGCCATGAGTCCATGGGGCCCAGAGCATTGGGTGGTAGAGACTGGAGCCATGCGGATAGCAACAGTTGTACACCACTGGTTTGGCACAGCTTCGGCAGTGATCAGTCAGCAGTCTCTGTGTTTGATCCCATAGGATCCCATAGGGGTGCCGGTTGCAGTTTTCCACCCATTTGTTTCAAACAAATTGCAACAAAACTGGGCCTTGATTGTTCAGTAGAGGGATGTCAGGTACTAGCGCTGCGCAGAGCTTTGGCAGTGACGAGTCAGCAGTGAGCATGTTTGATCCCATAGGGGGCGGGTGTCACAACATATATGCCACCCTCAAACCTCCCAAGAAAGACACTGCTATTGCTTTCAGTGCCCAGTGGCTGCACCCCTGTTGGTACCTACACACTCCATTTATTGTGCCACGATATACAGTATCTGCCATGGACAACGGAACTCACGCGCAAAACCCTTTCAGGTTGGTTACTTCCTAGTACAAGCTGGACTGGTTGGTGGTTGAACCACCCCTATTCAAAATGCTAGTCAACCAACCAACCATTTGTTCATACTAGGGAAATGAAACATGTCAATCAAACAACCAACCAGTAGACCTAGCTTGCCGGATGGACCAACCAAATCTGCGCATGAGGCCGAGGCAAAGTAAAACATCCTGCCGCAGTGGTAGGATGGGCAAGTCCGGCCGGGACATGCCTCCAGCGTTGCGTGTGAGGGTCAAACACATCAATATCTGCAAGGTGGCGGCTGGCGCTTCAAACATTTCCAACTGTCCGGCAAGTTGAATGTGCGTACATGTCTATATTGATGTGTATCTGTAATATATTCATATAAACAAATATGGCTGTGTGTCAATATCCTGTATCTCTGGCTGCTCACATGCCACAAAGGACCGGTAAACTCAAACTGTTGGGATGTGAGTCGCTGCCCCGATTTGATTTGTAGTTACGGCATGTTATGCCTCGCCATAGCCATTCAGAACCATGATCAGTGGAGCTACAAATCAAAAAATCTCTTCTAGCCATCACCCACTTCTTACTGGCCTGCAGGAGATGCCCCTTGAAACGCTGAGCCCATCATCAGTTAACAAACAAATCCGTGAAAAAAACCGCAGATCCATGCACTTCAGTCATACATCATCTGCGTGGTCCAACTGCATGATCTGTTTCACCATGGGGCTGCTAGGTTCTAGCTGGGTCAGCCACGCCCACCGGCGTGACGACCCGTTGCCAATGAACTGGCGGCCGAAAAAACGGGCCTTGGTATGCCCAAAGCGCACCAAAGGCCTGAGTCAAAAATGCTGGGCCGAATCAACCTCCAGAAATTGGTCTAGTTAGTGGCCAGTTGTAGTTTTTCATACGGTGGTTTCTCAAAATAGGGAGCCCCAAAAATGGCTGGTTTATTACTATAAATGGTTAATAGTGGATGATTTGGGGTCCCCCTATTTTGAGAAACACCCATACTTCTCATGGAGTTGACCGTAACTTGGGACGTTGTTTCGACTTGCCTCATCGACAATGGCCACCCACCAGACCAGCTGTAGTTAGTGGCTACTTTGTGTAGCTTGTAGTTTTTTTAGTTCGATGCTAGGTCAAAGGCTAGTTCCTTCATTGATGTCTGCAGAAATCTGTGGTTGTAGTTGCTACGGAGAACTCCTGCACCAGTCTACAAGTGGGCAGTAGACTGGCATAGCCTTTCGATGGGAAAGTCCACGGTCAGTTGTTTTCCCGAGTTGGTGGTTTCAAGCCCTATGAAAAATATGCTTGTCAACCAACCACTTGTTAATCTTTACTAGGAAAAGTCAAACGTGTCAATCAAACCACCAACCAGTAGGTGTTTAACCACTACTGTTCGTTATTCTCCCCTAGCATTAACCACTAATAACCATGATTAGAACTTAAAACCACCAACCAAATATCCTACTTTGATTGCTAACCAGAATTGGGATGGATCCGCCCGCTTTTATGTGACTTCTTTCCGTACCTCACCAATTGGACCCCCCCAAATGCCCCTAGCGATTCATAGGTCCGTACCCCGAGGCCAGTCTGTTTGGCTACAAAAGTGTTTGTTCTTAGGAGGATGAAGCGCACAGGGCTGCGAGCCCATTCAACACGCCAAAACAGCTAACAACAATCATCGACCCCATGTGAGCGCTGCAGCAACCATATTCCAGTCACAGCTTAGCATGCAGCGAAACCAACTCTGGAGCAACAAGCATCAACACCAAGTCACTAAACCAAACTTCAGCTACCAAACTAAGCAGCTCAGCAGCTACTAAGCGACTAAGCATTACTAAGCTCAGCAGCTAAGCCGCTCCCCAGACAGTCCAGCCGCCCTTCAGGAGTCCGCACTCGGTCCCAGGCTGTAGTCCCGGCGATGGATCCCAAGCAGCGGGTGCGAACTGATGGATCAACGGTGGAGAGTCACGGATCATGGCTGATGATTGGTAGATTAGGTTTGATCAAATATTAGATCAATAGACTATCAATCTATCAAACATTAGGTAGATTAGGGGTTATATCATAGCTGATTGATCAAATAGATATCATCAGCTGTGATCAATCAGCTATGATCAATGTTGATGATTGATAATGAATGTTGATGACACTCATCATGGCTGAGAATGAATGTTGATGATTGATAGGTCATGGCTACTGCCTGGTTAATAACCGATGGTTCATTGGAGGATATTAGAGGTTGATCTGAAGAAATATGAGCTGAACTTTTTGATCCTCCAGCAGTTGTGATTAATTAATGTTGATTCATGATTTTGTCAGCAGTTCATAGTTCAAATAGCCAATTATCAACAATTGCCAAAAGATAAAAGCTTATATTAAGTAACAAAAGCTGAAATTGTTTCCTATATTATTGTCGCGATAATCAATAACATGGAAGAGCAATCAACAAGAAGTTGGGATAAGCCAACTATCTACCTCATCCCCATCCGGGTACTCCCTATACCAGGCTGGTCCATGGCAAACACTCGATCGTATTCGGTGGGAATCCACGTCAATGGAACTAACCTGACGCAATGATGGAGATGTTCATAGTTTATGCAGCAGTGAATTGCTCATTAGAGATATGATCAAACATCAAAGCTCATCCAAATTATGGATCATCCACGATCATCCGAACTATCGATCATCCAAACTGTTTGATCAAAGATCATGCAAACTATGGATCATCCAAACTAAGGCCCATCCTTAGACTGTTTCAGAAGAGCCATGAAGCTTCACCCAAACTGCCTAGCGCAGAAACATAGCCACCTGGTCCATCAACTCTGAGCGTGTGCCATCACCATGAATAGCTGATCATGCTTGGTGACCAAGATACACGGTAAATTGCCTATGATCAATGGTTGCAAACTATCTATGATAGTCGATGAGGGTGTCGATGATGATGATGATGATGATGATGATGATGATGATGATGATGATGATGATGATGATGATGATGATGATGAATGATGATGATGATGATGGTGATGATGATGATGATGATGATTATGATGATGATGATGATGATGATGGTGATGGTGATGATGGTGATGGTGATGATGAGGATGATGATGATGAGGATGAGGATGATGAGGATGAGGATGAGGATGATGATGATGAGGTTGATGATGATGAGGATGATGGTGATGGTGATGGTTATGATGATGGTGGTGATGATGATGGTGATGGTGATGGTGATGGTGATGATGATGATGATGATGAGGATGAGGATGATGAAGAGGAGGATGATGATGATGATGAGGATGATGATGATGATGAGGAGGAGGAGGATGATGATGATGGTGATGATGATGATGATGATGGCGGCTGATGGCTGATGATGGCTGATGATGGCTGATGATGATGATGATGATGATGATGATGATGATAATGATGATAATGATGATGATGGCTAATGATGATGGTTATTGATGATGGCCAATGATGATGGCTTATGATGCTCAATGGTGGCAACCAATTCTGATCTATCATAGTCAACAGCGATTAAAATGCTTCCGATCATGGTGAATGACCAAATCTTCCTACTGGTGGATCATGGGTCAAACAGGGAGTAAATTAATTAATCATCATGGTTAGCAGCAACGACTACTCCCGGTTGGGAAAATTCCCAGGATCAATCAACAGGATCAAAAAACAGGGAGTAACCGTAACCTAGAAGTTGAATCTGTTCAGTTGAGCAACGGGGTCTCGGATTCCGAAGCTGATGCTCAGCAGAACACCTAAAGTGATGAGTCGCTCACTCTCCACATGATTCGTTCACGCTTGTGCTGGTGGATTTGAAGAAGGGATGGCACCAAGAAAAGGACTCCCCCTGAAAAATCAGAAAATCAGCAATGATCGCAGGGTTTGGTTGGTTCCCTGTTCGACTTTACTTGTAAGAGCGGAGTTCAGGGGTACATCCCCTAGAAATTTGTGGGTTTTGTGGGCAGGGCAACCTTGCAAGCAGATATATTTTCAACACTTTACCGACTTTACCGAGAAAATGGAAACAGAATGATACAAATCGGCACAATACGGGACGCCCAATTTCTGTTCTCAGCCCGTTGTTGTTTTCGAAACAGGCTTCAAAAGAAACTACAGGAAAAACCAAACGTGCCCACTCTATCTCAAAAACACATAGCATCATATAAAGCTTACCTCCTCGCCCTCCTTGAGTATCTCTCAATACACCCAGCACATGCACAATAGAAAAAAGTACCAATAGCTCTTCTGTAGTGGGGGTTGTGCCCGGGAACAACAGAAAAGCTGTATGAACCGTGCTCACCCTCAGTCAGCAGTTGATTTTGTAGACAGCGGTACAGCCGCGCCAGGGCAACTTTCTAGCTGTTCAAACACTGGATCTGCGAAAAATGTTGGACGTTGCTCAGTAGACGTTTCAAACCCAGTGTCGGCTCCAGGCATCGTCATATCACTAAGTTTCCTGAAGGCAATCAAAGACAGATCGCCCAAAAGAATACAACTTTTGGCAGTGCCGTTACTTTGATCTACTTTCACCAGGAAACTCTCGGAATTTTGGTGCGCAAAGCCAAGTTTCTTGGGCACACCATTTTTCACCATCGAATTGGTTGCACAAATTGGGCGTCGTCAAAACGCTCTAGTTCTCTGCCTGCCATCGTGCTGTCAAGCCCCACAGAAACTATACTGTCTCAAGGTTTGTCTGTGAAGCAACTATTGTGGTGTGGTTCGACTAGAGTGTTGACAATTGTACTCATAATAAAAACCAAACAGTAGCCAAACAGCCGACCAACCAAACACCCAAACTAGGTTGTGGCAGTTGCTCGCATTATCATTTTGACTTGTGCTTTCATTGCCATTGTTGATGCCAGCGCTCCCCCTTCAAAAGCTGCACGCTCAAAACAATTGTTTGTCTTAAGCATTTTGACGATGGTTGGAAGTGGTGATTAGCTGTGGCTGTTGATGTTTTCTTGATTCTGGTTCATGATTCGTGCCACTATTTGTGCTAAAACGGCGGTCAATTCTCTATTTAGGTTCTAGCTCTTTTTTTCTGACAAATCTTTAGGTCCATTGTGGTTGACCAGCTAATATCAACCCAACTCCGATCAAAGACATTGAGATTGATTACTAGCACCTAGCAGTTTTTCGTCGATTGTGCGAGTTGGTAAACACTCCGTGTATCAAAATATTTACCATTTTGCCGCCGTGGCTTAGCAGCCATCTCTATTAGCTGAAGGACACATGACATGAAGCCATGAATGTACTTGATCTATGGCTGTTGGTCACCCCAGCCATGGCATCTGTTGGCTTCGAAGCCTCCGATGGTGCGTCTGAGGCCGGGGCTACCAAGCATCTTCCAGTTCCCAGGGCTCCTAAGAGAAGCAGCCCGTCCCTCCAAGCGATTCGTTTTCAGCTCTCAACAGACCACGTTGATCATCGTTGATCATTCGTTGATCTACCGACTTTGGATGGCAGCTGTCTACGTGTTTGACCGACCATCGACCTGTTACCTCCCCTTGTCACTGGTGAGGTGCCCACGTGGGGCTCCCAGGGCGTCGATTTCTGGTGCTGTTGTTTTTTTTTTTTCCGGGAACGTCGACTCGGTTTGCTGGAAAGATGCATGATGATGTCTATTGTGCTGGAACATTCCTGGAATATTCACAGTAGCAGAATGTTTCTAGGCGACCCCGCCTGATATGATTTTGGGGGGCAGGTGCTTCGGGGAGGGATCAATGTGCAGTAGAAAGGCTACGCTGGCCATGAGCCGAGTGATGCCCCCATGATGACAAATTAATGGGAAAACAAAGGCCTTAGAGCTATCCTTAAAGCTTAGAAAACACCGCCAGCAACCTTTGACTTGAGGCCAGTCCTGTCAACTAAAAACTTGTGTGGATACCGAATACCAACTGAATCCTGCGCCAAAGTCACCAGGTTCTACAGTGAAGGATGAACGGATACAAATGCTGGCGTCCCCAATCTACCAATGACAACTTGTTGCACGAATCCAGTTGAATCCACCAGAACCATGGGCATTAATGGGATAAACATAAGGCCTAATGATAACAATGCTTGAAAATGCTCAATCATGTTTGATGCTGGCTAATATTGATTGAGAATGATTCATAATGGTCGACAAGTGACTATTAAGATTTGGCAAACATCCCCAGAAGACCCTCAGATCTGAAGCTTTTCACAGCTCAGAGCTGGGGGTGGTCATGACTCAGCGCATCCAGGAGCAATGCGGCTCGCCCTAGGGCTTCTAGACACACCCTGGGCAGTGTTATCCTAACATTTCTACTATCGTTTATGGATGTTTATGGTATCCCCAAAGTGGATGAGATTACTATCACCATTGATACTATGTTTGATGATTGATGGTTCTTCCCTAAGAAAATCAGGTAGAGTAATTTCTCCATGTTACTCCCTGTTCTTGCGTATTATCCGCAGTTTTACTCACCATGAAATCAATGGCTTCAGTGAAAATGCATCCACCAGAAAATCACTTCATACCAGCTGCCGAACAAAGCTGCGTCGTGGTTGTTTCTCAAAAATAGGCATACCCCCACATCATCCAATATTGACCATTGGTAGTGGTAAACCACAATTGTGCAGGTTCCCCATTGTAAGAAATCCCCATATGCTTCATTCTTACTTGCTTGATCATTACCCCCCGCCGATTCTTCTCCCACTATTTGGTGGTCCCAGTTTATTGAGAAACCACCCGCTAGGCTTCCAGATTTGGCCACCCCACGAGCACACGCTGTTCACCTACCAGCGGATGTGGCACACCAAGCAACATAGCACAGGTCACGTTAGGGATCACTAATGATTCGTGGCTCAAGAAATCTCTGGAGATGATCGTGTCTTAGATTGAGAGCCGAGATGCTTGAGCATAGCCCTGTTGGAAATCAAAAGTCTACCGACAAACGGGTGGACAAAGTTCATCATGTTGAACAACTTGAACAAACACAACCCTGATGGACAAACAACTCATCATTCTGCAAAAGCCCACGGCTCGAGATCTCTTGGGACCTGATGCGATCAACTCTCCGGATTTTCCTGGGATGTTGCAACACCTCGAATCACCAGCGGGCGTCCTGTGCCACCGATCTTTGGTTGAAAATTGGCAAGATTATTGGCCATGATGCTGGTTATTGGCATGATTCTCGGCCATGATTCATTGCTCAACCAAGCATTGCCCTCTTGAAAAGCGTCTTGCGATGTGTAATGATTGGTAGTCATGGGTTTTTATCTGGTTATGATTACCCCAAGGGTTCTATACATTGCTTATTCGCCAGTTTACGAAAAAGCCCAGCTGGATCCCATGATCCCGGCTGGTCATCCACGTACGACCCCGGCTGACCTTGGTCTTCAGCACTGGCAGTAGCAGCTCGCAGTTCCTGCGGCAACTGGATCACACCATGGAATTGCAGATTGGTGTAGCTAGCTGGAATGCAATAACAATGCGAGGTGGATCACGAACTCGCAAGCAGTGGCTGAACCCAAAAAATGTGGGTTGTCAAACAGAAATGATTCAAATTGTATAGAACATTAGAAAGAAATATCAAAAAACTCACTTGCCCAAAATCAGGTTACGACCCCATTTTGAAATCACTTCCTAGCCCCAAATCGTTGAGCTTGGCAAACCGGAGTAACTGCAACTGAGCTTTGGCAATGCTTGAGCCAATGCTTGATCAGGATTTTACATAATATTTTGCAGGTGCCTTGAAATTTCGGCGTTTCAGACACGGCTTTTCAACGGTGCTGACAATTCATTCAACAAATGCGGCAAACGAGGTGGTTACAAGACACAGGTGAGCCATGGGATTGCCTCCAAGAATCATGGTAGATCACCTCTTGAAACGCATCACTTTGGGTGGGCGCGTCGCGCACGCCCGTTTCTGGACAGGCGATCGATATGGGTCCGGTCAATTCTTGTCCACCCTATCTCAAAACACTGATGGACACCAATAAATAGTGACTTCATCAGCACGTTTTTATGTTCCTGCAAGGGGTCATTTATATTACAGTAGCTATTCTGTCTCTCTGGGGAAATGGTTTTGTAGAGGATGCTCAGGATTACAACATGATCATTAAAATGGCGAAACATTGCCAAAAACACAAAAGAACTCATTCTGAAAGGCATGTGTCATACCGGTCATACAATATAAACCCTGATGAATCAATCAAGCCCTGGTTCATTAATGGGGGGGCAACCCCCAAAAGCATCCAAAAGCCTTGGTTCCCATCAAAATTACAACCCCCATGCGCCCCACGTACCCCAGCTGGTTTATTCATTGGCGATTCAGAGCTTCATCGAGCCGTGGTGGAAAATCTTGAGCCGTGCTGGCTGGTAGAGCTGCAGCCGGGCTGCAGCCGGGCTTCATGCTGGGTGCATACCTGTGCATGCCTTAGCTGGTTGGTGGTTGAACCACCTCTATGAAAACGATTAGTCAACCAACCATCTGTTAATAATTACTAGGGAAAATAAGAAATGTCAATCAAACCACCAATCAGCTTAGCTTCTGAATGCTTCTCCCAAATGACTGGGTTCCCAGTCGTCCACCATGACTTGGGCACCACCAACAGGTCCAGGCGCACCTCATTGGGAGACACCGACACCTCGCCTTGCCTGTGGCCCGTCATTTGAGGTCGTGTGACTCATTGTAAATGGCCAATTTGAATCCCCAAGGATTTGAAGTTTGCAGAAGCAAAAAATTATCCCAAGTCCAAGGCTATGGTGAAGCATGGACAGTGTGATCATCTACAGTGAGGATTTCATCTGCTGGTCGCTTCAACCTGAAATTTTCTCTTGCAATCAGATCCCAAAATAGAAGAGTCTGATTATGTCGAGATTTCCATCTGCCAACGGTGTTGACACCCAACCAGTTGGCGTTTCGTCACCACTTCACAGCATCATGTTGGTTCACGGTTCGTACGATCCAAACCATCTAAAAAACGTACAGTGTACAGGAAAACACCGCGAAAACAGTGGATTGATAAGCTTTTCCCTCCGGGGTTACACTGATCTCACCTGTCTCAGGCCAAGCTCAATAGAAATCAAGGAACAGCTTTGTTGTCGCCACTGCTCACACGAACACTGCCCAAAATCCTTGTGGTTGGCTACGGGCGACGGCTGGAATGAAGAGTGAGAACTCCTACATACTAAGCAGAGTAACTCCTTACACAATTAACATGACTGACACAAGCATCATAGGCATGGCGGCGGGTTTATCACTAACTTGTTTCAGCGCTTCCAGAAAGAAACCACATGATGTTCTCACCACAATAGCCAACACCTTTGGTTTTGATTGATCTTTGGGCCACTGCGGACATCTCGTTCTTGACCAAGATTGTTGCGATGGTGATTGGCCGAGCCATTGACAAATTGAGCATGCCACTGGAAAGTGAAGCTTGTATATCCTCCAACGGGCCATCCATTTGTCAATGAACCGTCCCTGACATTGCCATAAGTTGCTGGTGGCTCACCATTAAACATGGGTGGTTTATCAAAAGTTCCTTTGACCTCACATAAGTATACATGCATAATTACTGGGATTGGTAAGGATCAACCGTTCCAACATACAAATCTAGAACCTTTCACCGGCTTGCCTCCTGCAAGGCGCATTTTTTGAGCGACGCGATGCTGGAGACAGGAAGCTTATGCCCGGCAGCAACCCAGCAACATTGAAACGTCGACTCGCGAGAGCAGAGCAGTTCCCAAGAGCTTGGAATACCGGCTGTCATGATATCACCATCCATCATGGAACCATGAACCAGCTCGGCTTCACCAATACGAAAGGACAAGAGAGGGGACATGTCCACGATATTGAACGCAAAGCAGTCTCCCATATATCAGAGATATTGGGTTCAGCATCTCTGCTAGTGATATCTTTGTTGCTAATATAGGTTTCTAGATATGGATAGAACACACACTCAAGGACAAGGTTGTCAAGTAGCACAGTACTGACAGTATTGCATAAAACAGATTTGCCACGGCTCTCCCCGATCCTGTGGATGATCCCGAAAAAATAATCTTGTTGATGAGTTGATGAGAACTGCTCAGTTCAAACTTCTTGCGGGAGCTCAAAAAGCTCCTCTCCGCGGCAGATCCAGTAGCATGTTGCCACCTCGCCTGACCACGAAGTATTTCGCTGGAAATCAACGGGGCTTCATCCCCGCAAAAAACACTTGGCCAGACTCATGTTGGATGGTTTCTTGGAATGGTGTTTCAACATTTATGGACAATTCCATATGGCCTATCACGAATTGGGCATCCGCGAAACCAGAATCGGTCGGATTCCAATCACTTGTGACTTTTTTTGGTGCTAGGATGAGTAGTTGGGAGTCCATTACCGAGCATTTATCAACCAGTCATCAGCCTATGTGGATAAACATTCGTGCAACAACGAATCTGTTGTCGTTTCGCTCACTTCTGCTTCGACTTCTTGCTGCTGGTGGAAGCGTTTCCCGTCCTGTCTGAAGTGGACACTGGTCCATCGTAAACAATGCTTACACATGCTTACATGTGCATGTAGGTGGATGGACAGATGGACAGACGGACGGATGGATCGACTGATCTGCCAGTCAATGGGCGTACCACCTGAAATATGCAAATAAAAGATTCTTGGGCAGAAAACCAGCCATTTGGGGGTGCCACCATGTTTTTAAATTTCATATCATTTCATATCATGTTGAAACATTTTGTGAGAGAAATCATGTCCATTCGCTTCTCTAAGAAAACAGGACTTGGAAGTCTTCCCCAAAACATCTGGGTGTAGGGTTGCATCACCAAAGCTCACAACAGGCTTCGAAGAGGGTGTCTTAAAATCCGCCAAAGAAACGCGCTTGGTGCAAACTGCCATGAAAAGTAGAGGTCATGTTGCAACGGTGTGGCCCTCATGTGAGGAAAACAGCCATGAAAATCCTTCTGCGTAAGGTGTGGGGATGCTCCCGACAGGTTACACACTGCAGTGCCCTGATCCCTATTTCAGTTTTGTTGGTCTGTCTGCAGCCATGGGGCACTCACTCATTGTTTCGAGAATGCTTGAGGGGTATACATTTTGTGACATTCCCTGTCCGACAATGACGATCATTCAAACCTCCCGAAAGAAGTCCGAACAGCAGCAACCACTGAGGCAACAAAGAAAATCATCTACAAAATTACAAAATACTACCTAGCGAAGCTAGAACCACGAAAATCATCGGCTCTTTCCCCAGACCCGGGGTCTTTCCCTTGGCAGTTGGATGTTGGTGACTCCTATCCCAAACCCGCACCCCACAATTGCCGAGCCGAAGCTCCTGGTTCTCCTCAAAGTGCGGAAGAACACATAGGCTGGCCACACGATCCAAAACTCAGCGGGAGCAAGCCCGGCTGGTGATGCTGAACCAATGGCTTCGACCCAGCTGATGAACAAATGAAGCTATGCTTCAAAATGAGAAGCTGCATGATTCACCAGTGGAATGTGATGAAAACGCATGAGAACCAGTGTTCATTCACGCATGAAAACCACTGAATCAAATCCTTGAAGACCCTGCTAAAACCTACAATTCTTAGCCAAATCCATTCAAATCCATTCAAAACCGTATGAAAACCACGGAAATCCATCCAAATCCACCCAAACCCATCCAAAATCCACTGCACATTCACCGAAAAAGCCATCCAAATGCACGGATTTCACCCGCAAACTTGTTGGCCTCCAAGGCCCTGGACCATGGCGCGTCGTGCCCTTCCTTAGGATCTGGCGCTGCCACAGAGCCGATCCAAGTGGCTGAGCCTTGGGCTGACCCGGTGACCGACCCGGTGACCCAGCGGGGCGAGCCATGGGGGATAGCCACGGCGCAAGCGCGTTGATTTCGTTTAAGTGACATAGGGGTTTAGTGGTTTTGATATCGCGTTGGTAGTTGGTTTTTAATTAGTGATCATGTGGTTTAATCGTTTAGACCATCGTGGTTGGTTATGATTCTAGAGCCTATAGTGGTTGATCATGTGGAAACAACACCAAGAAGCTCAAACAAGAGTGGTTTAACAACTACTAGTTGGTCCAGTTCAGAAGTGGTACCTACCAACCATCCAACAAGAGCCGTTCATAAGGGAAGCAAGGCAGTTTTGGAGGTACACCGTTTTTGGACAACCCCATATGTTACCGTGGTCAAAATATGGCTGCCTACTATATGGTTGGTTGTAGCGCTTGCAAATGCTGGTTAGCAATAGTGGTTGGATAAAGTGGTATGATGGCTAATGGTGGTTGATGTCTGACGATGGTCAATGCTGGTATGATGATCGGTATGACGGTTTACCGATGATAATGGTGGATGGCTAATGGATCATGATGACTTCTGGTCCAAGAATCAGCAACAATAATAAAGAATGAGCAGCACTAATGTTTGACAATGATGCACAATAATATTTCCCGATGGCTATGTAACATGATGGTTAGTGATGATCAACAATGCTTGATGATGGAAGATCCAGCTGTTGATGATGGTCAACAAGTGTTAGTAAGTAGACTCATGTTTCAAAAAGGCCGTGAATGAACGTGCATGATCCATTTAGAATGGTTTATGCTGGTACAATGATGTAAAATTGGCGATCTACTTGTGCACCCATAGTCAGCATCACCAGGTATGGCAAAGTAGTAGCCTATTGATCTCCCATTCTCGGCACAGGGCCCCTGGGTGGCACCATCCCAAAAAGATGCTGGTCGACCCTTCCAGCTGCTCCGCAACATCAGGGTGATGAAAACTGGACCCTCAAGTAGCATAGCTGGCACATTCACCAGCCATCTAGATGGTTTAGCTAGCAAGGGTCCCTGGGGTTCCAGCCAGCTATGTGTGAAACGTCTTTGCCAACTCCTGCCTTGCCATGGTCTATCAAGACATGAACTCCCATCTTCCACAAGGCACCCAGCAGTTGTGAGTTGGGTTTCAACCCCCTATAACTGGTAGCCAACCCTAGTTCAGTTGGTTATAAACCAAGGTAGAAGTGGTTTAGGGCCCACCTTGCATCTTTCACCCGTGCAGCTCGCAGTCTGGGGCCAAGTCCAACAAGCGTGTTCCATGCGCATCACTTGAGGCAAGTAGTACACCCTCAGGTGTGCGAAGTGTCAGTCGCGAGGCAACGAAGCCGGAGGTGGTTCAAAGTCCATGATTCAAACGTTCATCTTTCACATGGTGATCTCTCAAAAAAGGGACCCCCAAAATGGTTGGTTAATTACTATGATTATGATAAGCGGTTAATCAATGATGTATGATTTCGGGGTGCCCCTATTTTGAGAAACCCCAGCACGCAAGCCGCCAATCAATTGCAGGTACATGGAAACAACATAAAGCAGCCACTTTCCATGGTTCCCAAGATGTGAGACGTGCAAAGCCTCCAGTTCAAAACTTAGGAATTTCGCTTCCCGGCATGAGATTTAGATTTCTGTGACCTTAGCTCCTCCTTTAAAAGGATATCTGGATACCCCTAGCTCCTTAGCTCCTGCCCACCCACCAGCCAAATGTACAAATCAATTAGTTCCTGCAGAAAATTCAAGAGCAAAACTGCCAGTTTCTGGACAGCTGAAACCACCAAGTCTATATATATGTGGATGCCGCTTAGATGGTGATTGCTGCAATCGATCAAAGATGACAGCACCAGGAGGCTAGCCATCACCACCCTGCAAATGCTTGTAGCGCTAACTATGATCATACTGGAATCAGTATCCAATTGTATCTGGAATAGTCATCAACAAATAAACATGGTGAAACTTACGATCAAATTGCACTATCATCTATGATCACTCTCATTACTACCATCCATTGACTATCATCACTATCATCCATCTAATTACTGAAGTATTCTATAATGACAACTCAACTGCATACTAGTTGCTAACGACTATAAGTGAAGTGATATAGAAATCAACCTCGCTGCTCATGACTATGATCTTGGTGACAACTCTTAGCAAATCATAACTCCGACCAAACTGAGTAGTTAGTTGCTAATGACCATGGCTATTAGTTAAATATCATAAATATCTTAGCACCGACCTTTGCCCATTGGTTAAATATCTATGGCTATTAGTTAAATATCATAAATATCTTAGTTGCTAATAACTCCGACCTTTCCCCATTGCCACGTCTGAGTTCCCCCTGCACAGTTCCAGCAAACTGCACGGCCAGCGCGGCCACTTCGACCAGATATCGCTCCTTATCCTGGATGCCCAACCGGCCCATCCCAGTGAACGGCCCAACCATGGCAGGCGAAGCCAACCATCGAGAAGCCATCATCATTTGGTTGTTTCTCAGAATAGGGGTACCCCAAAATAGATGGTTATTACTGTAAATGACTATCAGTGGATGATAAAATAGCTGGTTGATTACTATAAATGGTCAATATTGGATGATTTGGGGGTACCCTTATTTTGAGAAACACCCATTTGGTCAGAAGGAAAAACTAGCTTGAATGATGTAAATGCTGATGGCTTTTCAATGCTGCATCACTTCTTTCAGAATCCTTACATTGCTAGCTTCACCAACGAAAAACTAACATCTTGGATAGGAAAAAGGTGATCCTCCCGCAACTGGAGCCAGGCCCCAAGGCCCTTAACCTTGGCGCTTGCGGATGCCTGGCCCTGCCTGCGTCATGAAGAGATACAACATCCAAAGAGCAAATGGTACCTGGAGCATGGCGCTGCATGGCTCTGCATGGCGCTCAGCGCACGCCACCAGCACCGGTTGCAGGACACATATAATCAAATCAGTCAATGTATCTACACATCCCAAAGAGACGCTTTTTTATCTTGATTCATCTTGATTGATCTTGCGCACATAAATGCACAGCTGCAAGCCGCTCGCGGCTCGTTTTCCGCCACCAGCATCCGCATAGCCAAGGCGCCTCGCCTCCACGAAAAGTTCCAAGCCATAGGCACAGTCAAGTCGTTCACGCATCCTTGGTGGAAGCCCAAGCTCAGCTGGTGAAGCTGGAGCTGTTTCCGAGTTGCGAATCGATGCTTGATATCGATTTATGACGGTGAAGGATTATCTTATTTCATGTTGGCCCCCCTAATAATTATTATTCCCCCTAATTAGTGGGGCATGAATCAACATTAAATATTACTAATATTACTAATATTTCATTGGGCCGATTAGTATTATTCCCCCTAATTGGCCCCTAATAGTGGCAAATTGTTCAAACCTAATTGAGTTAGCCCCATTGGGACTACACACTAATCAGGGGTCAACATTATCAAGCATCAATTTCCAATGGATATCGTATCTATCATACCCAGTGATACCAGTAGATTCTGATGTTTTATGATAGTCTATGAATCTCTATGACTGTTTATTGATGAAAAAACATGATCAGCCAGTGATGGTTCACCATGGTCAAACATGGGCAATGATGCTTTATAGGTGACCAATGGAAACAAGGGTTTCAGCAGCACTGGCCGTCAACTCCAACAAGTGAAGTCAATCATTTCATCCCCGCCAAAGACCAAACGAAATGAAGCCGGTAGGATTAAGAACAATGCAACAGGGCAGCGTTGAATGACATGCTCAACCGATACCGAAACAAAAGCAAAATCTCAATACACCCCAACATGTGCCACTTGGAACGACAAAGAGTAACTATCCAGGATGTGGATGTACAATCAACAATGGCGTGTACCAACATCTGTGCGCTACAAATGCATGCAATATTGCAATAGTGCTACGTATATTTGTAACACCAACACACATCAACCATTGTGCATCTGTGTCATGTCCGCTGTGATTGCCACAGACACATGCTGTCGTGTGGGCACCCCATTCTCCTGGCTCTGATCACACCACCCTGATGACAATGATGACCATGGCTGCCATTTGGTAACACTCCAGGTAGCTCCTCTGCAAACGGTTCTCGGCGTAAGACCAACGGATGAATCTCGCACCACTTCCTGATCGCTCCAAATCGCTCCCCTTCTCAAGGGATAGAACGGGATATCCCTGGCTCCAAATCGGTCCCTCGCAACCACCCGCCAGATGATGATGACCATCATCTTGACGTTCCTGCCAGCGCTTGCTCCACTGGGCGATCCGGACTGGTGCCAGCGTGGATAGACATGAGCTGGGCCTGGGAGGTTCATCACGTCACAGCGATGGTAAGAAACTGGGCTGAGTACATGTGGCGGTAACCGGTGATATCTGTAGAAATAATGGGGGATATACCCAGCTTTATGGGGCTTGCAGGCAGTCCTATAGGGCCTAGAAGCGATTATGTAAAGCTTATAACCAATAGGGGATAGACCCAGCTATATAGGGCTTATAATTAACCAACTACAGTAGGTCTTCTGACCCAAGGGCTAGCATGGGAAGTTCTGCTGGAAACTCCCAGAGCAACGACTTGAAGGTGTCACGCGCCATGCTGAGCATCCTCCAAGTCCTTGCTTTCCTGTCCATTGTGGAAGCACTGCACCAATGGCTGAGCTCCAGACTCATGTGTGTGTAGAGTTCCGTCAGCACCGGCATCGTCTGAGGCGCAACCGGGGGGGGGGGCCGCTGCGTGGTTGCTAAAAAGACAACTCCCTCCTGTCTGCAATAGAAGATAATAGTCACCTACAACAACACTGCTGACTACAATCACCTATGAAAACATGTCTATTGGCCTTCATGACAGGCATCCCAGCTTATTAGCAGTGATGCTCTCAGGTACAAATTCAGGCAGTAGATCGCAAAGCCACTCAATCAATCGGGGTGAATTGCATAACCCCAGGCATAATAGTGTCCAGGTACCTGGCAATAAAAAAACCACACCAGAACTCCTCACAGGGGTAGGATGGGTGATCATCTTGATGGGCTGTCATGCTCCGCGGAACCAGTCCATCAATGAGGTCTACTAGGATGTGCAGCTGGGGTTGTAAGCATGGTTATAAACCCTATAAGGTAGCTGAACCAACCCCTAGACACCATGGTTCGTTCCCAGTTCCGAGCCGTGGGGATGCACATCCAATTGTAGCATCAACCAGGTAAGCAAGTCAACGATTGCAGCTCGTGCCAAGCTGAGAATGAAAAGACCACCTTCCCCCGGCAGCGATGCTGCGACCCAAATGACCCATATCAATATCATTCAGGAGCTTTGTATGGCATGAAGTACCCATTCGACAGCATCACTCACCGAGCGCCTGGAAAAGTCCACTGAAGATGTCGCAGCCGGTGTGGAACCAGAAGGCATTGACGTGCCACCACATCTGAGGTGCCGGTGGAGAATTCATTCTGCGACTTGCTGAATCCTATCCCTGGTGGTGCTTCACTGGTGACATTGAAGGGTCGCCTGGGGTTTGTTGGATGCCCCCAAGTCATCACGACAGGCTTGAGAAAGCATTGCTGTTGTGAACCTTGCGAGACATCAACTTCATGATCACGCAAGTATGAGATGGGAGTCATCTGTGCGTCCCTAAGTCAGCTTCACCTCTCACTCATTGACATTTTTGACAGGGAAACCAATGGTTTGGTGAGCTTCACGTAGTTTCCTGGTGGGAAAAAACAACATCCGCAGATCCTGCTTGAACAATCTGGGCCCACCAACCAGGGTGGATGGCACTGATCATTGACAATCAAGCATAGACATCCAACCCTTCTTGACAACCGATACAACCACAAGTAGGAACATTGATTCTATGAAACAAGAATCAACATGAATCAAGTATGAAATCAATGTCAATCAACATTAATCAACAAAATCACCATCAAATCAAACGACCATACTGATGCTCAAACAATACTCCCCATGATCATCCTACCAAACCACTATCTCAGAACCTCCATACAAAGCCATTAAAACCCACGATCAACCCATAATTTTCCACGAAAAAGCCACTCTAAACCCAGAATCCTTCACTGTATGTCCAAGGTACCACAGATTGACGATCCATGGCGCTTAGCTTCCGTCTCCGTGCCAGAGCATCGAGCACGAACCTTCGCGTGCGAATCACCCATCTTGATTCAGGGGTTCCGTACCAGCCATGGCTTAAGATGGGTGTAAGCAACAACAATTTTGATGTAGTAACAGGTCTAAACATCCCAAAAGTGAAGAGAATAGTCTGACTGTAGGATACTGTCGGTATGTGCATCATCCATCATCACCATGATATTCATCCTATGGTTGATTATTCTTCCTTGTTGTTGATACCTCTTTTCCCTGTGTCGTTAACCATTCAACAGCAATTGCCATTCTGGGAAATTAATTATCCCAATGGTTTATTCTTAACCTTTATGGTTTATTAACCATTTTTGGTTAACCTCATTAGTTCAAAACCATTAATGCTTAACCGAATGGTTAACCTTATGGTAAATCCCATCAATCAATTCTTCAGTGTAGACTATAGGTTTTGACGTGGACCTTCTCTTATCGCTTCAAACATTGGGGCGACAATCAAGCAACCGTGGTTACACTGCTATCGAGCGCAGTAGGTGATCTTTAGCCATAAGGGTATAGCCCCAAGGGTTGATAGTGGTTTTGCCTTGTATGGGGTTTAGCCCCAAGGGTTGAAAACCAACAACCATCTTCGACAGCGATATGTAGATATGCACATACATGAATCAAGGTTCTCCTCAGCATTGATGTTGCATTCCGACACCAAATTTGAGATGATTCTTGCTGCCGCATATGATGTGGGCACTTCCATAAGATTCCATGTTGGGAAGTGTAGAACTAAAGAATTGTGCTCAAAAAGGGTCGTTCTAGCGGGGGTAACCAACAGTTATGGGCTCAGCTCCAACCAGGGGTCAAAACCTTGCGATACACTCTGGTTATACAACTCACCTGGATGTTGAAATCCGTCATTCTGAGGGAAACTCTGAGAGACCAGCTATCAATGGTAGACTTTCCATTGCCAGAGGGGAAGTGAAAAATCAGCAAAGATTCCAGATACAAGGCCGGAAGAACGCTCCCATCAGCGAATCCTTTTGCCATGCTCAGGCTGGAGTCCCGGAGTTTGGACTGGTGACTTTGTGCTGCCATTTGAAAGATATGTGCGCACATGTCTAGAGATATATGCGTGTGTACATGTTTAACAGAGAAAGGTAGTAAGATACATAGGTAGATAGGTAGATGGGTAGATAGGTAGATACATTATTGGACAAACAAATGCATGGCATGTGCATTTTTCTCGAACGTACATGAATCATTTGCACATGCATCTGTATGAATACGTACATTGATGCTCGTGTAGATAGATATGATATAGGATTACATACATCCATATGTTTCCTCAATAAACAAGCACTTTCAGGGGCTGGAAAGATTCGTACAACATCTAAATCGCGATTTCTTTCGGTGTTTCTGGTTGCTGGTGATACGTCATACAAGTAATAGTTGGTAATTGTTAAATTAGATGAACTTGTTTTCAGTCAGTTGCAGCTACCACCTTGAATCCGCCTATGGATTGGTCGGGCTCGGCAGGCTGGACCGCGCTATTGGACCGGTTTCGCTGGCATGATTCGTCCATCACCGTTCTGAATGAAGGTTTTACCGTGTTCGACTAGCATTAGTAAGCATCTCTCCAACCATTCTTTAACAATCAGTGAATAGCCATACTAAATACTAACCATCATTCATGAACACCATTCTCTCCAACCACCATTGACTGGTTGGTGGTTGCTGGTTGAACCACCCCTATGAAAAATATGTTTGTCAACCAACCATTTGGTACTACATTTAGGAAAACAAAAAAAGCCATGAAACCACCAACCAGTAGTTCTTTTCCCGCCATTGTTGGTTAGTATCCCTGATTTTCAATCATTATTAATGGTTACAGCTGCCCTTGTAAATACATGTAAATACCAGCCATATATTTGGTTGGTGATTCTCTCCAATCAACCATTCATTATCCATCATTGATTAACCACTTCTCTAAACATTACAAACCACTTACCAGAATCCCCTATTCTTAACCATAATCACTAATTAAATACTATCATCCACCAAATTGACTAATTTGGCCGTTATTTGACTATTATCAACAATCATTGGCTATTATCAATCAATGTTTTCATGCTTATAACCATCATTTAGCTATTATTATGTGTGATGCCAAACACAATGGCTATATAATCATTGCTTATAACCTATAATATGCTTGGCTTATTCTATCATAACTTATGTAGTCAATGATGGCTTAGTCATTGATCATGACCCAATGATAATCTATAACCCATGGCTATTAAATAACCATCATTGACATGCTTTATGATGGCTGTCTAGTCAGTCATTGCTTAAAACCTACAATGCTTAATGATATCATATAATTCATTACTTATAGATATATTATGATAAACCTATAAGCCTAGAGCTTATAACCCATAGTTGATCATAACCTATGGCTATTACAAGCTATAACCCTACCCATCCCCACCATTGACTGAGCCTCGTCTGGATAGCTTGGAGCCAAGGTGCGGCCCCAGCAAGGTGGGTCCTGCCGTGCAGAGCCACACGGGAGACGTGGCCAAACGCACCTGGAACGGAGCCACGGACGTGCGCTGCGCGGGGGGCATGAGTTGTTGAGCATGCTGGGGAGCACGGCTGGTGAGCATGTTGGGAAGCTAGTTAGCTGGTTGAGCTAGTTAGTTGAGCTAGTTGGGGAGCTTGGGGAGCTATAACATGAGTTGTTGAGCATCTTAGGGAGCTTTTTTGACTTGCAAGTACGACCTGGGTAGTTTTTGGCTAAAAAGAGCCTGCTGTTTGGTGTTTACCGCAGTGGGAAATGGTGGTTTCTCAAGGGGACCCCGAAGTTTACCTCTAGTGAAGAGTTGGCAAGCCCGCTGGCAGCCTTCTAATCCAATACATGTCCATCACATGTTCCTATGGCAATGACTGACCTAAATGGCTGTGGGTCAGTTCACCCTTAGTCCCCCTGGATCCGAATCATTAGCCACTGTTTTCCCTATGAAATTGTTGGTGAACTTGTCCCCCACTGTTGGTGGGGTAATATTGATCCATAGCCATAAGCTCTAAAGCTCAACCGAAGAATAAATCGCCAAGTTCTTGCCGGCAGCTGAGTGTCGACACCAACTGCTGCCCCGAAAGGTCCAATTTGGGTGGCCTGGGAGGGCGCTAGCGGCTGCGCTTCCATCCAGATCGTTCAACAGGTGGGTGGAGAGTGGTATCACAGCTCGATGATTTGGTGGTTTCTCAAGTCATAGAGGTAATGGTAACCCAGGATTGATAAACCCCTGGTTGATTAATTAGGGGGGTCACCATTTAAAGGGAAACCAAGGCTTTTGAGGATACCCTTTATTAATAAACCAGGGGTTTACTAATCCTGGGATACCATTACCCCCAAATCAATCCCATGTTAGTTAATCATTGTTCATTGATAAACCAACCATTTTTGGGTTTCCCTATTGTAAGAAACACCCATATCATTCACTCCAAGATACTCACAGCCATGGAAACCGCTCCAGAACTAGGTGATGGATGGGTCTGTAACCAAATACCTCCAAATCACCCAAGACTTTGCAACATAGTGGTCATGAAACTCTGCAGTAGACCATTTTCGTATATTTTCGTGCTCCAGAGTGAAGTGAATTCACAGAGTGCCCAACGGCAACACGCCCAGGAATTTCATTAGTCAAGCTGGACAGCAGCGCCCTTGATTCCAATGAAAGTCACTGGGATCGCCTTCCTATGAAATAGATTTAGGCACAACAAAATGGCGCCTGCGTGGTATGTGAATCTCGGTCTCGGAAACTACCAATTCTGAGATACTTCCACAGTTCAGCAGTCCTTGCAAGGTTATCAACGCGAGATCCATGAATCCATAACCACCAACCATCTATCTGTATTCGAAGGGAAACAGCACCGGCTACGTAGAGCAGAAATATAAGAGGTGGTTTGCAAGTACAATCTCCCATACTCAATTATTAATCATGAGTTACCTGAATGCATTGCACAGCACCATCAACCATTATAATCCACTATGAACCATCATGAGCAAGCTACCAGTACTAGCCATTCTGAACCATCATTACTCACATCACAGTTACTAGTACATTATGAACCTTTTACTAACATGTACCATCATTATATATATCATTATATTAACTATCATTTACTAGCCGCCTTGTTAGCCATCTGGGCTTTCCAGCCAGAAGCACTCAGTAGGATCTATGATGGCTTGTATGACCTGAAGGGGAGACGGCACTGGACGGAGGGGTGATGGGAGGCGAAACTCGTGGCTTTTGGGCATGGAAACACTGGAGACATCTGGAGACATCTCGCAACCCCCATGGCGACTTAGTTGCAACCACGGTCGACCTCCAAGTGTTTGTTGTAAGTGTCTGGCTTATGTCTCTGTGGTATCCAGGCCGAATCTCAGGCTCGGACGATGGTGGCCAGTGCAAAAAAATAGGGCCACCATATTGAGATAAACTCCTGACTCACAATTTCAGGATCTGTCTGCCATGAAAACATCCAGGAGATACACTCCAATGGGCGTGGAATTCCCAAGTCACAGAGAGGTTCAGAGTGGGCCAGTGGCCAGAAACGCGTGCGACCCTTCGCACCCGGTTCATCGCAAGGGAAAGCCACCCCAGCAGCCTGTCCTTCATGGAGGCGGAACGAGTGAATGAAGCAAGTTCAAAACTAAAATGTTGAAACGCACCGTTTTGGTGCGGAAACGGCAAACAGGATCAAACAGGCAGATGAAAATGCAGCCGAGACATCCATGTGTTTCTTAAAAGTACGTTCATTTCCACGGGCCCAAACCACCATCGCAGCTCCAATACGTTCTTGGATGTGCATCCTGCTGATTTCTGACAGGCGCTGAGCCTGGCATGGCTTGAAGTATCTTGAAGTGCAGAGTCGTAGCTGAAATGATGGTACCTATGAACCATCTCCAAATGATCATGTACCTATGAACCATCCGAAATAATGGTTGTGTCCCATTGGTACGCATTTGTGGGGAAACCACCACTTTACTCCATTTATGAAAGACCAAATGTCATTGTTTAGTATTGTGCGAAGTGGTCGGGTTGGATGTCCAACAAGATGTACGAGTATGAACTGACGCGCACACGGCTGTATGCATCGTACGTTTGCACATATTCTACAATTATACTAAATGTGTCATTATCATCTATGCATTTGTGTATCTATATAGGTGCGTATGTATGTGCGTTTGTATGTCTGCATGTCTGTACGTACTGTGATCTGTAAGTCTGCCTGCATGTCGTTCCCCGCAACCCCGGCACCTCAAAACACTGGTCTCGGGAGGAGGCTCAGAAATTTCCTGCGAAACAGCCGTGTTTGGTCGACCCGGGTTGGAGGATTTGCTTATCATTAATGGTTATTTCAAAAAATTGGTTATTATTGCTTGTCAGTCTACCCCCAATCTTTCAAAGAAGTAGCTGGGTTGAGGTTGACTCCCTAGCTTTGCTGTCGCAAGGATGACACGCACAAACTGGCTGCTGTCGTAGCCCTTCTTACAAGGCTCAAGGATTGAAAAAGAGCGTTCTGTGCCTCCGCTGGAGGTTATGAGCCCAAGGTGAACCACGAGCTCGTTGAGGAGAAGACGGGCTTGGATGGCATCTGGGTCTGAGGGTACCATGGAGACCCCGAACAGCGCAGAGGTGAAGGCCATAGAGGACTTCAAGCCAGAGCACGGAGCTATGGTACCGTCAGCGCCTCAGGGTAGTCCAAGGTCCTTTGGTCCGCAGGTGGCATCTCCGGGGAAGGACAATGTCAACGTCTCCTGGAGCCAGAGCAGGACGATGCACTGTTGAAGGCCATGAGGCCGGTGGGTCTACCAGAAGAAGGAATGGGTGATGGAATTCAACATCTACAAGACTTCATCGCAACGGAGAAGGCCATGGCAAATAGTCCAGGCTCGGAAGGTCTGGGTCAAGGCAATCCGCTGATGATGAGGTGGGTAGCTGATGAAAACCTACGGCTCAAACAGGAGCTTCGGGCAATGAAGGAATTGATTGGCACAGCTGCTGGAGGTGGTGGACGTTCTCAACATCTACCCTTACCTCTAGCTGGTGTTTTTGAAGGTGATCATCGAGGAATGCCTGAAGCTCCAGGACGTGCTCAACTACAAGGTGGTGGATCCAGTGCTCTACGTGAAGTTCAGGGAGGACTAACGTCAGCGGTGGGTACGGCCGTCGGAAGCATCAAGGGTCTGCTAGGCCTACAGGATAGATCATCATCGTCACTGATACCACTCCTGGGGGTTCCATCTGGAAACCATGGGATTGGAACTGGGAATGTTAGCTCTTCTACAAGGGATGGTCAAAGTGGAGCTCCGCTACCAGTACCTGTTCCAGGGGGTTTTCCAGGGGGACACAATCCAACGGGAGGTCAAGGGAACACTGCCGCTGCTGCACATGGTGGAGCGCAAGATGGTGTTGTAGCCGTAGCTGGAGGAACCACTGGGGGCGGAGTTCAAGATCAAGGAGGACTTCAGGGTAGTGCCAATGGTCAAGGACTCCAAGGCGGAGCTGGTGGTCAAGGAAGTTACGGGGGGCCAGGAGGATCAGGATGGCGGGTTTCCTGGTGGTGCTCCGGGTGGTGGTCATGGACCAGGTGGGGGACCAGGAGGGTTTCCTGGTGGGTTTCCTGGCGGTGATCCAGGTGGACAGAATCCCAATGGACATGGAAGGTTTCCAGGGTATGGAGGTAACGGTGGACGATATCCTCACGGTGGACCGGGAGGACCTGGTGGACCAGGAGGCCCAGGTGATCCCCATGATCCATACGGAGGAGGCTGCGGAGCTCAACGTGGGCAGGACATTCCATTTTGGTTGGGGGCTCTTCTGACTCAGCAGGAGTCAATCCGAAGTGTCAAGTTGCCGGTCTTGGCCGACATTGCGGAGACAGAGGTGGGGCCTTTAACCGCAGGGGGCTGGCTGACACAGATCGGTCCTGCAATGCGTGACCTTAGCCCAAGTTCAGCACTGTGGTGGGAGACCGTGTTGCACATAGCAACGGAGGCCTATCAGCAATGGCTTCAAAGCGATCACATCACGAGGTTGAGGATTGCTCCGGTGGCACCCGTCCAATTCGAGAGGAACCCTTGGAATAGGCTAGAGCAGCGTGGTCAGAGCCTATTGCTGGAGGCCGTGCCGGAATCTCTGAGATCAGAGTTGGTGGCGACCCGAGCCATAGGGTGCGTCAACATAGTCTTCAGGGTGTTGACTCGCTATCAACCCGGAGGGTTGGCCGAGAGGTCGTTGCTCTTGAGGCAATTGGTTGAAACCAAATCGCCATCTACATCGGCCGAAGCCCTAACAATTCTGAGAGCCTGGCGACGTTGGTTGGTGCGAATCCAGGAACTGGGAATACACCCACCAGATCCCACATTACTCATGGGGGCGTTGGATAGAATCAGTGGAGTGACCGGTAAGGCTACTCCTCAGGCGAGTTTTCGGTTGTCAACGGCAAGGGCAATTTTGCAGGTGGACACCATGCCCACGTTGAATGGCGTGATGGAGTTTGCGGAGGTGCTCTTGGCAGAAACCGAGGCCGCATGCCACGGAGGTTCCACGTTGCCCACGAACCCCAACAAGGTCAAGGCAGTGAATGCGGACCAACCGTATGGCAACCAACAGCCTGGAAAACCTGGAGGGATTGAAAAACCCAACGCGCCAAGTCTACCTCCTCGGGGTCCTGGTGGTGAAGGTCAACCTGGAGAAAAACCCCAGTGCAAGTTCTTCAACTCGGCAGATGGATGCAAGAAGGGTCGAACCTGTACATTTGCCCACGACTGGGGATCTCAAGGAAAGGGAGGAAGATGTTGGACATGTGGAGCAACCTCACACATGAAGTCCGAGTGCCCAGTCAAGGACACCCCGATTGTGAAGAAGGAGAACGAGGCGAAGGGTGGTAAGGGAAAACCAAATCCTAAGGCGGCGCCAGCGAACAAGAAGGCGGCTGCCACCACCAAGGAGCCTGACAACAAGGACGCGGTCATCAAGGGAGTGGAGGAAGACAAGGTGAACCGGTCAACGGGAACCAGTGTGGATCCAGTGAGTGGGTTGTTGGCAGAGGCAACGCACTTGCTTAGGTCTATGAGATCTCCATCGATGAAGGCGGTGCATCTTAGTTCGATGGGAAGCTGCGAAACCAGTCGCGCTTTGCTGGACGGGGGGGCCACGCATGCACTCAGGACAGCCAAGTCCGATGAGGAGTATGAGATGGCGACTCCGGTTCGAGTGGAACTGGTGGCAGGTGAAGTGGTTCTTCGTCAACTTCCAGGATCGGGGGTTCTGTTGTCAAAGGAGCCCACTCAGACGATCGTTCCACTTGGAAAACTGATCCTCTTGGGGTACACGGTTCAATGGTACTCGGAAGGTTTCGCCTTGAGGACTCCGGGGGGAACAGTGGTGGAAACAGTGTTGGAGGGCGAGTGTCCTACGGTATCGGAGAGGTGTGCCATGGGGTTGTTGGATGAGCTGGAGAAGTTCATGTGTGAATCTGAACTTCGGCTTCAGGTCCTTCGAGGTGAACAAGTTGAAGGCATGGAGGACAACCTGGTGAGGTGGCTTCGAGGCCTGAAGGAACTTTTCCCTGAAGTTCCTGATGAAGTCCTCATCCAAATACCCCCAAGGAAGAGGTGGACCGGTGAATCCATACCATGGAATCGGAGGACCAGGAAGCGGTTCAACAATGCATCAAAGCTGGCATTGCATCTCTTTGCTGGCGAAAACCCAAAGTATTGGGAGAAGGCCTGGGATCATCGGGGCTTTACTACCCTCACCCTGGACAAGGCAATGATGGTAGGGAGGATTTGCTCAACGACCACGTCTACCACTACTTGACGGAGTTGGCGGAGAGCGGGAGAGTGGGGGCCTACTTGGGCGGACCGCCATGCCGGACGGTGAGTGTGTTGCGGTTTAGACAGCCAGGTCCTCCGCCAGTCAGAGCCAGAGAAGGCCCTGAACGTTTCGGGTTCAAAAACCTTCAAGGACGGTTACTGGAAGGTGTTCAACAGGAAACCATCCTCTACCTGAGGTTCCTATGGCTTTACACCCTGGCTCAGGATGCATCGTCAGCCAAGGTCAGCTTCGTCAAGGAGTCACCCGAGGACCCCAACAACTACAAGCGACAGGGGGACACGAATGAGTATCCCTCATTTTTCTCATGGCCAGAATGGAAGGCTGTGAGGGATAAGTATGGGCTGTGGGAGTTGGCATTTGATCAAGGACCTTTCGGCCACGAACGGCAGAAACCTACTCGAGTTGGAACAAACCTGGAGCCCTTGAGGGAGATGGACAACGTTCGGGGTAAGGGATCTGATGTCGCTCCGCTACCAGATGACTTGGAGAGTAGACTGAAGAGATCCAGAAGATGGTCGGCATGGGCGGACGGATTCAAGTCGCGCATCGTGAATGCGGTGCTGGCTGAACATGAACATCCGTCAGTTCGAAGGATGTCACAAAGCCAATGGCAACAACATGTTGCCAACGATCACATGCCGTTTTCCAAGAGCTGTGATATATGCCAGAGAGCTGCTGGAAAACAGCGCAGCCATCGAAAAGTGCCAAGCGCTGACACTTTCACTCTATCTATCGACGCTGCTGGACCGTTTACCCAAGGAGAAGACGTCGATGGAGAGGGTGGGAAATACATGCTGGTGGGTGTCTACACCATCCCAATTTCCAAGGAGGCTGGCACCTACAACCTGGCTGTCCCGGAGGAATCCATGCTCGTGGAAAAGAATCCTGGGGATGGGGAAGAAGCAGCTGATGGAGATCAACCGGAGGAAGATCTTCTACCTGAAGTTGAAGATGAAGGTGGGGCGGTGGAACCACCAGCTGACGCAGCTCAACCAGAGCTACCCGAAGATCGGGAGGCATTGGATCGCTGGGAGCGCGATGTGGTGGATGAGATCCCGGACATCCAAATCCGGAACTATACCATGGTGGAGGTGTTACCGTCTCGTGGAGGTGGGGCGATGATCGCCGCACTGGCACGAATGGTGGCCCGACTCAACTATCTGAACCTCCCTGTCAGAAGGATTCATTCTGATCGAGCAGGTGAGCTGGGAAGTAAGGTTATGAAAAAATGGGCGGAGTCCAGGGGAATTGTCCGTACCTACACAGCGGGCTCGGATTGGCGCTCAAATGGGCGGGTGGAGTCAGAGATTGGTGTCGTGAAACGAGCCACCAATACCATCCTTAAGAGCACCAAGGTTCCAATCACTTTGTGGCCGATGGTGGCACGTCATGCTGGTGAACGACGTGGTCGGCAACAGCTTGCGGCTCTAGGCTTTCAAACACCAAAAATGTTGGCCTTCAACCAAGAGGTCCTAGTGGAGACAAAGAAGCATGAAGACTTTCAGGGACACTGGCGTCTTCGAAAGAAACGGGCTTGGGTGAGGGGTCCAGATCCAACCATGAGCTTGACCTCTGGAGGTCACTACTTGGTGGATGAGGAGGGCAAGTACTTTCGTGGTGTCCATCCTCGACCAGCTCCAGCATTGCCAGACACCGAGGTGGGTGAACCAGCTCTACTACATGAAGGACCGGGGGGGCCCGGTGTATTGGCGATGGGTTCTGCACCGTCCCATCGGGTGGAAGGCAAAACTCCACCGGTGGTCAAGCAATTCAGCTCCGCTACCAACTTCGTCGAGCACGGGGGGGGTAATCTGGTTTTTTCTGAAGCTCACCAACGTCCAGGAGAAGAAGTAGTAAGCGAGGATTGTCATCGTCAAAGTGGGGGTGTCGGCTTAGATGGAGTGTCTGGTAAAATTCAGGTTCTCGTAGAAGTGGATAAAGAGGAGGTCTATGGCACATGTCCTGGTCTTCAAGAATGGCATGCTCGACTCAGGTATGGGGAGGAGCTCACCAACGTGGAGGCCAAGATGCTCGAGGAGCCCAAGGAAGGGGGAGAGGAACAATGGAAGTTCTTGAAGTCCCTCACGGCAGAGAACATGGGCATGTGGGAAAGAATCCGTCAAGAAAATATGGAAGAACAAGATCAACAAACCAAACAGTGCGAAGAGGCTGCCATGGAGGATGCTAGCTTGCCTGCAAGGATCTCAGACTATACCTACCTTGGCTGATCTTGCAAGCACTAAACTTCACTAAACTTACTTACTTGGGGCATGCTTTTTTGCAATTTATAAATTGTTTGTTTGTTCAACAATTCTCGGGTTCAAACTGCTTGAATCTCATACTTTTTTAAAAAAACGTTGAATGCATTTTTAATTTTCAAACACATTTGTAAAAACTTACAAGAAAACTCTTGAACAGGACAGGTGGACAATGAACATTGATTACAACTTACAAGCTGATCCCTGATCATGAAAACAAACAGTAACAACTAGTAGCAATAAGCACATCAATCAATTGCCAAACAATCGGTGTCTGAGTCTGTGTATGCGCAGTGCGGTGCGCCAGTAAAGCCTGCAGCCTGCAGCTGCAAGAGATTCTTCATTTTTCAATCACCTCCGCCTCCACCCCACACCAGTCACCACCAAAACAACTCTTCCATGAAGATGCTCTTGACTCTTGACTTTACCAAACCTATCTGTAAACAAACCACGGAATCCACGGAACGCATGAGAAGGAAAAAATAGTAATAAATGCTTGCGGTCAAACCGCAAAGCCGAAACGATGGGATGCAATGAAAGTAAATCTATCATGTATGTGTGCCACATTCTGAATCTGAGACTGACATGCCACACGATTTCTCCGAAGCAGCTTTTAGTCCCGAAG
>VSDK01012746.1:9973-26815 GCA_009767595.1 Symbiodinium kawagutii | reverse complement strand
TTCGATATGACAAAAAGGACGCGGATCATGGACTTGAGTCGATGGGTACGACGGGTGATTCGAGGCACGTTCAATGCCGAATACTATGCATACTTCCGCCCTGCAGAGATGGAGATCAATCCGGTGGGCGTCCTGGCATACTCATTCAAAGCGCTCAACCGCCCTTACAAAGTGCTGTTGGGCAGCTTGGGCATCCGACTCACGGATCAAATGCAAGAAGAGATCAACAAATTGATGGAGGATCCTGTGAAGATGCAACGTGAGTTGGCCAATCAGCTCAAGATTGATGTGACATCACGTCCTATGCAGCAGGCTATGAATGCAATGATCACGGACGCGAATGTCATGGCTGCTGCAGGTGCTCAAGCATCTCGCGCGGCCGAATATGCCCGAGAATCCGCCAGCGACAGAGCCAAGCGTCGCAAGAAGTCGCAGTCTTCACAAGCAGCACCGTAGTTTGCTGCTACCATTTCCAGATGATCCATGGAATGTGCGTGGGAATTCCCGGTGTGTCTTCCCCCCTTGGTTTCTGTTTTGGTCGTTTTGGGCTTGTTGTGTATCAGTATAAACGCACATGATGGTGATTCTATTCTCGAGGACACGAGGCGCAGTGTCCTATCTTGCAAACCCGATCGTAAAGATCGAAGATACTTTTGTGTCAAGATTAGATGTTGTGATTTTGATCGTTAATGATCAATGGGGAATGATGTTCTTCTTCGAAGGATATCACGAAGCGGAGATCAGGATCGTTCACTGGGTACGTTCCTTCGGAATGCTTACTCAATAAGATGGTCACGTCGTCAAGATCTACGGCATCTATCGAGACGTTAATTCATTTGCAACGAGCACACGAGTCCTAATTCGATTTCCAAATGTTAATGTCACCCGATCCCAAGCGCCATTAATGGGGGGTGTGAATGGGACTGCAGTGTGAGCCACATGTATATTAATGCACTTTGGCTCAAGACTTACTCGTTGCAGAGAACGCGCAAAATGGTCCTCGCGGTCGCTTCGTTGTGATTGACGGTTGGAACCTACCTGGTGGTTGAAGTCTATAATTCAAGGGTCTGCTTCGCAGGCACCTTTCGAATCACAGTAACCCATCCGCCATGGGTATGCCTAATGGCGGAGTCCGATAGTGGGTCAGGCACATTACCGTTTTTTTCGGGGTTGTCACCGTACAGCCCATGAATGGGGAATATCCATGAATATCCATTAGTGCTTAATGAACATCTGAAGTTGCAAATGAAAAAACACACTGAAGTTGCAAGTGAAACATGGAAAACAATGAACACCACAACATCGACAACAAAAATCAAATGAAGAAACTGCACAGATGAAAACCCAAACGAAAACCGCCATGAACAAATTGTCGTGCACGACAATGATTTCCAGCCCATGGCTCCCAAAGATTCTCCGAAGATGAACCAAGCAGTATGAGTTCGGAGTAGCAGATTCTCACGCTGCTAAGATAGGTTGATGATATCCAACAGCAATGGTCCTGGTTGAGTAATGGTCGGTTGATGACTAGCCAAAGATCATTTAGTTGTGAAATGAAGGTTAATCAAGGACTAGTCAAATGCCAAATGATCCATTTTGCCACAGTGTTCCTCGCACAGTTGTGATGCAATCTATGGTTTCACGCCCGATGTTTATTTACATAAGGGCTTACACTGGTGACACTGTTTTGGGTAGATCAGAGATGGTTAGCCGCTAGCCATCAATTCTGCTTTGTTTCCACACCCAAACTATTTAGAAGTGACGATGGGCAGAGTGTGGTAGAGGAATCGTCTCCAAACGGACTTGTTTGAGGTTGAGGATACACTATAGCCCAGCCTTATTAGCCCACAGCCAGCAATAGTCATTCTTAAAATTGCTCCGAATAATGCAGCAGCCATTGAAAAATACATTATTGTAAGGCAAATTTGCACGTGCTGACTGGTTACACCGATATGGAACCAGTCAGCATCGTCAGTTTTTTGAAAACTGGTGTGTTACATTGATGCAGAAGCGGTAAGCATTCATGAAGAATTATTCGAACAATGCAACAGTAATGAGAAATTGTATTGTGGTAAAGCACATCTGCATGTGCTGTCTGGTTACATGGATATGGAAACAGTCAGCATCATCAGGTTTTCGAAAAACTGCAGTGCAGGTTCCCTTTTAAGTAAAAAGCTGGTTTATTACACGGTTATGGAGCCAGTGAGGATCCATGAACAATTGTTTTTGTATGATGGAGGAAACAGGAAAATGTTGTATTTTAAGAAAAAATGTACGTATACGTGAAACACTTTTGTCATACGATATGAAATCAGTCAACACTGTCAGTTTCTACAAGAAACCATACTGTTATATGGATATGGAAGCAATGAGCCTTCATGAAAAACTAAATTCAAACATGCAGCAATCATGAAAAATTGGCTTATAGTAAGGTAAATTTGCGGGTGCTGACTGGTTACACGGATATGGAACCAGTCAGCATCAATGGTTTGTACGAAACCTTGACTAACAAGAAAACATCAGTCCGCAGTATCAACAGTATTCGAGGACCAAACAAGAGCCGTCAACAGCCAACAGCTGATGAAAGCCAGTGCCAACAGTAGCATTTTTTTGCTCGTCAATGTTAACAATTGTTGAATTATGTTCTGACCAGCCAACTACATTTACAGTATCCATCGCAAACGGACAGCTATCGACTTAGTGATTGATTGTTGGCCATAACGAACTCATGGTTGAAATTGCTCAATCATAGGGTCCGGTGAAAAATGTTTTGTGATGGTTGACTGCTGGTGCGTGATGGAAACAACAACCCAAAGCTATGCAGCATAGACCAGCCAGCTATCCCATGAATTGTCATTTTTGAAGCCATTTTGGCTTGGCTAGCATGACTGGCACATGACGTTTACTGATAGCTAGTTGGGAACTGTTGATAGTGGAAACAAAAATCCCTGAGATGATGGTTGATAATGGATGGTGGTTGATCTTGGAAACACTAAGCCATTCCACTGCTTCCTTCCTGTTTGTTCGTACAAAACACCAGCCATCATGGCCTGCTTGCGGCCGTTACGCCATGGGCCCTTTGGGCCCCTGGCGTGCCGTTCTGGCCGCGGCGGTGGCAGCAGAGGCGTCGTTGGGTGGTTTCGAGTTGTGAAGAGTATTGAATGACCATACTTGTCGGCTTACTCATTTGACATCATCATGATTGTACTCACTGGATATTCTTGGTCATTCTCAGATTTTTTACAGTAATTAATTCTTCTTTTTCGGTAGTAAAACAATCTGTCTTTGGCGTTGAGGGATATCATTCGTGGCCAAACCCATTTGGCTTATTTTGGCTTAATTAATTGCTCGATTTGCCATGATTATGTCATAAAGCATCATCAACGATCATTAAGCATCATCAACAATCATCAATCATAAAGCATCATCAACGATCATTAAGCATCAACCACCATCATAAAGCATCATAAAGCATCATCAACGTTCCTTAAGCATCATCAACAATCATTAACCATCATAAAGCATCATCAACGATCATTAAGCATCATCAACAATCATTAACCATCATAAAGCATCATCAACGATCATTAAACATCATCAACAATCATTAACCATCATGAAGCTCATCATCATCATCATCATCATCATCATCATCATTTTCGTCATCATCGTCGTCATCGTCATCATCGTCATTATCGTCATCCTCATCATCATCATCATCATCATCATCATCAACAACATCATCATCATCATCACCACCACCCAAAGGTGGACGTCGTCTAGGGTCCCAACTTCGTACCGGATTCATGGGGGCCGAAGGTGATCACTTACTAGGGAGCCAAGGAGCCCAACCCTGAAACCACTGACGCTGGCTATGCTTGACCAATGGCTGACTGTTGTTAATGACCATGGTTGACCAATGGTTGCCCAATGGTTGACCAATGGTTGACCAATGCTTGATCAATGGTTGACCAATGGTAGACCGGTTGACTGATGTTCACCCCGTTTCAGTGTCTAATTTTCCTTTGTTTGAGTACATTACATGTTTTTTTTTCAAATTTCAGCACCGGTTGATGAGTAGAGCAATCCCGGATGTTGAAGCAGTGGAACAAGAGAAGCTGACGACTGATTGCTACATATTGCTGCCATGTGTGGGGATACCGCGGCTTATGTAGACCCAGTTCGTTGGACATTTCAATGATCTCCTGTGATCTCCTAGTGCTGGCAACCATGCGCAAGCCAGCTGAGGTGGATGTTTGCTTGCAGGCACACCTTGCGGCCAAATGGTAACGACCGGCAGTGGCAACAGTCTCTGTGCGAAACCAACTATAGTATACTATAATTGGGTGGGTTATTTTCAGCATGTCTTTATTTTCGCGCAGGATTTGACATGGTTGATTGGTCAATATTTTTGATATGGGATATAACCACTGGTGATGGATGAATATCTCAACAGAGACAGACTATTTGTCTATCAGTGACTATCCCCTTTTCTTTCGGAATGTTCACATCCACAAACGATCGCATGATTCTAATGGTATTGGTCAATCACAGTGCAGGGAAGCACGACTAATTTGATTTGCAGATGCTACTTTTTGTGGTTGCTGCCTAGTTCGCGAAGATCTTTCATGACAAATACGAACACATGACCTGGTGCGGTGTTCCATGATAACCTGAATTCTTTATCATTTTTCTGTATAAATCGCTTTCAAAATTACTTCAAGTATAAATCGTCGCTTGGGAAGATCAGTCGATCTGCTCCACATTGCGATCCACCAATGATTCGCTGATCAAGGTACTTGATCGCCCAAACGGTTGCCCAACGATAGGAGAGTAGCTCACCCAGCATGGGTGGAAGCGCCGGAATTGGCAGGATCGAGCTTTGACAGTCGCACACTCGGTACAGCTCTACAGAGTGCTGCCTTCACTATGGTATACTATTAAAAAAACAGCAAAAGCCATCATTTTGTAGTATACCATGGTGAAGCCATATGAACAACCATGGCAAGCTTCCCTATGAACATCTGAACAACCATGTTTGCAACCCCGCGGGCCAGCGATTCAAACTGCTTGAGAATATCATGATCACTACTACTTACAACACGGGGGACTGGTCCGTTACAGATGTGGCACTTTGCCTGTGACTTGCAAATGCAAGAGTTTATCATCTTAAGTAATTACCCCACAGATTGGAAGTATCGAACTGTTCCAGATTCCAGCGGTCAGCTATCCTACATATTAGGAATATCGGTACCTCACGTCGTAGTTTTGCCGGTTTTGCAGGTCTTCCAAGGTCTCCGCATCTTTGGAAACCACCTGCCTCTAACAACTGCTAAAGACCAGCAGCCTGTTCAGGCTGGGATGAACCAGTCCCCCCTTTGCGCTCCCACCGAGATCAACATCACGGCAGCAGTAGAGCTGGCTGCGGCAGCGCCAGAATGCTGCTTGGCAACCGCCCATGGCTGTTGCTGTGCTTCTGATGTGATGTCAGATTGGGATCCCTGAAGCATTCCAAGATGGTTGTAGTTTGTGAATGCCGGGAGTCATTGAGGGTCATTGTGATGGAAACAATGATGGATGTGATGGCCAAAAGCCAGAATGGTACCTTTGCGGTCAACATTCCACGGCTGACAGCCATAATCATAGAGTTGTGTTCAGCTAGTTTTGGCCACGGCGGGAACCACGGCAAATAGTCATAGAGTTGTGTTCTTGTAGCCGCGAGTTTCCGTTGGATCTGTGGCAGCTAAATGATCCACCCCCAAAATTCAAATCGACACGTTTCATTGTAGATCAATAAGCTGTGAAAGACATACTGTATCATGATTACACCGAGGCCTGGATCTCTCTCTCTCTCTCTCTCAAAAAAGAAAAAACACAATATTTGTTGGGGCACCCTTGTTCATAGTGATGTATAGTGATGCCTACCCATATTTGTATAGCTTTGATATGTGTGTTTGCATCGACTGAAGACGTCAGGTTCCAGTCAAATCTCACAGCTGCTGTGCCAGCAGGGAAGCCCAAAAAAGCCAGCTGGGGATGGCAGGCTCAATGGCAATGGGTCAAGAACCGTCAACAACCAACCAAAGATGGAGGAGTGAACATGGTGAATGATGACCATGGTCACAGGTTTCACCACTGGTATAACCATTCATGAGACCCACGTGTGTTTGATACCAAGTACTGCATCACTGGAGAAGTAAACATCCCACGGGCGCCAAGGTACCAAGGTTGCTGAGGTGAATAGCTCTCCGGTGGTGATATCTTGTCTTTGGTGAGTCCTGGTTGGAGGTTCTCACCCACCATCCATCGATGCCAAAGACCCAGGTAGAAGTTATGCAATTTCCGACTCAGCATGTGATACTGGGGGGATACTCAGCATAGCTGCGGGCGAGTTTGATGGGAGCTTCAAGGGCCACCATGTTTGTCACAAGATGTCACAAGACAAATATATTCTCGTTCGAAAAAACAGGCAGCGGACATGCCTTTTCGAGAATTGGGTGTGCCCCAAAATCCACCAACAATCGTATTTTCAACAGGGCACACCCGTCGTTGGGGGTCCTCCCTACGGGAAACACCGGTAAGGCTAAAAAGTAGAATAATCAATGGAGAATGTTAGTATTTGATTATTAACAATTCTTAATGCTTCATTATTCATTGTCAACAACGACTACGAGTGCTTCATAGTGACTCTTCCTCTGGCCACATTCCACAGGTGCATGTTGGTTGATGGTTGCTGTGGGAAATTTGGGTATGTGCCAAAATAGTGTTAACCCCCAAAACCAATCGTTTCCAAGTGGAATTATCATTAGCTTTGGTGAGTCATTGGTTACCCTTCGGCTTGGCACATGATGATTGGCTGTCAAAATTCTATAGATATATCTATATATATATATATAAATACATGAATATTTTGAATTGATAGTACCTTTTTGATATGATAGATGTTGGTTTTAGTCTTTGTTAAGTAGCGGGCCCTCCTGGGAACAAACATTTTGACAACCGCTGTTCATGTTGTGCTTCCCAGTTCTCTCGAGGCGCTTGTCCCTGGTGGCTCGTTTGCGTCGGCAGCGAGCTGCATTGGCCTCCGCACGCGAGGCGGGGCGATAGGCCAAGGGGGTACGAGCACCTACAACCACCTACTGCCACCATCTACCACCATCTAGCACCTACATTGCAGTCGGAATGTTTCCTATTCCACAAGGTATCATAAATTCAACAAAGACTGATTTTTTGCCAACAAACATGGCCCCAGTGCCAAGAACACGACTCCAAGCAACCAGAAAAACCCGCCAACCAATCAGCCGAGCAACCAACCTTGTCTCATCGGACCCGGCTGAGGCTGCGCCGCAACGGGCCTTCAGCAAGAAGGTGGGTGGCCTGGCGTGCGGCCATGGGTGATGATCCACAAGCTGTCACAAGCTTCATGGGTGGGGAATTCGTGGCTGGCCATGGCTGGCCCAACATCTTTGAACGCGACTCAGATGCAATCGCTGGCATCGTTTTCTAGTTGGCTCAGCATTTTGGCACTTCAGCTGAGCTACAGTTACACATTGTTTTGCAAATTCGTCAGTCACTGCAGTCTTTGTCCCAGTTATACATGCTGCTGTCCAGATGCTGATTGGCGCATGCTGTGCTTTGGCTATGTATCGACAGTCCAAAAGCAGAAGGCAAAAGTAAAAGTCCTACTTCTAGCCAAGTATCCTACATGTTTTCACTCCACTACAACTGGTCGTTTAACCCGCTGTTCAAAGCCATTCTTCGTACCCAAATCCACGGGAGCTGTGGCCTGACAGGTAAATGCCTCCATGGTCTTTCATGATGACGAACCGCCCAAGATCGCTGGGGATCTTCAGAGCATGTGGCACCGACAGGGAGCTGTAGGTGTTCCTATGTGTTCCTTGTGTGTCGTGATGGAAGATCCAGAAAACTATACGCCACCCTCCCTTGAACCATTGATAAATTGATAGCCGATGACTTATCTCAATAATCTTGCACGATTTATCACCATTGATGCACATGATACTACTTGGCTGGGATCGTGAGCATATCCGTCATGTGTATCATGATCATTGTTGTTGTCACTGTCATTATTGTTTGTGTCACCCCTTATGAATATGTATGTATTGAATTGTGTGAGCACATTCACCTTCTATGCATATTCTTGATACGCGCTATTGATTGTTCAAGTGGATGCTCTTGGATCACAGTTTCTCAATGTTGATGCCAAGGTGGAAAATAATCAAACATCGATCCAGCGACCCCTTGGAGGAGATCTTGATTTGTTAACAAAACAAGTCGTGGTTTTTAGGGTGCTCCTTACAGATCTACCGCTACCTTTACTACCACTTGGAAGCTCCTTTGCGCTGAGGCCTTCTTCATCTTGGCCTTCAATGCCCTAGAAAACTTGAAGCGACTGCTGCAGAGGTCCCTGACGATCAGAAGCCCATAATTAAGGCTAAAGTAAGGCTCAAGGTCTGAGAATGATTGATGACGTGACAATGTTCAATAATGGCGAATTACTTGATACTGGTTAAATTGTTAGTCAGGAGTCATAACAAACAATGGGTAGTAATGGTCAACATCGATCCCACCAAGAAACCTTGGCTTAACGAACTGTAGAGGGCTCGGAAAGCCTCCGGCAAGGTTCTGACATGGGGGGATTGAGCCAGCAACAACTTGCCCACTACAACCCATGTTGAGATGTTTGTTGCTATAAGTTGAATCCAACAGAAAGAGAAAAATAACAGCACAAAAAATGTTTCATGTGTCTACAGAAGGGAACTACATGGGATACTCCGAAGGAATGATCAGCATCCGTGACCTTGTTTTTAACAGTCATCAGTATTTGGGTCTGGGTGTACACAATCACAGCATATCACAACTATGTGGTTCTTAAAAGAATCGCAATCTCATCATTTTGATCATTGATTTGAACCATATAAACATCTCGGCGCATTTGCACTAGTTACAAGATAGTGAGTTTCCAAACGACCACATAAACATTGTTGCTTCCCGAAAGAGCTGCGTATCTACAATTCAATTGTGACATATTGTGACAAGTATTTGTGCATGTGCCATTTGTCGGCAGCGGGTCAACCCCCCAAAACACATGGTATGCCCTTGCCAACCTGTCAGTTGTTGATGTCAATGGGGGGGCGTCAACCCTTCCTTAAGTCCGGTTAGAACCTATCAACTAGATGCAGCTCGCAGCTACCTGTAGCTGTTATCCAAGATTGCTAACCAATCTTCGGCGTTCAGAATGAGTGGTTGACGTCATTGATCCTTAAGTCCAAGCACATGATCCTCGGTACCCTGTCACAGCGGTTATGGGGACATATGTGGCTCATACGGCATGCACATGTATATGGAGGTCATGCTTGACACCCAAATTTAAATGCATCTTTAGACTTGCAATATTTATAGGAAATTTGTGCCACAGATATGAACCTGTAAATTTTACACCTGCATGCCCAAAATCTCCAAAACTCTGGTTACTTGAGTGATACATAGTGATTCACGGAGCTGCACAGCAAACGCACTTGATTTATTCGAGCTTTACACGCCAGCTTATGGATTCACAAGAGACTTTTTCGCAGTGGGAAGTAGCGAAGCCTCGGCAGGTTGAACGAACCTTGGCATTTCTTCCTGTTGCATTTGGACAAGAAGGTGAACGATGCGAGTCAGCAGTGTCTGTTGGTGAATAGCCACTGTCAGACCTATCGATTATCTTATCGTGGCGGAATCATAAGGTAACAGTTGCCCACAGATTCAACTGATATTCTAGTAAATGCTCATTAGTGGTCATGAAATGGGGAGTCATTAGCAACGTTAAACGACATTCTGATTGGCAGGGAATCTTCTCAACAGAACTTGAGATCCAGCGTACGGTACATGAAACACTGGTGGTGCAGCCTAGCTATGTTGCAACATTGGGTTGCATTGCAATGCATCACATTGGGGAAGCAGATATTATTCCAAGTTGCCATCCAAAAGCTCTTGGGAAACGGTTGACTGATAGAAATTCAGTGGATCTACTCTGAAACTACAACAAGCAACTCCGTACAAAATGGATAGCACAGACAGGCTTTGGCTTTTCAAGCAACCCCAAATTACATATTGTTTCCTCACCTTGAGCTGACAAGGTCAACAACACTAGCGACGGAGTTTGGCTGAAGCATGGCTACAAAAACAGGGATTCCCCCCTCCAACATGAGGAGGTAGACCAGTTCTGGGGCCCCGTGGCTCAGCCATCCGGTGTTTCGAAGGGCAATGTTCTCATGCAGCGTTTCGTGCTGGCCCCTGTAACTGGCGTTGCGGGGCAGTTCACATGCCGTTCGCGGCAGGCTTCATGGAGGAAGGAGTTGCAGTTGCAGCATTTGTTGGACGAGGCGAGCGTTGATGGGTCGTGGTCGCAACACTGGTGGTTCCTCCTGCTGGTTTATTGAACATGGTTTTTAACGGGGTATCCTAATGAATTATTTTCAGATAATTATTATCATAATCATAGTGGGATGATTAGTAATGAATATCAGGGTTGCATGGGAAAGTACTAGTTCAGTAGTATATCCAACTGTTGGAAACAGAATACAGAAACCACCAGAACAGGTGGGGTAAACTAAACAGACAATGGCGTTTCAAATATATCATAGGTTCAAAATGACAAGCAGCTTTGTGGGACAAAATTCTAGCGCCAAACCAACTACTGACTTGCCGGAACAGCCAGGGGAAGGTTCCCTTTCAGCTGCGTGAACTGCTGTGAGTTCAAGCATGTCTTTATGTCTGAATGATCAGAATCATCACAGCAGATGATTCACCGTTGGGAGCGATCAACCTACCTGATGTGTGGATGGGTGTGGATGAGAACTTTGTTGATGCAGTACGTCTTCCAGATCATTTTCCTACATGTGTTTGTTGCATCTCTAACTTTGTTGGTTCTGTCGGGTATGTGAATGTGGGTGGTTCCTGAAGTAGTCTAACCATGTCTAACCCAAATAGTGTTATTCACATGAACCATGAAACATTTGGCTGGATTTGGGTTTCCCCTCTTTCTAGACATATCCAGATCTTACACTTACGTTAGTCTACCATTTTTTGTCATCATGGCATTAATGGTCGATCGCGACCGGAAACAGGGTTCTGTGGAGGTGTGGCGTCCTGTTAGGTCAGTTCGTACGGGATTGGGATTGCGATGGGTTGGGTAAGATCAAGTATGGTTGGGTTGAATCAACAATTTGATAAAGCGTATGTACGCGAGTTGAATTTGTACAGATTAGTTGTTCACCAAAAACCATTAGATACTGGTTGATATGGGTTGATAGAAATGAGAATGATCAAGCCAGCAAAGTGGTTATGGAACCATGATCTATTGTTGTTCATTGTGGTTTACTGTGCACATGAATGCCAACTCTGGATCAATAACTCCTCCAGAAGGTCTTGGCCGTCCCCAATTACAGAACCCCAGAAGCGTTCTCATGTTTTTTTGCAGGAAATGATTTATATTGAAGATGATCAGATTATTTTGAACATGATACTCTGGCTCAGTTTGCAACAGAAGATCGGGAAATGATTTATATTCATGAACTGTTTGCAGGATCATCAATGAGCAGCAGAGGGGAAACAGAAACCAGGGATGGGGCCCTGGGGGGTCCAGCGTGAGGGTCTACCATGAGGGTACTTCGAGATTTTGCAACTGATAGGGCTCCTTTAAAAGATCGTATTGAATCATTTTTCCAACCAAGAAATTATGGGGAGGGTGTTAACTAATTGAGGGGGTTCAAGGGTGGACCAAATTTTGGGGGAAGTTTAACAGGAATGATAATTTCAGTTGGGCCAAACAAATTAGCCGAAGTGGGTGTCAAGTCATGTCAAGTCTCGGATTGGCGGGGTTATAAATTCTGACTTTACTTTACAATAGGTTGGAAACAGGTGATGCTTAATACTGCGTAAGTAGAGCCGCCATTCTGAGAATGGCATATTAGGAATGCAACTTACAATTCATGGTTAAGAATGTTCATCAACGGTTGGTAAGGGCTGACGGGTGATGAGTGATGAAAATCAAGGACTATCGCATTCACGGCCGAACAGAATGGCCAATATTTCGCGATTCATTATTGATAACGAGAATGTGAAATAGAAGCGCCCACTGTCATCAAATATACTTTTTGCTGTTATTGACTATGGTTTGCAATGGCTACATGGTTGATAGTTTGATGGACAATGTCGATATCGCTGTATTTGTGATCACTAGTGCTTCGCTTTATGATAGTTCACAGCAATAAACTGTTTTACAATGCTTTTTATCCCCAAATAGCGCTAAACAATGTGATGACATAAATTAAACAGTTAATGAATTATGGGTGATTCTTTTTATGACCAGCCCCCGAAACATACCCATTTGCGTGTTCGACTGGTGCGACACATACCCCGAAACACACCCACGAAACATACCCCGAAACATACCCCCCAAATCATACCCCCCAAATCTGTGACATGCTTCACGAAAGATACCCGAAACATACCCCGAAACATCCCCCCGAAACATACCCCAAAACATATCCCTGAGACAAACACGCAGGGGGTCGACGGTTTTGAGAAACACCCATATACTGTATACATCTATGTGTACCTATTTTTTTGTACAGGTGTATGATGGTTAATGCCGCTCAACGAACACAGGATTGACCCAGCAAATCGCGATGCACTTCGTAAACGTGCACAGGTTCAGCCCTTCCACGAAGTCATGAAAGAACGCTTCGATGTCCGGAGAGGCACGGCAGCAGATTATGGAATTGGCCGTCACGGTTCACCAACAAAAACAGAAACAACATATACACAATTCCAAGCGCAATCCATGGTTGCTGACTGACTACTGGTGGATGAATGGCTGCTCAATGCTAACAGTGGCTAAGAATAATTGATCTCTGTTGATCAATGAGAATGCTTGATGGTGGTTGAAAATGATTGCAAATGGTGGAAACATGATTTATAACAGTCGACTTACTGTAAGTTGATCCCTCTAGGCAAACTTTTGCTGGTTCTCACTTGTTGTGGCGATTTTGTCTCCTAAAAGCCAGGTTTTATCTTCGAGGTGTTGATGGCTGTCAACCAGTCATTCTATCATCAGTGTGTTTTCGACCAGTGATTTCAGTGATTACCAATTTGGCCTCAGGTGGATCTTCGTTCCTGCTGGTGATCTTGAGGGCTTTAGAGCTCCTCATGTGGCAGGCCTGGGTCAGAGATCCAGTTGCCTGCTGGATGCTTCGGGAGCGATGGTTTGTCAACGATGGTGCTTGATGGCTGGTGATAGTTAAGGATGGCTATAGTACAGTGGTTGATGGCTCTACAATACCAGGTTGATGTTGGCTACAGTACCAGTATGGTGATGAACATAGTCAATGATGTTTCAGAGATTTCACAGTTGTTGGCAGGTAAAATCTGGATGAACATCACCATGAAATCATCCAAGTGGTTGGATTTACCAAAGGCTATAGTTCAGCCAGTTCACCATCATGAGCCATCACGGACCATCATGAAATTGCATGAAATTCCATCATTTTCTCAACCCGAAGCCATGGGTCAAGGCACCAGCACCGATGGGTGAAACTCCAATGGTTTGTGCGGGGCCACCGAGGGGAAATGGTAGGAGTTTACCCTTGGAGATATCTCCAAGCAAGGGCGCTCACCAGATAGGAGATCTTCAAACCATTAGATTGACCCAAAAATATCTAGTGATCGGCCTTCAAACAGCGCTCACCACTGATATCCCAGTAAAGGTCTGTGAATCACCGATCAAGCGATCAATGTCAATCAGTTACGATTGAACCCTGGCTGGATCGATGTTTTCTTGATGGCGGAGCTGCCTGTGAATTGGATACTGGTTCACATGTTCCGTCTTACTTGGGACGACTGACCAGATCTGGGGGAAGCCCATTGCAGGTGAGGTACGAAACGCTTGCATAATCCATTGGTATTTTTGACAGTGATCCATATCAAGAGGTATCTTTTTTGTGGGCCAACATTGGTTGAGCAGTGTCACCTTTGCTCGGTCGAGATGGGTGTGAGATTGGATATGCTATGATATGGGTCTGTCCGAAAATGGTGTAACCCTACAAGCCCCCATAATTGGTGGTCTCACTTCCCAAATTGCCATTTTGTGGGTACCATTGTTTACGGACAACTCCACAAACTTTAATATCCCAAACAAGCTACTGTAATCTGCTGGACACACGGATTCACCACATTCGGTCTTGAAATCTGGGAGTCGCGCAGGTGCTGCCATGTCATCACAACTTGGGGCTGGAGGTACCGCCATAACAAGTGGCTCCCTTTCGTGGGCAAAGCTTGATCCATCGCACCCAGAGCCTAGTTTCCGTTGGTGGCAACGGTGGATATATCCTATGTACTTGATGAGTTTTCTTTGTAGCCGTACATTTTACAGTATTTGATATAGAATGTTGCATGAATATTTGCCAGTCATGGTTAGCATACCACACAATACATTCATGTTACCCCTTGTGCGTAGTTTCGACATCTTGTTGCTCATCACAGCAACCCATCCGAGCTGATCAGTTGGTCATGAACCTCCAACTGGCGACATATAGGACTGTTTTCCTTTTGTGGATTGCATCATGTTCCCGTGGGGAATTTACCCCTTTCATCCCCTTTCCATGTCACTACAGTATGTCGTGTTGACTTCGGGGAATCGCATGGGACGAGACAACCAGGTACTCGCACCGAGTCCCTGGCAGGACTGGGAATATTTCATCAATCTGAACGACAATGACTATCCAATCACAACAAACCAGGCCATTCGGGTGGCAGTTCAGGAGCATCCTGATGGGACTTTGGGAGCATCCAAATGATGCTTCTTGCACTCTAACGTGTTCTGGCGGGTTGAGACGTTAAAGCTTCTTAACCCAACGTATCAATGGGTCAACCAACTACAAACAACTTGCACCTAAACAAGAGAATGTATATATAATTTTGAATTATGTATGTATAAACCCAGAGATTGTATATACATATGATTATATATATATACTGCACATAGATATGTACAGATATATATATATATATATATTTATTTATTTACTGTACATATATATATATATTTACTGTGTATAAATAAATGAATAAATATGTATATATATGTGTACTCAGACATTGCACTCAATATCTCATCCATGAGCCCTTAAAAACGCGGGCACAAAAAAGCCAGTGATCCCACCATCATCCACACAGAAAGCTTCGACACAGTCTTGGGCGATCTCAACCGGATGTGGTTCACCAATTGTTGGGTCCCAGTCAATGGGCTTAGTCAGGGATTTATGCATGTGTAGAATCATCATGGACAAAATTGTGTGTGCGGAATCAGCGACGTGGAACGTCTTGGTCTATCTCCATCAATGGTGTATCCTGGAATGGCGTTATTGCTCAGTTGAAGTGGTCATGGATTTTTGCCATTTTTTGAATTTGTTTTGTATCTTTCCTATTCCAGTTGTCTATGAATAATAAAAGCGTTAATTAGCCCTTAGTTACTAAGTTGGGAATTATAATGAATTATTATATTTGTTGTTTAAACAATCATTGGCAGTTGTAGTTGCTCATTCTTCACGAACTACCATTCATTACAGTAATGATTGCGTAATATCCATGTTGCTCATCTTCCATGAGCCGTGAATTATCTATATATCAATTGACAATTATTAAAGTATTAAATGTCTATTAACTTCCCATCCACCAACCCAGTCAAAGATAAATCTACTGGGACCAAGTTTGTTGACTTTGCTTCAGGCCCTGCCAACATCCGTTTTCGGGTGGTAGCTGCAGATGCTGAGGTATTGATCATCCACGAAACTGAAGTTGCCCCACAATTGTCCTTATCCCTGTAGCAGCAGCAGTAGTAGTTCAGGGGAGTATTCAATTTTGTTGTTGTTGTTGTTGTCGTTGTTAATCGCTCTGGCGTTATGTTGATACAGTCCAGTATTTGCTGACTGTTTGGGATTACAGGATTCACATTAGCAAAACATTGGGGATTGGATGTGATATGATGTGATCATCCGTGTTGACATCATGTTGTGATCGATCATTGTCGACATTAGTTGTTGTGTCTCACCAAGAGCACCGGGGCTCTGAGCTGAGGCCTTCCACAGCTACCTGCAGCTGCATCGCAGCGAGTCCTTCGTCCACATTGGCTCGCCACCCGAGCAGAGGTGCAGCAGATTGATGGAAGTCCTGAATTGTTTGTAGAAGTTTGAGATGGGTAAAGTGTTACAAATTGACAGCTGTTCACTTGGGACCTGGTGCAGTAGAATAACGACAGATTCTTGGAATTGTTTGTGAAGCGAATACAGTTCGGAAACGAGTACAGTTCGGAAGCTGCAAGTCCAGAGTGGAAACATCTGGAAGACTGGGCCCCTGGGCGAATTCAACATAGAAACAGCCCTCAGATCCACATCCAATCCTATAGCAGATATAGCAGTGGGTCAAAACCCCGTACCCCTAGTTCCCCTATCACTAACCATTGTTTCCCTTATTGTTGTTGGTTAGTATCCACTATTATTGGTTGGTTAATATTGACCCATAGCCAGCAGTTTATCACGGTTCTCCGGCGGCACATCGGATTTCATCACCTCCCGGAAGCCATTGAAATCTATGACAAAAAGGATGGATTTTTGGGCGTTGCAGTTGCGAGATTTAGAATGGCTTGATAGCACGAGAAATGTCAGCCAGATTTTGCCAGATTTTCATTTGTTCAAAGCTGGGCTGACACTGTTGTTGATGGAAGAAACCCACACGTTGCAGAAATGCTGCGTAGCCACAGGACCCGCTGATGTACCATGT
>VSDK01012728.1:1277394-1288047 GCA_009767595.1 Symbiodinium kawagutii | reverse complement strand
TTGACTTCTGGGAGGAGCTCCCCGACCTCACGTGCGGCTGCCCTGGTTTGGCGGCAGCAACACCGGCAGAAAGCAAAGCAGGGTCTAAACATGATCCACAGGAGATACAGTGCGGTCGCAGTGAATCCAAGCAGAAAAGTTAAAACCAATGTCCATGCGATCAAAGGCCAGAAGTCTCCACAAATCCATAGTCCAAGTTGATCCAAGAAGTACAGTCCCCAACCGCCTGTTGATTGCAAAGTGCCAGGTGTAGCAGAGGTACTGAACCATGCGGGCCCAATCCAAGAGTGGACATCCCAGTGAAACACTGAATACCCCCAGAAATGAGCCCAACCATGTAACTTCGTTCCTTCACCATCGCTGTCAAGACCACTTCCCTCACTTAAGAGTGGGGGTGGATCACCCAAAGATGTATCATCAAAATTTGGCACCCATAGCCATGAGAAATCCAGCACATTCACTGTCCCAGTACTCACAGCAAGGGTGACCGTAACCACCCATGGCAGAGATGGCATGTGACACTTTAGGTCTGTTGTAAACAGCGGGGAAACAACTTGAGCCATTACGGCACATGGTGAGCACCCGCTAACCCTACGTTCTAGTGAACACACGATTTTATAGGGAAAACAACCTGGTTAATGATGAGGGAACCAGGAAGACTAAGGGTTTCGACCCACTGCCATATGAGTGATTAAGATGGGTTAACCTATGGCGATATCAGTGATTAGATTGGTCAGCCTGTGGTGAACATTCATTTCGTGATGGTTGGTATTGGTTACCCTGTGGTGGGTGTTTGTTTTTGGGATGTTTGATATGGGTTATATCAACCATGGCGCACATTAACTTTCATTGTAGTTAGTCCCGGTTAGCCTATAGTCAACTTTCATTTTCATTATGTCCCATAGCGGTCGACAGACACAGCAGTGGATGATCATAGAATCACTAGTGGTGGTTCACCATGGATGGGATGTAGATGAGAGCAACATAGAGTAACAATGACTAGGCGTTGAAAGGGTGAATGATGGTTGAGTGGTCAACCCAATATTTACCTACCTCGATTTCGTTGCTGTTACTACGATCCAGGCTGGGAATCTCTAGTGCTTATGGGTTGAAGTGAGCTGCAGCCCGTGAATTGCATGGTCAAGGACTTCTAATCGAAGCAGTAGGGTAGGTAGTTAGAAGTTGTTCGTAGTGGTTGTAGTGGTTTTGGTGTTTGTGCAATGTGTAAGTATTCTGTAAGTGCTGCATTTTCATAAGTGCAGCATGTGCATTTCCAGCATGTGTGTGTAAGTTGTTTGATCGAACGTGCCCTGGCTTGTCGATCTTACAGAGGTTCCAGTCCCCAAGTCCGGCTAGCACTGGTTATGGCTTTGGGGGTTTCATGAACCTGATGCTTGAATTGCCACACTTGTACCTTGGACAAACTTTTGATTGTCCTCGGGATATCCTGTGAACAAGCCCAAAATAAGAGCACAAATACGTACTCCACATCCCCACAGCACGATGATTTCTTATGGTTGTGCCTGGAACATGGAGAATGACCTCGGTGTATCCAGAACTGGTCGATGATTTTGATTCTACACAAGCGGTTTACGGTTCCGAGTGGCGACGTCCTGAAAATCCATCAATTGCCAGAATTTGACTGAAAATTCAGTCAGTTACCAGTCTGAAAATCCATCAATTGCCAGACATCCCATCCTTTTTCGAATGAGCATTCTCCTCACAGACGAGATTCTCGAACAGGCTTGGCGCGATGTTCGTTTGCATGTCGCTCCGCAGGCCTGTTCTTTGGGCGAGTTCGCGATAGATTTTGGGGCCATGTCCTGTTGCTATGCGGTAGGGTTTTTCATCACGCCATTATTCGCATCGTTATCATGATATCATAGTCGTCAAAGAATCACCATCATGATTGTCACCACCGAATAGCAACCTTGAAACACAATATGATCATGTTGTGTTGCGGATTGAGATTCCCGACCCCACTGAAAACTACCTACTGGGATAATGTCCTGTTACCATGGATGATCCTTTCGTTTGTGAAGCTGTCAGCCCTCACCCCATGCTTTGCCTCAGACTGTGTCACTTCAGAAAGCAGTTGTTTTGCTGGCCCTTTCCACCAAACAAATAATCACTTTGGTGCATCATTTAAGGGCAGCTCCAAATCAAAGTTGGTTTGATCTTCCGCCATCGATCAATTTGTGCCCTGAATCCTTTCAAAATGCGCATTGTCAACAGGGAAATACAAGCACCTAGACTACATGTGTTGCGTGCCTTGTACTGATGCAGTCATTGATTTTGTTTGTCCATTGATGGTGGTGCCAACAACAGCCAGCTTGCTGGGAACCAGTTTTTTGGGCCACATCTCAAGACTTTGGCACACGTGTCTGAAGTGTTTATTTCCCAAGCACATGACTCTGTTGGTCTGATTTGTTTGCACATGTTTTAACGCATATTTAATTATATATATATATATACATAGTTGATTGATTTGTTTCCCCGCGATGGGTGGTTCCAGACCAGCCGCGCAGCCATGCACGGTGGCCGCGGTGTCAGGTCAGGGAAAGCCTTTTTCAACTTGGCCCTTCGAAGCTCGGCGTCATCCAAGTGGTTTGAATGGGGGCAGAGGACCAGTAATCCATTAAGCGCTGTTCATTGGTGGTTAATGGTTAATGGTTCATTCATGGTAAATGGTTGTGAGTAAAGGCTTTAATGGTAAGTGCTTTGTGAGTAATGGCATTGATGGCTAATGGGTAGTGAGAAACGGCATTCAGGGTAAATGGTGAGTGAGTAATGGCATTGATGGTATATAAATGGTTTGTGATGACATCAATGGTAAATGGTTTGGGATTAATGGCATTAATGGTCAATGGTTAGTGAGTAACGGGATTGACGTTTAATGGTTGGTGAGTAATGGCATTGATGGTCAATGGTTAGTGAGTAACGGCATTACTTGTTCATGGTTGTGGTTTTTCAACATTTCTTTATTTTCCCTAGCAATTATTAGCAAATCGTTGGTCCAGAAGCATGTTTTAGCAGGGGTTGAAACCACCAACCAGATTAAGCACTGTTCTTTAGTGGTTAATGGTTTCTTACTATTCAATGATCAAGTGGTTACACTTTGCTTATACATGAACACTTGCGCCATTAATCGTGGTTACAGGTACAGATGAGTAATGGTTGCCAGTTGGAATATCAAGGAATGACCAATTGTACCAGTAGTGATCCATTAATATCCAGTCATGATCGACAACCAGAATATGATGGATGATTGATGATTTATGCCTTCCTGGAAGCTAACATAGAGCTTGCCTGGGGGTTACAGGATTGGTTTCCTATTGGAATATTCTGGTGGGAGTGTCCATGTTGGTTTCTGGTAGCGGATTTCATAGTGCTTGTCAGAATAAGTTGCAACACGTATACAGTTCGTAAAGTACTCAGGCATCAGCTACCAATAACATCCAACAACTAACACCCACTAATCTTACCAGTAACTATCGAAAACCCATTGCATTTTCACCCGTTGCTTATGGTTCAACTCACGGTTGATAGTAGTTTGCAGTGGGTAATAAAGGTGATGCGGTTGGCCAACAACCATTGTCAACCACTATTTCCTTATAAGTAGCATAGCCACACCTGATAGTCATTAGTGACCATGAGTTGTGTTTATGATAACCATCAGTAAATCAGTAGCCATGATGAACTGCCAGTAGCTATAACTGATCAACCATGGGCCAAAGTAGCTAGGACTATCATCATGAGCATTTGTAGCCATGTCATTATCACAACCAGTACTACTAATGGTAGTTATATACACCAAAATGATGGTTATTCTGGTATCACACGGCTGGCATCATTATGACCATAGTACCATATAGTACCATACTACCAATCAAAACCACCCCCAATAAACACTATTTCTGTCATTTTCACAACCATAAGTTGCCATGTCGATATCATTCTTGACCACTAACCAGTATTATATACCAACCAGCTGGTTGCTGGTTGACCCCAGGTACATCAAGCTGGGCCAGGCATTGGCATCCAGATACTTGGTTGCAGTGTCGTGAAGTGATCGGAAAAGGTTCTGCCGTGGAAGGATGACAACTGCTATGTGGTGACATGTGGTTTTCGTTGTTTTGTTGGACTCTATTTTTCTTGATGTGTTACGAAGTAGGATTTCGCGTTGTCTCTTGTTGGTCAATAATGGCTATCTTCACCTATCTTCTAATGAACCATATGAATCGCCTCTCAACCACTAATTGAGCATTAAGTACCATCTCATATTGAATCCCAGTTGGTTGTTGGCGTTGTTGCTGGGTGACACCCGCAGTGGTGGTTATAGGTACATACAACAGCTTGGTCATAGCTAAACTATTGTAATAGTGGGTAATATGCGGGGAGTTGTGGGATTCGGAAATTACTTAAAAGCTGAACAACAAGATCATGCACTTCTCAAAAATCCATCATGAACCAAACCTGAAAACAAGGACAATAATATGCTCAAAATTCAATGACTTTGAGCCAAATTGTAAAAAACTGTTGACCGCCGCTAATTTGCTGGGAAGGTAAAACATGATCATTTTGGGATTGTCTACTCCCGAAACAGTTGGGGCTTTGGTGTCTTGCCAAAGTTGTACGGTTTGGCAGCTCCAGCAGTACCAGATCCGCAGAATGGATTGCTAAAATACCGATGCTTTTTTACTGAAAGAACTCTTCATTTTTCAAAACAAGTCTAGTCGCATAGAACTCTTCACCAAACCGTCATTTATTTCTCCATGGTTCTGCATGTTTTTGCTGTTGTCGTTGTGGTTGTTTCCCCAGTCATCATTCACCACTTTTAGACATTAATGATCAGCTAATTGACAACCATCAACAGCCATCATCAACTATCATCTCTTAACATAAGCACCAACCGACCTCATCAGCCGATCCAGCTGGACACTTGCCACCAGCCGCGTCATCAGGACCTGATTTGGTGGGAGCAGAAGTGGCAGAAGAGTTGGTACAGCTGCAGGTGCGCAGCTGGTGACATGGGATGGAGATCACTGGCAGTTATAGCAGCCACTGGAGAACGCTACCATGACGGACAGATTATGTTCATTTTATTTCAATTTTGCAATTATGTATACATACAATCATGTCAGATATACACTATTTTTGTTTAATCGTTGATTTATTGAATTATTCATGCATTCTCGGAAATACGTGCATTGCATACAAAACAATTATATATGCGTACAATATGTTTGTATGATGCTAAACGATCATCAACTTTCCGCCAACCGTGCAGGGAGCAAGGGGGCGGAATCGTGCAGGCTCCCAGCCATGATCATACCTTTGGAGAGACAACGACGAAACCAATGAACCATCACTTTGTACGATTGTCAAACACCATCAATCAGTTTCCAACATCAGGAAAACTAGTGTAGACACCATCATTTTTACCATCCTTGACACCAATCATGCTCCACCAGTGCTTCAGCACCATCTCATGTTTACTACCAATATGTTCCATGAAATACTCTGGCAAATTAACTTGGAAGTGGAGAATCCACCAATTCTGGCTGATTTACCTGTTGAAACGGATGATTTTGAATCTTCAGGCGAGTTTAAGCATCAATAAACTGGTAATTTCTAGCTTCGACCTACCAAGACCTAGATTACCAGAGGGAACAGTAACCATCAGCCCCCATTGATCCCATCTGTTGGACTCCAGTGCCAGGACAACCTGCCGGCCTTCGACACAAAGCAGGCATTGGAAGTCATCCGAGAAGACCTGTCAGCTGTAGAGGCCAGTGGGAGAGGTTGCGGACCCACTTGGAGACTTCGAGCTGCCAGAACTTGAGAAGCCAGGACTGGGTGGCTACACATTCCCAGTATCTATAGTGATCTATAGTCATTGATCTAGAGTTTTTTGTTTTTAAGTATATTTAGAGAATATGTTTAGTTATCTTATTGACAATTCCATGTGCCACAACGCTCAGGTACCCTGGTTGACCATCCCTCGAGGGTACCAATCAATGAATTTCCAGTTATCAATCCCTGGAACACCAGTGATATGAACGAATCGGAAATGGAACCAGTGTCACTAACAGAAAGGGATATCGTAATTGCCCAGTGATACTCCTACCCTGATTCTTCAGCTGCTAACAAGGAATTTGACCCGGGATCAAGGTCAGGTTTCGCTGTTCAAAAAGCTGCTGGGGCAGCCAAGTAGATCAAACAGCTGGGGCCTCGCAACATGGCTGCCCAGTCCTGCATCCTGGTGCGAAAGATTCGACTATTTGACTAGTACTTTAGACATGACTACTAGGGCTACGTGATAAGTTCCCAAAGAACCTGCTAGCACATACATCGGCTAGTCATTGACTGGCTGGTTATTGACTACTAGGGCTATGTTAGTTTTTTTTTGTATTTGCCAGAGACGACTGAGTATCGAACTGGATAGGTGTAGATCCCAACATCGGGATAAAGATTGTAACTCCACTCAACATCGCAAGGGTTGAAAAGTTGCAGTCCTTAGACAGCGATTGTTGGTCGCTAAGAAGCAGGGACAATCCCAACACTAGGATTTTTGCTTTTTGGTAAGGGAAAGTCCCTGGAGTGCCAAAGAATTGCAGAGAAACTCTTTTTGGGAGGGGGTACCAGCTGGATGACTCAAATTCACGGGCGAAGCAAGGGTGGAAAACCAGTTGGTCCGTCATTCATCTCACCAAATAATGGTTTCTCAAAATGGGGGTACCCGAAAACTGGTTGGTTTATTACTATAAATGATTATCAAAAGATGCTTTGGGGGTACCCCTATTTTGAGAAACCACCAAATCAGCATTTTTCACATGGCCCTGCGATGGGCAGACCACCCAGCCAGGACCAGGTTGCTGCTGGCGAGCTGCTGCAGAAACTTGGCGCTGCATCAGTTGTTCCCTGCTGTTGGTTGTTAGTTTCCAGGCCATTCCTGTTGGGATTCGATGTCTGAGTTGGGCAAGACGTTGACACAAAAGGTTCCGGGAATTGCGAGTGCGCTAAGAACAGACAAGTATATCTTGTAGATGAATATATTAATTTGGTACTTAGTTCTGTTGTTCTATACCCTTTTGGTGACCCTGGTGTGGATGTTTCTGGCATCTTTCCTGGATTCCGGCACAAAGTGGAAACCATTGGAAGTGCAATCAGCTGTTGTCTCATTTGGCCCTCCGAAGAAGTAATGTGGCGATGGGTCAAGCAGTTAACCAACCAATAATAGTGGATAATGACCAACAATAATAGGGAAACCAATGGTGAATGGGGGACCCAATGGTTAATGACGGTTTATTTATCCTTCACATGTTTTTCAGAATGGGTCCCGATCGGGATCAGACCTATATATCTTACTTTGACTACAGTAACTTCCCATAACTTTCCCAACATTTGAACATCAACATGGGGATGATTGGGGATGCTTTGTTCAGAATACGTTGCCTACGTGTTGACATGCCACGGTGCGGATCACCCAGAGTAAGCCAATCGATGTTCATCAATGATCAGCAACTATTTCTGTCTCCATTATGAAGCATCGTTGATTTTGTACCAACATATCAACTCACAACATACAACAACCACCCAAAGATCTTGATTGACCAGGGTAATTGACGACAGTCACCAACTACTGTGAAGTATTTTTGACGCAAACATCGGCCATCATTTGCCATGTGTTTTCCTGTCAGATGGTTGCTAGGTGTGGTAATTGTTTACATAGTAATCCCCTATTCATTGTGTGACGTGATTTAACTTGAACCATCAGGGACCACTTCTAACCGTTCTCAACCAAAATAGTTCTCAACCAGCTTTGACCACATTGACTCTGTGATGTTGCAAGGTGTGCTTACGCCCAAAGCCAGCCCTAGAAGAGTGTAGCCAGAAAGGCGGTGCCCACAAACATCTCCACACCAATTTTCAGGCACTGAAGAACATTGACCACTCTTGAACATCATTAATTGTTGCTGGCAGTTGCCCTGACTGATCGTATCTTGAAAGATGCATTGATCTTTTTGGAGACCTGAACATCACAAACCATCCATGATTGTGATTGGAAATCATGAATCATCCTTTAGCTGTTTTCAGCTGTCATCAAGGAATCATGTTCAAATATCAACCGTCAATGGCAATCATATAGTCGTTGCTGACTATCATCAACCATCCATGATGGATTCATTAGCTATAACAATCATCGTCCATCCAATTGATATGGTCAAGCATCCGTTCACCAGCTTGTGAACTCCATTCAATACAACCATCAGTAGATCTTCTCGACCAGTGTTAACCCATCAATAGGATTCACTAGCGACTCACAAAGCCTCATGAATCACTTAGTAGCCATGGTCAACAGGCTGATCATGAATCACCATCCATTATTAACCACCATCATAAAATGTCAGGTATTGCTAACCTGATCACCATCTGTAACCATCAAAACAGGCTGATCATCAATATAGGGTAGAATAGGGGTACCCCCAAAATGGTTGGTTTCTTACTCATAATGTTTGATAATGGATGATTTAAGGGTATCTCCATTAAAGGAAACCACGTATGGCTGTGGATCAAAACCCGGTACCTCTGGTTCCCCTACCATTAACCATTGTTTTCCCTATTATTGTTGGTTATCATCCCCCATTAGTTGGCTGGTTAATATTGACCCATAGCCATATTTTCAACCATTTACACTATTAACCACTACAAATAACCATCATTAATCATGAATATTGACCCAGCTCGCCATATATAGCTGGTATATCCCCAAGCTAGTTGCTAGTTGTTATCCCCTATGATTAACCATTAACCATTGGTTGGTGGGTTAATACTGACCCATAGCCATATCATTACCACCAACCATCATTGCCAGCCTGTGCCCGGGCGCTCGGTGGGATCTCAACCTCCACCGAGGTCCCTGGAATCTGCGGAGCCCGTGGCCGCCGCGTCTTTGGGACAGGTCTACCGAGGTTGGACACTGCGGACGATCGTTGGATGCTACGGGTCATGACCCAGATATTGGTATGATGCATGATGCATATAGATAGAGATAAACGAATAGGTAAATAAATAGATTTAAAAACAACTCACACATTTTTTATTTTTATTGATACAGTTATATATATATATAATCTAAGCATAGTTTGTTAAACATTGGAAGAACAACTTTTGAATTTTGATTTTCTGGATTGTGTATTGAGAAATCAGTAATGGTTGCTGAAAATGGTATGCTGACAGTAATTGTAATTATCGATAACAGGTTTTCACAATCGACCGTATAGTGATTTATAGCAGATGTTGACGCTGGTAGACCAATACTGGTAAATTTCTGGCACATGATGATTGCTGGTAGCTGGGTTTGATATTGAAATGGCTTTTAACAATGGTATAGCATGATGTAGTGCTACATAAGAACTTATAGTTACATTTTATGTACTATTTTTTGCCCCTTGACCGTGCAGATACTGGTTTACAATTTGGTCACAACACTTGTTGATAAGATAGATTGGGAATCATTGGTGGGTCATTTAATTGGAATTGAACACATGGATTCACATGTGTATATATATATATTGCATGAGTGTATATGTCTAGATGGTTCTATTTTGGTATGCAGTACTGGCATCAACAATGCCAATTATATAGTCATGACTAATGACAGTGGCAGGATTGTTCAACATCGTTACAACAATCATATGATTTTTGTACGATATTGTGATATTGGTGTCAACAGTACAGTAGGTAATCATCTATATTGATATACATTTGCAATTTGCAATTACAGACTATGACATGCTGGCATGGAATTAGTCTAATGGTATCATGGCCGATAAACCGCTTCTCATAGTACATTTCTGTGATTCTTGGACGCGGCTATATTGGTGATAGAATGATGGTGTTGACAATAAAGTGTTGGCATTTTCGTGGTGTGCATTAGTAAAGAGATGGTTGGTTTCCACATCACACAACTAAACATCAGTATGCACTATGAATTGAGAACCTCTCACACATATGTGTCAATGAACATATCATCAACAATTGCTAAACCTTCATCAACATATCAAGTGCCATGAACTATTCTTACCCTTTGGTAAACCAACATGGCAATGGGAAATCCACCATACATGCATGATTCCCCAGGGCTTTCCTAACAAAATGGTGGATTTTCCATTGCCATGTTTGTTCACCAGCGGGTAATCATCCGTATTTACAAACAACATAGACCGTCAAAACCATCCATCAACCAGGTAACGTTTTCTCTGCACGACGACCATCCAATTTACACCACCTCACTCTCCATTTTAGCTTCAAACCACCTTTTTCCACCATAAATCATCCATTATCCATCCTTTACCATGCCTTAACCACCCTTTCCCATGCCTAAACCATAAACAGTGTCTCATCCACCCTTTACCATGCCTAAACCATGCCTTCACCATGGATTTTCATGGATTTTCATGGATTTTCATGGATTTTCCTACAATTTTACCATGCCTTCACCGCGCTTAACCGTGCCTTCACCGGGCGCCAGTCATCCACGAGCCATGCCTCACCGTGCCGGGACCACCGCGTCAGGTCGCTGCCGTGGCCGCTCCGTGGCCGTCCAGGGCCAGCGTCCCTCGGCGCGGCCAGCCGCTGCGGGGGGGG
>VSDK01012728.1:1241385-1277357 GCA_009767595.1 Symbiodinium kawagutii | reverse complement strand
GAAAAGGCCCAGCCGCCAACGCAAAAAAAAGCCGCTGCGGTGGATGCGGCCTTGCTGAGGCGCGGTCAGTGGATGCAGAGCGGTTGATTTTAGGTAATTGGCTATGGGTCAATATTAACCAACCAACCAGTGGTTAACTAGCTGGTTAATGGTTAATGATAGTGGATAACAAGTAGCAACTATAGGGGATCTATCAGCTATAGATGGCTGTGGGTCAAGCAGTTAATCAACCCATTTCATGGGGGATAATAACCAACAAACTATAGGGAAAATAATGGTTAATGATGAGGAACCAGGGGTACAGGGTTTTGACCCACTGCCAGCTAATTGAGTATCAGGTAATTGATTAGAAATATGGATGTAGAAAGTTGATTAGCTATGATTAGAGTTGCTCTCGTGGATATTAGTGCAATGATTCTAAAGAGATTGAATTGATTAGTCATTTTGATGTAGATTGAGTAATTGATAATTCCACAATTATCAAGAGTAAATAATTGAGTAATGATAGTTAAGAGTAATCAACAATGATAATCTTGATAATTAGATTGACTAATTGATAATGATGATCAACAATGGTGATTGAGTAATGGTGATAACAAATTGAGTCATGGTGATTGAGTAATCGTCAACATGATGATAATCACCATTGTTGGAGATTGAGTAACGGTGATGGTCAACAATGATAATCTTGATGTAGAATCAATGCTTTGACTTTTTATGAATTGATGAATGATTAATTTGTTTCCATTGGTGGATAATTAGTCAATCATCAGTGGTTATTGATCAAGCAATCAGATTGAATCAACCGAAACAATGCTTATTGATAAAGCAATTAGATTTATGGCTTGATCCTCATAGAATGGGTATTGATGAATCAATCTGGTATGCAAATTTCAGTTATTCCATTGATGGATGTTATCGGCTAGCAGCTACTGCATTGATTTGACGGTTGGAATGGATGAGGGATCTAAAGCATCGCATTTCAGGATTGTCAAAGTATAACTTATTGAAGTAAGTGTATTGAGGTCAAGAGGAAAGAGGGGATCAACATAGATCGCCATAGGTATCACCAACTGAGCTGAAAAAAGGGGGGGTGATAGGAGAGTAGCACTGCGGGATCCCTGGTTCAGAATTCGCTGCACTGCCGCAGCTGTATCAGACATTCGTAGTGTTTCTGAATGCTCAATTCATTTGGGGAACAGCATCCGAAACGACATTTGGAGGACCTTTAGACACATACGTACAAGTTTATCTATTGTGTTTATTAAGATCTATGTCTATACATGTATAAAATCAATTTACATAAATATGTATATACATCTATCAATCTATAGTATGTATGTACTTACCCTTGATCAAACCTGTTTTATTACGCCCGCATACTGCCGACGACCAGGCAGCAGAACGTCTTAATCTGGGAGAGCGACATGGGAGGTCAATACTGGACAAAATGTTCGGATGGACTGGTTGTCATTCTTCCGGCTGGCGTGGCAAATATGCCCGACAGAAGCCCATTCTCGATTTGGACGGTGTGGCCCAAACAGTCCAAACTGGAGCCCACGAATAGATACAGAAAGACCCGACTGGACCCAGCTGGATTGTCAAGAAGATAACTTACCCAGACAAGAAAGCTAGAACTTGACAAATGTCTCTTTGGTGGATTTTGAAAAACACGAGCATATATGCTCTTGAGGCAGAGATGTACACTGGGAATCTCCCAAACATGTCACCAACGCTTTTCGACCGAGACAGTGCTGACAGAGTGCGAGTTTCTGATTGGAAAGTGGAGACAGTGACCGATCAAGACCCTCTACCTTGGAGATGGCGCCAAAAATTGAGAACAAGTTGCCACCACGGCAAATTTTACCAGTGAAAACTTTCGAAGAAAGGGTTCCGCCGAAGAGAAGTCTGATGCAAGTTTCCAAAGACAAATTCAAAGAAGAACTGGCAAGGTGCTGTTATGAACAGCTCGGATTCAGATGTCTCATTTGAAGAAGAATCTAGTTCACCCAATTCAGATTCCACCGCAGGCACATAAATATGAAGACCGCCCCTTGGAATTCCGTTGTTTTCGGGATTTTCGATCGTTGTTTTTCGCCTCAACCGGCAATATCGACAATAGGGAATCCAGCACAGTTATGATGGATAGGATCCGATTAACATGATATGTTTTTTGTTTTATATTTTTTTTGTTTATTTAAGCGTTGTTTGTGTATAGGACACGATGACTGTAGAATGAATGTGTAACGAACTAACTAATGGTTACTTTCACAAACATTGTGATGTATCATGGCAGGGAATAGTCAAACTTAGGGAATGACCAAAAGTACAGCCAATTAGTAGAACCATCGCTAGGCCATCTGACAAATAGGTGTTTATCATTGAGTAATATTTGGAGAATCAACTCGTCAAGAAACGGTTATTGGCAAAATTGGTAAAACTCCTAGCTGGGTATATCCCATGTATACCCAACCATACGTCATCAAACAATAAAAAATCTGGAAAACGCAATGGACGGTAACGGGCACGATACCAGTTTCATGACAATTCATGTTGGCTGACGGATGATTCAGGCCTGGTGCATGATTTATAGTGCAGCATCAATGGTGATTGGAGGTTAATGATGTATACACAATAGCATTCGTGATGATTTTGTTTGGGCCATTCGGGTTATCGATAACCGGTTGTTGAGATGGATCATGATGGCTCATAGGGATTGATTGTGTATTCTCAAGGATGATTGCACATGATATAGGTAAATGATATTATCAACGTTGCTTAATGAATGCTCGTAAATGATGATGCTTAGTACTGGTGAACAGTGATGAAATATAGTCACCAGAACTATTTCGCAGAGAGAATAGAATCGGCAAGCAATTAAGATTACAGGAATGATTGCCAAGAAGAATCAATTACTGCAAAAACAATCGTCAATATTGTTTTTGTACTAATCGTAGACAACCTATTAAGGTTTTTCCAGATAAACAATGATTATGAATAACGATGACTCATCATTATCCTGGTCATTCATTATTCATAATCATTATCCAACCATTGATATGATGAATGACCGCTGCAGTAATCCTGGTTGTCAAAGATTGGTGGCGCTTCGTGTGGCTTGCCATGGCTCCTCACTACCTTACCTTAGGTAGTACCCCTGGGTGCTGCCGAAAAGGGTTCCGTGTCTTGTGTCATCCTGGAAAGCGACAAATAGTGGTTGTCCGTTGACTCAGTAGTCCCACTTCCTAAGTCGTTGCAATCATCAACTTCTCCCGTTAAAGTCATTTATTGCTGGTTTCTGATCATCATTGGCGATAACACTGCCACCAGTAGATTCAATAGAACTGCACAAAGCCGAGTAATTGAAAATCAATCATTGACACATATTGACACCATAGTTCACCACAGTGACAAATGATGATGCCCTTTTCAGCAGTAAGCTGTAGGAATGTGAGCATTTTCAACCACTAGAACTGCCCTTTGCAGGTCGTTGGCTCGAGTGGTGGAAGCCTTGCAGAATCCGTTAGGCCGAACAAGCACTGGAACCCAAGCCGTACGATGACCTACCTGGTTTCATGGTACATCACGAACATCCAGTGGTGTTATATCCTGGGTTTTATCCGTTTGCCAAAAAACATGTTAGTACGAAATGTAAAACACTAGCCTTTCTTGACGATATCCATGAGAATGTTTGCTAATGATTTGTTGATTTTTGTAGTTCTTAAGTATAAAGTCAAAATTGATATTTTTACTTAAAAACCAGTGAGAGATGATCATCAACTGTTACTGATGATGCCTATCCTTCATGATTCCCAGTCTCAACCACTTGGAAGCGTTTCAGTCACTTTCGACACCTGCGTAGGTGACAACGTCTCTAGCAAGTCATGGGTTCACGAGCTCACTAGGCAAGTCATGTACCCATCCAAGTCGTTGATGGTGAATAGTGGCTTGACCAGTGGTTAAACTAGTGGTCAATGATGGTGGCTTAACTAGTGGCTCAACTAGTGGTCAAATGATGGTCAATGATGGTTAGATGATGGTGAATGTCGGTGTCGACTTTGCAGATTTGAAGGAGTCCTACTGGCTCATTCTTGGATGAACGGTGAGGGCAATGACAGATTTTTTTGACAAACAAGATATCAGTACCGGTTTAGATATATAGGTTGTTTGATCAAGGACAGCTGACCGCATGATCCAAATCCCACTTTTTGTCCATGCCCTAACCCCTATCTGATTGATGGATGGATTGATTGATTGATTGATTGCTTGCAAAGGGGTTTTCTACTACCTGGATTACCGAGGTTTACTAGGAGTCACGGCAAAAATGCCTATGATGCCAAGGTTTGCCCTGAGGAATGAAGTTGTTCCAGTTTCCCTGGACAAGTTTTCATCACGTTTTCTTGAGTTTACAGCGAACAAGGAGTGAAACATCTCCAGTAGGTGAAATTTGATGAATGGACCCCAGAGTTGTTTCTGGTTCATTCAATGCTTGTCGTTGACGAGTATCGATCTGTGCAGATCATGACCAGAAACGTGTAATGATTTGGAGTAATTTGTTCAAACAGTTGATTGTGGAACATACTGGCTGGTTGTGCTGAATGAGCCAACCAAACAGAGGATCAGTAAGCATCCAATACTTAGATTCTCGGTACTATTACAGCGGGGCAAGCTGACCTACAAGCATCCAAACTACCTTGTAATCAACGCAAGTTTATGAAAGCACTAGCCATATTTTGGGTGGTTGAGTTCATGAGTCGTCATCAATGACGATCACGCCTCACTCATCATTCACATCCATTGACTACGATTCAACCATCAGTGTAGCCATTCCTAGCCATCATCACATGACCATCATTACCCATCATTAACCATTATTAACCATCATTACCCATCATTAACCATCATTCAGCATGGCTTTACGCGCCAGTGGTAGTTGTCCCTTGAACACAACCGCCGGACCTGCAGACGGGACACGCTTGGTCCGTGCCAATGTAAGGGAGCTCAGGTGGCCCAAGGGTCAGGAGTGCCATGGGGAAGTTGCTTTATGAACTCACCAAGCCGTGGCTCATAAGTTCGGTCGATGCTGGCTAGCCAATGTGGATACTACTTAAGAGTGACAAGTACTAAGTACGGCCATGGTGGATACTACTTAAGAATAATGACATGTATGGTTGATGACATTTGAGAACTAATGTTGACATCTGACTTTTGCAAGTTGGTTTACAAAGCCGTCAAACTAAAGGGAGTTACCTCACTGTCCACAAACTTCACCGGCCTCAGCTTGTGTCACCATACCCGAGATCAAGGAGGGAGGGACATGGCTGCCACCCAAGCCGCGTGAGTTCCATGAAGGGATGGTGGCTCCATGCAGTTCCTGAGATTTTCATCGGAAAGCCATGCCTTGCATTGCCATAGCACCATTAAGATCCATGAAGGTTGACACTGGGTGGTCCAGCGACCAATCCTGGGGTCGGCGCACGAACATGTTGGGACAACATGTCCATTCATGCGATCGCAGGAAGTGACTCTGCACCATACCAGGATCACGGCCACAACCTGTTGTGTTTCCTGGTGTCCCTGGGATCACCAGGCCAATGGCCAGTCTTGATGGTGGTCCACCAAGCAGAATGGTCGGTTCTTGGCGACCAAGGTTTATATCCGTTGCTTATTCACTAGAATCATCACTTCCCGTCATGGACCAGAATTATGATCATTAAGTTGCAGAATTAAGCATGATTGCTCAACATTGCAGGCTATCCAGTAACCATTGCTTGTCACGTGGACGTAGAATGATTATTATCATCATATATCACAATCACCATCATTATCCAGTAGCCATTCGGTGTTGTTTGGAGGTGTCATGCTTTCAGTCTATGATATTTTCATGCTGTACCTTCAACAAAAAGTAACTTTTTCTGACAATATCAACAATGAAATTGTTTTTTTTGGTGATGTAGAACCGTCAACCTTCATTACTGACCATTATAGCCTATAGCCTATAGCCATGATTTTCCACAACCGAAGGGAAAGCAGCCATTTCATGCCGTTTCCTTTAGCCATCATTAAAACTATTTCTGATAGCCACTGCCGTCATAGCCATCACGGTACCCATCGTTGGAAATCCTAGGAGGGCCACCGTTCACCTTGGAGGGCCCGGGAGACCCCTTTCAGGTCCTGGGTGCTGTGGACGAATTCTGCTCCAGACTTTTCGAGGATGGGGATCTGGTCACCGGGAACCGGGGGGAACTGGGAGCAGCCCACGGCATCAGTTGGGATAGGAACCTCCTCCTGGAGTGAGCTGTTTCTCAGAATCCCCCAAAAATGGTTAGTTTAGTACTTACCATCAATGCTTAACAAATGGATGATTGAGGGGGTACGCCTATTTCGAGAAACCACCATATGGTTGGTTGAGATTGGGAGCCTCAGGTTGCCATGGATATCCCAAGAGGCGGCTGGACGAAGTTCTTTGAGCCAAGGGCGGTCCCTTGATCCACAGCTACGGTTGGGTTTGTCCACGATGTTCCTGCAGAGCTGGTTGGTTACACTATCAAAGATCATTTAGGATGGTTAGGGGGGAATCACCACTTTTGGATACACCAATTTTGGTGCACTAGGGATGGTATACCCAATCGTAACAGCGATGTGTAGATACCCAAAAAACGGTAGCCATCATTGTCAACAGAGAAAGCATAATTAACAATCAGAATCGATCTATGGGGATACGCAGTTCACCATCCAATTCAAGGAGTAGCAGGGAAACAAGTTGCGACAGTGATAGTGAACTATCATTTTCCAACAAAAAGCCATTCCTGAAAAGATTGTCCACCACTACTTACCAGTGTAAGCCATTATCCACTCATATAAACCATGGTTGACTTTACCATGACCGAAGTCTGTCGCTAGGAATGGTCAGTTGTGAATCAAGTTCTGGGTGCAGAAACATGTTGACATTTGCAAGCCATTTGTTCCCACAAGATGAACCATAGTGAACCATCATCAATCATCCATTTACCATCAACAAGACATCAAAGAACCACCATTTCACCAGTTCGTACCTGGCTTTCAGTTCGGGATGGCGCCCTCGTGACGATTGCCTCCAGGAGCTGGACTACCGTCGCGAAGCCTCCAACTGCGAGACTTTCGCCACGCTCTATGGCGCGCGGGGGGCCCGGGGCCTGCGACAAGGGTCAGTGTTAGCCAACAATAGTGGGGGATGATAAGCAACCAACTATTAGTAGGGGATATACCTACCAATAGTTGGCTAACACCATATAGTGGGGGATAATAAGCAACAATAGTGGGCTAACACCAACTATTAGGGGTGATATACCGACCAATGAAAGGACAGAGCAGGTTGCAAGTCGCAACAAAGTTTTTTTTGGAATTGGGAGTCCTGCTGGGGAAAAACGTGCTTGCACATATCGTTACAAGATGCCAGCAAGCATTCGAGAGGCTACCTTGTTTATGGACCAAGATCATGGACTCGTGATCGTTGGATAGAATTCACTAAAATGAATTGATTGCTGCCCATCATATAGCCCCATTTGTCATCGTGAGCCACTATCACCTACCCGCAATCTCAGCCATCATTGTTGGTTGGGTATATATCGGTTTCTGCCGGCTTCTCGAGACTACAATCCAGGCCCGTCAACTCAGCCATCACAGGGCCTTCCTTGAAGAATGGTTGAAAGCAGATGATGACTTATCAGACTTATTGGGGATCATGGTTTTGTTCACATGAGGTTTGGTAATCTATAGAATGAACTATGGAGTAGCAACATATTTGACAAGTAACATCAGAATGGTGATCAACAAGAATTGTCAACAATGCAGCGAATCCTGTTCCAACGGAAAGTTTGTACATGCTGAACTTGATTCTGATCATCATGTTGAAACCAAATTGCCCGTTCTCATCCATTCAGTATGATTCGATTATAGGTGCTGTCGTTAGGTTTTGTTGATCATGAATGATGATAACCACATTGGTAGATCATTTTCGCATTATTATTCAACATCGTGCGTCAATCAATTGTGTATCAATTGATAACTAACGATAACCAACAAACAATGAATACTATTACCATTCGTAAATTGTTAGTGGTCCATGATAAGTTATTCATGAATGAATGATTGGCCATGTAAAAATCATGGCCAATGCATGTGAACTGATTATGATTGACATGGTCAATATGTTGATTTAAATATTGACTATATATTAGACAATCAGTTTTACAAATGTTGATAATCAAATTGATAATTTTCATTATCGGATCGCACAATTGAATGATTTCATGATCCATGAATACGATTATACTGATCAGTGATGTTAATTCATCATTGATTAACCGTGAATCATGTTGACAATCAATGTTTGTCAATAATTATCCACCTGTTTTGTTTTAAACATGATATTCCACTAATATCATTTGAATCAGAACTGAATATGCAAATGCATATTCAATCGAATATATCGTCTAACTATATAACCAGGTTGCTTGGCATCATTGGTCAACCATGCTGCGCCGCTAGGCCCAAACGGCAGTTTCGCTGCAGACCTGCCAGCACCAGGACCCTGGGTGGACCACCGCAGTCGTTATCAAAGTAATCACCTGGAGGGTATCCAACATCTCAGGTGATTCTTAAATGTAAAGCAAATCCTTAGCTATTTGCGATCTCCTCATTAGTATCACCCATTCATGTTGGATAATTGCATCCAATTACTTGTTATGGTTCATCTTAACTGGTTATATGCATCAACACTGACCCCCAAACACCATCCATCCCAAGACTGGACGGCGACGTTCGCAGCTATGTCTTCGAAACCGAAAGAACAACATGAAGAACTACGGTTCTGGTTGATCCGGCATCTGCATCTTTACAAGTAGTACATATCCGAACGTTTCTTTGTGAGATGGTACCACTTGATGCTGTGGTGGATGTTGTTGTTTTCGATGTTGTTTTTTGATGTTGCAGTTGCATATATGCGACTATAGTAGTTTTTGATATTGGTGTATCATTTCATGGGAATTGTTGGTTGTCACCCGCAGGTAATTGGTGAATCAACCCAGCCATGATGACAATTTGGATGTGCCATTACCATTCATTACCAACCAGCATCAACTAAGATCGCTAACACTGACCAACATGAACCAGCATTTCTTAACATTGTCCGGCATCACTCATCATAAGCTAGAACATATTAATAGCATTAACTAGCATTCACCATGCCATGCTGTGGTGTTTGTGCTGGTAAAAACGCACCATTGCCATGGTGCGGAAGATGCGCGCAATGCCAGGCCTGAAGATTCCGGAGCTTGAGAAAGATTTGTGTAGTCGCTGCTCGGGCTGAGCATTGGCTGGTGATGGCTGGTTAATGATGGTGGATCCTGGTTGATGATGGTTCATCTGTTAATCCTATGGTTCGTAGGTAGTATTCCTATTTTTAAGCCATGATTAGTAGTTGATAATGGTTGATCGGTTAATGCTTGATGTGGCAGCTGCAGTTAGTTGTACTTAAAAGTTTTCCTCAGGGATTGGCGTCTCAAAACTTGTTGGGAGTGCCGAGCACCACTACAGTCCTTTATGAAATGGAGATACTCAGAACACTTCGCAATGTAGTGAATGTCGTGTTACCAAATGTTTCACATGTTTTTGATGTGTTTAACAAGCATGTAAATATGTTGTTGAAATATATTCGAAAAACATGCAGTGTAATTTGGATGGAACTGTATGTAGTTGTTTTGTTTTCTGAACTCTAGTGCGGCTAGTGTGTGTGTTTTTTTAAGACCATTTTTTCAAATAAAAAAGCATTTCTTGTGCAGTTTTGCAAAGGACGTGTATATACATACATATATGTTTTATTTTTACGTACATATATATGCTACTGAGAGAAGCAATACTACCTTAGAAATTTTCAAAACAAACGGTTTCTCTAATATTTTTTTTGCATTTAGAGGAGCAGCATACAAATCAGAGTACAACCAATGATTTTCGGTTCATCAAAGGGGTGATCCCTCGCCCCGTTGTGAGGTCGTGTGCTGGTGATGGAGCGGGGAAGCTTGGAAGCCGCGGATCAATCCAGTGGGTTGAGTGAGCTTTGGTCACTACCGCTCCCCCAACAAAAATAAACAACACGGATGATTAAGGAACCCTCTTACCAACAAGCAGGGATGGTAATTGAGAATTGTTATAAATGCTTATAGCATGTTATAATACTTCATCAACAATGGTCGACTTGTTCGATACTTGGATGATAATCTGTGAATACTTGACTTGAGGTTCGCATTTCGAATGTTTTTGCATATGTTTTTGGTTGATATTGGCTAATTAGCCATGATTAATTTCTACCGCAAATGACAGGTGAAGTTCCCATCTCAGCAGTTTAATACCATTTCTTATGTGATAAGTGTTGTGGTGGAAGATGCGCAGAGGATCGACCCCCTTACGCTAACTTATGGTAGCTTGTAGTGGGGCACCGGGCATTGTGTGGGAATATTCCAGTTCAATCCACTACGGCGGTTCAGACATTTATATAAACAGCAAGCATTATAAGCATTTATGCATATTCAGGTGGAACGTGCAGGGCGTGACTGCCAGCAGAAGCATTGCCTTTTTCTGAGGTCCTCAGGGGCCGTGAGCGCGTTTTTTTGTCACAATGGCAGGTGGCGCATCCCAGCTGGATCACTGCCGTTCCAATCATGTTGGATCACTGCCGTGCTCGTTCTTCTGAAGGATTGCGCAAGATTTGCTGTTGGACAGGAAGTGTGTTTCCGTGAGCAGTCATCGAGGAGGATCAGGAGATATCAGGAGCCTCAGTTGGACCAATGTTGTGCTTGGAGGTGGTATCCACACGAGTAGGAATCATCCATTCATGAACATGCTTCGTAATAAGCCAACCATTTTGGGGGTTCCCTATTTCGAGAGACCATCATTGCACCCGAAGATGAATATCACGATCACTTCAAGCTCAGGCAAGCAGAAAAGTAGGAATTGTAGGATGGGTCCAAATCATATTCCATTCAGCTGTTTGTTTTTGTTTGTTTGCTACTAAAAGTGGCCATTTGTGAAGTCTCTTGGGTATATATATTATATATTTTATATATATATATATATATTTTTATTTACATATATATATATACTACCCGCTGGGGACTTAGGACTTACCAACCTGTTTTTTCACAAGTGACTTAGGACATAGGTGATTTTGCACATTCTTAACTCCTAGCTCACAGGTTGTTTCACTGCGTATATAAGCAAAAATGAAGTTATTTAAAAGTCCTTTTTTGTCATATATGGGGGTGGATATATGCACAAGAGTGAGGACTTAGGCGTGACATCTAAAAAAATGTTCCTATCTCTGATGCCTTTTTTGGCGATACGCAAATGATGTGTATATATCTATATATAAATATATGTAGAGATATATGTAAATGAAAATATACAGTAGCCTTTTCCATGCTCACCGCACCTGCACGCCCGGCCATGGCCCGCCCAACCTTCAACATTCACATGACTTAGGACTTCAACGCTCAAACCAAGCTAGGCACATGCTTGCATACATACCTCTCCGCATCTCATCACTGGTCCATCCGAGCGCCTAGGCGCTACAGCTGCCAAACACCCACGCAGACACTAGGCCTCCCACATTTTTACCCCACCACACGCACTACGCACAAGGGAGACTAGCCTTGTCCATGCTCAACCCACCTGCACGCCCGGCCATGGTCCGCCCAACTTTCAACATTCACATGACTTAGGACTTAAACGCGCAAGCCAAACTAGGCACATGTTGTTGGATTACCCGAGAATTGCTATATATGGGTGTGGGTATTTGTACAATAGTTAGGACATAGGCGTGACATCTAGGAAATGTTCCCATCTCTGATGGTTTTCTGGCGATGCACAAATTCTGCGTATATATGTATAAACATAAAAAAATATATGTGATCATATTTTATGAAAAATTCCTGTTGACGTAACTGAAATCTCCGGCGGTAAATATTGATTAATTAGTTCACTCACTGATCGGTACATCCTCCTCCTGACCTCTCCCCACCTTTTTTTCCCCGGGTCGCAGCTCTGGGCCCCTTGGGCAGCGCCCGGGCAAGCGCGGTACGTCAGGGAACCTAGAAGGATCCACAAGCTTCCAAAAGAACCCCAGGAAACCAGTAAGAACCACAGGAATCCATGAAAACCCAAGAGGTTCCATAGGAATCCAGAAGGGCCCATGGGCAGTTATAAGAATCCATAGGGGCCCAAAACTTTTTTTAGGAACCCATAGGAACCCATGATAGCCCACAGCCAGGAGTTGGCAAAGCTGAGGGCAGACAAAGCCCAGCCTCTAGTGAGGCACAGGGCCAAGGGCCTGCAAAGGCAGCTGGGGCAAGAAGACAGCTCTGAGGCAGCAAGGGTGCAGAAGGTGTTGGTGGTGGCAACAAAGTAAATGATGGCACTGGTGGGTTCCACAGATTTTCATATGTATTAAATTGCTAACCATGGTACCACCATGGCCATAATCATCATATTTTGCCAAAATATTTACCATTATTCATATTCAGCAACCAAAACCCAATGTATGGGAACCAAGCATGGAGATGCCCAAGCCAAGCACCAATTGTCTTTTTTGGTTGTTGCCTGCCTTTCAACACTAGCTCTTTGTTAGTGGTGGTGTTGGTGCACCCCAAAAATTGTGTGGCCTTGGCAGGGTGAGCAATGCAATGAGATAATGACCTTGGTTATCATGATGTTTGGTTGTAATGTGCTGAATGGTCCATAAGGCCACCAATGCCCACCAAGGCCCCACAAAGGCCCACCAAGGCCCACCAAGGCCCACCAAAACCTCACCAAGCTTGATTATTGCACTTATGTAGCAATATTGATCATGAATACTAAAGGACCCAGATTTAGCTTAATTGCTTTCATGGTCATATTTATGATTTTTATTCCCATGGACATCATAACCAGCACAATGATCACAGTGGCCATTGCTTTTGATGTATCTATCACAATGTTCATTGTTATGATCATAGTAGCCAAGGTTTTGGTAGTTTGGTTCCATTAAAGCCAAAACCAGCATGACCTCCCTGTGATGGCTATCACTGGGTTGGTTGCCTGAACTTGAATATGTACCTATGATATTTTTTCAGCCATAGTACCCCCATGGCCATAACCATCACATAGGGCTCTAGTATTCACCATTGTCCATGATCAACAACCAATGGCAAGTCTATGGGAGCCTTGCTTGCCCCTAAAATTTTTTGAGCTTTTTCTTAGCCCCACCCCTCTCCTTTGCCACCAGGAACCGGAAAAGCAAAAGGCCTTGGTGGCAGTCCTGGAGGACTGCCACCCACATCACCACCATGAGTAGCAGCATGGCCACCATCACCACCATCATGATTACCACCCTCACTAGGACCAAGGCCATCACCATCATCAGCACCACCACCAATCATCAACAACATGACCCCCACCAGGGGCAGAAGGAAAGCCCTGAGGACTGCCATGATAAGCAGCAGCACCACCACCACCAGCTTTAACCACCACCCAACCCCTGGTGAGGCTAGTCATTGGTTACAAAGGGGTTTACCTAGTAAGATAAAAATGGCCCCCATGGCCCAGCTTGATGCATTGTGATTCACCACTTAATGGTTAAGTGGCTATTTGCCAACCATTGTGGCCAGAACTATGCGAATTATCCCTGGTTTGAAAAATGACACAAATTGTCATGGCTTTCATGCCCACCAAACATGTTATGGATATGGTGGTTGTTGTGCTCATTGTGACCACCCCAGAAAGGTGGTAATTACATTGGTTATGAAAGAAAATCTTGTGCTAATTGTGGTAATTTAAAATATAGCAGTATGCATCATAGGAACCCATGGGAACCCATAGGAACCCATATGAACCCATAGGAACCCAGCAGAACCCATAGGCATCCATCAGGGCCCATAGGAGCCCAGAAGCCACCATAAGAACCCACAAACACCAATAGGAAGCCATAAGAATTCATAGGAAGCCATAGGGGCCCACAAGAATCCATAGGGCTCCATGAGATTCCCTATGATCCATTAAGGGTCTTGAGGGGCCTAGAAGAGCCCATAGGAAACCCACAAAAATTTATGGGAAGCAAAGGAATTCATAGGCACCCATAGGAACCATAGGAGCCATAGGAACCATAGGAACCATAGGACCCAGAGTCCCACATAGGAATCATAGGAACCATAGGAACTATAGGAACCAGAAGAACCATAGGCACCATGGGAACCATAGGAACCAGAAGAACCCATAGGAACCTTGGGAACCATAGGGGCCATAGGAAACATAGGAACCAGAGGAACCAGAAGAACCCATAGGAACCATAAGAACTATAGGAACCATAGGACCCATAGGAACCAGAGGAACCATAGGAACCAGAGGAACCATAAGAAGCATAGGAACTAAAGGACCCATAGGAACCAAAGGAACCATAGGAACCAGAGGAACCATAAGAACCACTGGAACCAGAGGACCAATAAGAACAATAGGAATCATAGGAACCATAGGAACCATAGGAACCATAGGAACCATGGGAACCATAGGCACCATAGGAATCATAGGAATCATAGGAACCATAGGAGCCATAGGAACCATAAGAACCATAGGAACCATAGGAACCATAGGAACCATAGGAACCATAGGAACCACAGGAACCAGAAGAACCATAGGAACCCAAAGGAATTTAGAAGAATCCATAGGAGCCCACAAGAAACCATAGCCAGGAGCTGGCAAAGGTGCAAGGAGAAGAAGCCCAGCCTGCCCAGCCTGTGGAGCCTCCAGCAGAGGAAAAAAGGCTGCCTCTCCCACGGCCTGTGCTTGGAAAGCACTTCTCCAAAGGGAAGGAAGCAGTGCAGAACTTGAAAGGGAAGCTGGTGGGGTTGTTGGGCCAAGAGGAAAATGACCAGCTGTGTAAAGCTGTGGAGGATTGGCTCTCAGAGCCATTCCTGGCCCCTTACAAAAGGCAGCAATACAGACACCGCCCAAACTCAGCCCAGAGAAAAGAGCACCCTCTGGGCAAGCGAAAGGCAAAGACATTGCCCACGAAAGAGATTTGGCAGGAGCAGGAGAAGGACAGACAGGAAAAGGAGAAGGAGCCAGAACCTGTGGCTTCTGACTAAAGGACTGCACCACCACCAGTACCACCCCACCACCGCCATCACCACCACCACCATTGTCACCATTACCACCACCACCACCATTACCACCACCACTACCATTACCATTACTATCACCACTACCACCATCATGACCACCACCACCATCACCACCATCACCACCACCACCATCACCACCACCACCACTAGCATTACCATATTGGGAAGAGAACCTCTTAGGCACAGGGCTTGGGAATTTGGATGACCCACAGGATTTTGTATGATTTTGTGTTGGGGGTTTGTGACCCATCAATAATGATAACGAATGATAAAAGATAATGATTAAAAAGATCATATTAATTAGCACGCATAACTTCACCTTATCTCCTCTATTTCCTCCCCTTCTACTCTCCTTTTCCCCTTTCCCCAGCCTTTTTGCCCTACAATTCTTGGGTCTCGGGCGCTCCCATCTTTGTCCCGTCGTTTCCCCACCTTCTTTCCGGGCCCCGGGCGTCAGCGCCCGGGCTTCGCCAGGTCCGAAAGCTGCGTCATAGCCCAGCCCCCGTGGCTTCGGATCCTCCACCTCGCTTGGGGCTCTGGGGTTTGCTGCGCTGCCTGTTGCGCCTCCCTTGCGCCGCCTGGTGGCGTCGCCCTCCGAAAAAAGGGTTACGGTGGGGATATGATAGGTTTTTCGTTGGGAGGAGATGGGAAGAGGAGCGTTTGAACACAAGAATTGGGACTTAGGACGTGCCTAAAGATTTTGTGCAAGAGATTGAAATGTGTCAATACGGATATGTATATACAGACATCATATTGTTCACTATTTGCCATCGGGCTCAAGCCTATTATTCCCTATACCCTAGAGACTTAGGAGTTTCGTGCTGGCCCCTCCACAATATATGTCTTCGATCATTTCATCTGACATAGATGTTTAAGTCCTTTCTCGCCAGTTCGCATGAACACATCATTGCCTGCTTCTGTGCAGGGGGGTTGCTGGGCCTGGCGAGTAAGGATTTGCATCCTCTTGTCAGCTCAGTGCTTTTAGACGAAAGTTGGGAATATATTTGTATAAATGTACATGCTTAGTTGCTATTGGTCTCAAGCCTTATATTCGCTAGCCTTCGCGACTTGAGAGTTCCTATCATGCCGACCCCAGAACGTCGGCATTCGGTCGCAACACGGGAAAACATATTCAGGCGTGATGCTTGTGTTGCCAAGTGATTTTTAAATCCTACGTCATCCTGTTTCACGAATACGTTGTTGCCTGCTTCTGACCTAAGGGGTCGATCTCTAACCTGGTGAGAAAGGATTTGCAGCCTATTATCAGCACAGTTTTTGAACACGAAAATTAGGAGTATGGCCGAAAGGTGTTCAGTCACCCTCTAAATCGCTTAGTTCAATTTGGTTGATGGCTTGGTACTTAAAGCCCCTAATTCCTAGTCCATCTTACACCCACGTGATCAAATTGATCGATTTCGGTTCGTTTGAACCGCTTCGGAGCGCTTCGCCCAAATTTGAAAAAAACATGGGTTTCCTGAGTTTTTTCGAATGCCTCGATTTTCAGTATATAACCTGATGACTTAGGAATAAAAAAATAAGGGTCTTTCTCAGAGTCCTAAGTCTCTGGGGGGTAATATATATATATATATATATATATATATAGAGATATAGAGTATAAAATTTAGGGGTCTTTCCTAGCTGTTATTTCAAGCACTCATGCGAACCTCGGATAAGAAACCCCTCTGAGAAGGTCGACTAGCCTCAATACCATGTCGCCATGAGCCATGATCAGTATCAAACCATGAAGCCATGAGAAATTGTGAGAAGTAGCTATGGAAATCGATGGACCAATCAAGAACCATCATTCACACATTCATAAATCATTGGCCAAATCTTTAGCTATTATACGGCCATGATTTGCAAACATCTATCAGTCACTGAATCATCATTCAATGATATTTTCATCATGACTTAACCTTTGCTTAGGGATTCATCATTGAGTCATCATTTGCATAGCCATTGTCAAGCTATTACGTGGGCATGGTCTACAGAGACCCTTAGGCACACAAAAGTTGTGTTGCCTAAGGCTTGTTCTCCAGCAATTCCTAGACTAAAACCTCCTATATCGACCCCTGTGATGCGTGCATACGGCCTGGCCCCAACTATCTTACGAAGGCTCGCCATTGGGGCAAATCCACTGCGACGCCCTGGCAAAAGGTTATCAACCATCATGAACCATTGTACCAGTTGACCACTATTGATTATCCATCATTAAATGTGTGAACATGCTAATTTTATTTTACATTTCCATCATTATCAACCATTGTTTAAGCATAATTCAATCACCATCCACCAGCTGAACCATCATTTACCACTACTAACCATCATGAACCATGAATTCATCACTCACTATATTAACATGTTCACCGATCAGTCAACCATCTTTTCACTGTCACTACGTGGTTAACTAACGTGGAACCATGTGTTTGTTTCTGAATCCACAGGGCCCCCCCAACTATCATCCAGCTTATCAAGAGTTTCTACTAAAAGGATCCAACCATAACTTGGTACCCTATGAATTGAGAAACCACCTGGATTGGTGTTGTTGTTGGTTGTCATCCCCTATTAGCCACAAGTTAATCCCCTTATAAACCCACATTAATGCTTCGCGCAAACTGGCTAAGGGAACCACCAGGTAGTAGTTAACCATCATGATTGTTTGTTATCATTGGACTAACATTGATTCTTCGCCACTGTCATTTCATGGGTAACCCATGTTATTCTATGTTTTCTGTGCTTGGTGTTCCCCTGGACCATATACATGGTTGATTTTCTTTTTCCAAAATCATATTAATTTTAAGGAACCATTTACTGGTTATTATATCCCCTTATCAATGCTTATTTTTTAATCGCTTGTATTTCCCTATGAAATAGATGTTGGGAGCATCGAGCTATGATCAGGAAGTCCAGGTGATCTATTCTTCTTCGCCTTACGTACTACGTGGCGCTGCCACCATCAACGCCACCGCGCCCCGGCCAGTCAAGGTGCGGTCAACTTCGGTCAACCAACGCATTTTCAAACATAGTATATACAATATTTTTTTATTTAAATATATATATATATATACATATGTGCGCTGCATATTCCTTGACGCTCAATTGCCTTATATTGATGTGATTAATGGCTTTTATTTTGGGACTTTTACCCATCTTTATCGGGTAATTGAGGGCCGAGGTATATTCATACGTTCATTCGTTCGCGCGTCCATACGTACGCAGGTGAATACCCCATGATCTTACGCAGACACACACACACATGCAGCCACACATACCGACACACATGCATGCATACCTACCAATTGTTAGTAGGCTGACATACCTACCTACCTAAGTACCAAGATATACATTGATCCATTCTGGCAAACTGACATACACACACACATGCGCAAAGATAAATGTGCAGTACCGACTTCTCCCTTCTGGCACGTCCTGACGCAGGTTGACTGGGAAAAGCAGCTGGAGGAGGTTGGGAACGCAGTTTTCTTCGGCATAACCATCGATGGTAGGTAGACTTCTAGTTAATTATAACTTCAAAAAACTTATAGATATGTACAAATATTTACATTCAAAATATATATATATATATATATTAATAATTTTGAATAGGATAGGTACAGATGATACAGTTTCTTTGATACAATCAATTTGATTCTGTTCACCTGTGATAGGACATAATCCTTGGACACTTCTCGCCAGGTCTCTGCCCGACGCAAAGCAAATCGACAACGCCGCACTCGACGCGAACGCCGAAGAGCAGCAGTCTCAGCAATCTGGCTCTAACATTGGCAATGGAATGCTTGTATTTAGTTTGATTTAAAGAAATACATCTATTATATTTAAACATATGTTAATGTATTTTATATTTATCAATTTATTTATAATCATTTTTGGTTGATGGCTTTGCCTCAATTCCAAGGGAGGTATCTGATCGTTACCTGGCAGGTGCTGCTTGTTAGATCAGCTTAATGGAATGGTTCATAGACATTCTGCACCTCTAAGGTTGATCATCACCTGTGCTGTGGGCTTCTGAACTTCTTCGGATGCCTGTCCTGAAGCGCAGTTTAGGAAATTACTTTGTGAAATGAATGCAGCAACATACATAGATCCAGTCATACATTCGTTCGTGTTTCCTGACGGTTGCTACATGTCATGATATTAATATTGTCATTATTTCGATCCATACTGCACTTCTAGACTTCGCCCATTTTGTTTCACCGCAGCCGGAATGGCTTATCCCACCGTGTGGGCCAATTGTGGCTGGACGTGATTCTGAGCTAATGATTAGACAATATCAGCCACTAACCATTCATGCCAAACCAGCCAATTGACCATTATTGGCAATTAGATGCAATTAGCTCATAAGCCAAGCTAGTCATTTGCACCAACCAGCCGCCCACCTTCATCCACTTTCGCCGATGAATCGAGTCCAATCGCTGCGACCACCTCAATGCGACTCAGAGAGAGAGAGAGAGAGAAAAAATAAGGCGCAAGGGCAGCTGCCGGCGCCGGACCGAATGAAAGGACTGATGGGAAGATATGATGATCGATGATCGATTGATGACAATTGATGATGAATGATGACGAATGATGACGAATGATGACGAATGACGTTTTAAAATGTGGATAATGAATATAGTGGAGTGGTAATTGTTGACGTGGTCATGACACACTACTTGAGGAATGGCGGAATATACAACAATATCTAGATGTCACGCCTAAGTCCTCACTCTTGTGCATATATCCACTCCCATATATGACAACAAGAAGGACTTTTAAATAATTTCATTTTTGCTTATATACGCAGTGAAACAACCTGTGAGCTAGGAGGTAAGAATGTGCAAAATCACCTATGTCCTAAGTCACTTTCGAAAAAGCAGGTTGGTAAGTCCTAAGTCCCCAGCGGGTAGTATATATAAACATATATACCCCTTCCTCCTTTTCAGAATTTCTGACCCGCATTGAAGAAGCCAGATCCCTTCTGGCTACGCATACGGTTGCAGGGTTAACTCACCAACTTGCGATTGGATGAACTATCAAGTAAACAAAGGCTGGTTGATGATTTTTACCTTTTATACTTAGTTATTGATTCGTCTCATTATCCGGTTGTAGCCACTGTACTTGCGCCAACTGCTTGTATAGTAACCCTACAGGTTTATCAGTGGCACCCTTCATAATGAACTAATACATTGTTCGAAACTGATGTCTCACTACCGGCAACAATGCCTATCATCATAGCAGATGATAGCAACCAGTTGCTCGCGCAAAACCAGTGAACCCTGGACCTTATAGCCACATTTGGTGGTTTCTTACCATAGGGGTATCCCCAAAACATCCTCTACATAAATCATGTCTAGTAACAAAGGGACCATTACAGTTGGTATTATATCCCATATGTTTGCTTATCGTTCCCTCAAAAATATCCAGTCTCAATTGACAATAACCCACAATAAACCAACCATAACTTTAAGTTTCCCTATGCCTTGAGAAACCACCACCGTTAAGCATCCCTATCCATCAGCCCAACAGCCGTCGAGTCGATCCATTTAGGTGGGTGGAGGGCGAACGCTTGGCGCCCAGCGCAGACGCCAAGGAGGAGCTGCGGCACATGTGAATTGCAGATCTCCGATATTGATCAATTCAGATTGACCATTTATTTCATACACAACATTTGCAATTTTCAATGTAGAAAATTTTGTGTTTTTTTAAATTCATTGATTCATTTATTTACTTTTTCTGCATTTTTATGATGATATACATTTGTATATTTTTCCATTGGCATGACGGGTAGGGTTATATGTATATATATGTTTACATATATGTGTGTTTAGCAAGTACAGTAATCACATATATTAGAATTAGAAAACATTAATATAGCCGTGCCCAGCCGCGCTAGGATCTCCCCTTGGTCGAGATGGGCATCTCGGCCACCCTCCTGTGATTTGGCTCAACTCGTGACCATGGAGATGGGTGTTTTCGAAAGGAAGAAGGAAGGGCTGGGGGTGATTTGGCCATGGGTCAAGCAGTTCACCAATCAATAATAGCTGATTAATGGTTAGTAATAGGGGATGATGACTAACAATTATAATGGATATATACCAACTATATAGCTATGGGTCAAGCAGTTCACCAAGCAATCATGGGGGATGATGACCAACAATAATAGGGAAGACAATGGTTAGAAATAAGGGAACCAGGGGTACAGGGTGAATGAGGTTCATATCCACATTACAAGTTACCTAGCAATAATAGGAACATCAATATCACAGACAGTGGACTCAATATCAGCAATTTATGTTTGCTGTGGGTGATTTAGATGTTTTAAACATCATTGGAAAATCGTTGGAGGAACATACTGAAAATCATCACCATTGAATAAACATCATTGGAAAATCAACGCCAAAAATAGTTTGTTTGCACCAAAGCGAGTTTTTTTAAACCACCATTCCATCCCAAAGATCGGGGTTACACATGGAACAAAATGGTTGAAAAGATGGATTTTCAAAAAAAAACCTCCAAACATGAGTTGGAAATCAGTGAAAGTCCCTCCAAAAAAGAGGTACGTGATGGTAAAAGCTAGTGAGCAACAATTTCATGTTTTTTCCTTGCTGTTTTTGGGTATCTTGGTTGTGGAAAGGTGGCTGCAAAGCTTTGATCCTTCGTGGGGACCTTTCTCCCTTGCAGACCTCCAACTGGAAGCACAGTTCCTGTCCTTCCACCATCATTGAAGAGTCTTAATCATCATTATTCGTCGTCAGCCATGACTTCTCATCAGTTTCCATCATTGATTTGCCTATAGAACTGTAACTAATTAGTCAATATCATCCCATTTGAATAAGCAATCAACCTCATCCATGCGGATAGCAATCCCTAAGCCGCGTAGATGCTATGGGTGGTCCCTGGGAGAATCCACCACCGGTGCGCTGGCGCGATCGTAGACTTGGCATCGCATCCCTCTGCCGTCCTGGGCAGACAGTGTTGATATCCCATGCCATAGGAATGACCGTTTGAGAAATTCCACAGCGTCAGAGAGCCATAGAAAGTTCCATCAAAAGCCTTTCAAGCTTTGAACTTCGAACTTGGAACCATGTTGTTTTTTTCAGAAGATCTTACAGTGAACCAAGCCCTTGAGAAACTATGCAGCCGTGAGGCAACTCCTGGGCACTGGAGTGATGCATACTGATCCCCATGGTGGCAACTTACTCAAGGCCTGGTTTGCTGCTGTTCTTGGGGCAAGGGAAAAAGCCTGTCGGGGTCTCCAGTTTTTTGTTGACAAGTTCGGTTGCACAATGATCAATAAAATATGATGTATTGACATGCTTGTAATGTCTTTTTTGGGGGCTACATTTGGATCAAACAATTTTCACGCAGCAAAAACATGGTGCTAGTGGCGAACGATTGAACAGCAGCTGATGTGAGGGAGTGGGTCTTGGAACACTATCATTTCCTGAAATGTGAAATTTGGTAGCGTTCCCCCATAGATGTTGGCAATGTAAACACTCTTACACAATCTCAGACATGTTTGTTTGACATTTGCGATTTTGTTACTTACACCTTTTTACAATACTTGTTTTCATTGAGATCCTTGACTGTATGTTCAGCTGTCGGTCTCGCTTTGCAATGTTTGTGTATCATCATTCCCTGGTGTATGGGTATGTGTCTATGATTGGTCATTTCCAACTCCAGGTTGTGTACCTTCTTTGACTCTTGATTGCAGTGTCCTATGATCGATTGGCCATTTCAGTTTCTGGTTTCGTCAGTTAATTCTTACTATTTTTTATACAAGTGTTGGCTGCATAGCTTTTGATGAACGGATCCCTTGATCATTTTTGGTGCTGTTCCTCAAGACTGCTGGTTGGGGCTCGGTGTATGCCTGCGGAAGCCACCTTGGAACTGGACGTCAGGAACTGATTGTGGCCATGGGTCAAGCAGTTAACCAACCAATAAAGGGGGATCATAGCCAACAATTTCATAGAGAAAACAATGGTGAATGATGGGGAAACCAGGGGTTTCTGAAATAGTGAACCCCCAAATTATCCTTTCTTAAGCATTTATAGTTCTAAACCAACCATTATTAGGTACCCCTATTTTGAGAAACCGCCATATGGGTGTTTCTGAAAATAGGGAACACTCAGAAATGGTTGGTTGGCTACTATGCTATAAATGGTTAATGATGTATGATTTCGGGGTACCCCCATATTGAGAAACGAGCAGATGCCGTACAGGTTCTGGCCGCTACACTATGATTTTTACTACACTTGCTACTGTGGGCATACAGCCTGGATCCATTTTAAATTTTACCACCCAGAAGATTTTTGCCACAATATGGTCTTGAGGGCCCATGTTTTCTTGAAGTGTACTGGGCCAGCTCTTTCTAAAGTTTGGATATCCAACCGGTAATTCGCATACAAACATATGTGTGCCCTCAGAACTAGTTTTCCAGAATTCCCCAAATGGTGGATGAATCGGATCAACCTCTGCAGATGTGTTCCTGGTAAACATTGAATCGCGGTTTGATTGTTATAAATATAAATAAATAAATATATATATATATATACATACGTAAAAAAGGTATGGATTTACATACGCATGTTGATAGATATGATGTGCACCTCATTTTCCATCACAAATGATCTGTGGTACTATTGCTTTTTTGGGAAACCCACTCCCACCACCATATCCATGCACCGCAGGGACCGCGGATGGAGGCAGGGTAGCTGGGTTGCCCAAAGGCAGTGAATGAACATATTCATGGAGAATGGGAGATAGCTGATTTCACAATGATTGATGATGAGAACATAAGAGATCATTTCGATATATAATCATGACTTCGATATATATATATATATATATTTATAAATCATACATGTTGCTGTCCTTGTAAATGTTGTCTAAATGATTCGTGCTTTTAGTATGGTACAAGGGGCCGCAAAGCGGCAGTGATTCTGCTGAGCTGGTTCAGGAGCGAGGGCGTCCACTTGGTCATTGGCTACAAAAAGCTTTACAGTGGCGGTCATATCAAGGTGGGCCCCCAACCACGTATAAGTTAGGCTATAACCCTTATAATTGGTGGTCAACCCTAGTTAGACCAGTTATAAACCAACTTATAAGTGGTTGGGGGCCCACTTTGTAGTGTAACTGGGAGTAGCAAGTGACTAAGTCAGTGGGTATAGTTTGATGGGAGTGTCTACAAAAAGCTTCAACTGCGAGTCTGCAAGTGGGAGTGGACCCATCAGAGAGCTCACAGCAGTGAAGTTTTGGTGAATAGGCCTTGATGCCTTGGGGCAAAGATCAGTTAAGGTCATAGTTTGATGTTGCCAAGGTTTGCTGATACTTGCCATGTTCTGAATCATAAAGAATATCAAAGATGATAAACAAACAGTATCCAGAAAAGATGTTATTTCATCATTCAAAACAAGGTCTTGACACCATGTGTGTGTGTGCCGTTTATTGCTATTCACAGATCTACGTGGTCATCATATATATATATATATATATATATATTAGCATGCAGCTATATCCACAACTGATTTTGTCGGGACAATGCATTAGTGTGAGTTTGCTGGTTTGTAAATAGATCTACTATCTATGTATTTCTTGTTTGCATGACACACATTTGTGTATGTTTATTTGTATATTCATATATATATATATATTAATCTATAGCATGCAAATGTACATAATTGCATAAATAGATACATTAAATCAACTCTATTTCAGACATTATGTCATATAGCATATGCGTATGTACAGATGGCTTACAGATTGTTCACATATGTACATACATTGATTTTTGTATATAGATATGGTTATGTATTCATTCATTCATTCATTCATTCATTCATTCATTCATTCATTCATTGATTGTTTATGTATATATATTTATATATATATATATATATTTTTTTTTCAAATAAATAAATAAATATATATATATAATATACATTATACCTGCATATGCATATCAAATGATCCCGTTTTTTCAGTAAATCTTGCGCATTTCCTTTGCTCCAGGCGAAGCATCGTTCCAGGCGAAGCTGGGTGCGGCACCATGCAGCAAGGGTCCCCACGGTCCCGTGGTTGGTGGCGTCTTCCACTGGCCAGCTGCTGATGGCCATTGATGGGTCGTTATACCTTGGGTGATGAACTTGATCTGGTGGTTTCTTACCATTGGGGACCCCATCAATGGATAGCTACAAATAATCATGCATATCAAGGATGACTTAGGAGTACCCTTATTTTGATACAAATTATTGGTTTACTACTACAAATTATTAGTAGAAAGGTTGATTTGGGGGCACCCCTATTTTCAGAAACAACTATATGGTTGATGATGGTTGTATCGGTTTGGTCGTTTCAGCTGTGGATGTTTTGAGGGTTAACAAAATGGGCAAATGACCAATAAGAGAATATAAAACAATGGTTGCTGGTAATTCTTTTCGGTTTGTGGCTTCAACTAGCTTTCATGCTCAACCATATGAAGTGACATGATGACTTCAAAATGACTAGCATATTTTTGGGATGGGGCAACTAACCACCAGTACTGGCTTATATATGAACATGGTTGATGCTCTTGGGTTTATGATGACGCTTGGATGTTTTCTTAAGATTGTTAGCGCTGATTGTTATCTATTAGTCGATGTGAACGTCATTTACCTTGCTTCATCATCAATCAAGTAGCAATTGACCTTCCATCAACCATCCATTAACCATCAATGACCATGCTTAAGCTGAGCTTAATCACTGTTGTTTTCTGCGTGACGCTAGGTGTTCAAAATGCATGATAAATGATGGTTAAGCTCTGGTGAATTGATTAACCTGGTTGCGTCGAACTTTCACCTTTTCTAGCAAAGGTGCTTGGTTGGGGTGAAACAACCTGGGAACCCAACGAACTTTCTAGCAACCTGGTTGTTTTGTTGGGGTGTGACATTCTTTTAGTTGTTTATTGGGAAACTATTCAGCATCGTTGGGCCGACCGATGACCACCGGCCAGGGACCTGCGACAGTTGGTCTGGACCTCGGGCGCCGCAGAACTGGAGCATAGGGCGTTCAGGTTGAGAGACTTGGATTGATGATCCCGGTGGTTTCTCAAGCCGTAGGGGACCCCAGAGTTATGAATGGTTCATTACAATAGTAGGGATCCCCTACAATCATCCATTACCATGGTGGGATAGTTATGAACTATAGTTATTACTGTAGGGAGATAGATGTTTGATCATGATGTAATGGATGATTTGGGGGTACCCCTACTTGAAGAGACACCCATTTAGTAAGTGGCCAGTAGCCATGATTAGTAACCTATCCATCAAATATATCAGCCACTTATGATTAGGGTAGTTACTGGCCAACACAGCTAGCCAACAAGCCTACGGTTCTTGTGGTGAAGTTGGGATATATATCAGGTGCACCGGTGTACGTTATTTGGACCTGCATAGATTCATGTTTGAGTGGGGGTTGTAAGTCATGACTGATACGCTAAGAAGCAAGAAGCAGCGAACCACAAGTCTGTTTGACATGAACCAAGGCGTGGTAGTAGCCCAACCATCCAAAAGGTAACAACCTTGTTTCTTTGCAGGTACATGGTGGTTTCTCAAAATTAGTGTACACACACAGTTATCATCCTTGTGTATCATTTCTAGTTATGAGCCAACGATAGCTTTGGGGTTCCCAATTTCGAGAAACACCCACATGGTCATGAAAACTCATGAAAGTTGCTGCATACTAAAGAGAGGTGTGCACACTTCAACTGTGATCGCCGTGGTTAGTACGTGCTTGAAATTCACCGGGGCTGCTTGTGAATCCAAGGCAAATATGTTTACTTTAGAACCCCGCCATCATCATAGTGAGGGTATATTGAGTCACCGTTTTTGATTTTTTCAACTGACCTCCCGGTTGTAGTCCTAATATGATACAGTATAGTATTAGATAATATTGCAATTGCCAAGATATGCAACAAAAATACTTGTACTAGATTCTATTCCCTCTCTATTTCATCAGTCAACTCTTCTGTCAAACCTGAAAACATCAATTATCATCCATCTCCAGTAGAATGGCTTCAACCAACATCACATGAAGAACTGGTGACATCCCGAATCCCATGGAGTCCACCATGGGACCACTTGAGTCTTGTTCTTTTGGTGGTGCTGCCAATGGTTTTCCCATGGCTGCAATAGCTGTTGGCATCTATTACAGTAACCATTGTTTCTCCTTAGTTGTGAATGGATGTAGAAGCTATTTCTAACAAGCAGCAATGGTTCTGAATGGTTATGAACGATTAGTACTTCATTACATGTAATTGCTAATTATCAATTAATGCTTACAAACCACGACTAAAATATCAACCATTTGATTTTGTCATAAGCACCTCTTTGCAATAACTGGGTCTACTGTAAACAGATGACCACCGATCGAAAGGGATCAGACATGTCACATCATGTAACCATTGTCATTACCCGTGGTCAATAATATACTTATATAATGATCACCAACCATATCACTTGTAACCTTTCATGAAACATTACAACCTGCGGTTTTTGAGCCATACAATATGTCTAGTTTGCGGATAGTGACCAGCAGGAAAGGACACCTCTCAGAGGTAGACCTCACTGCTCTTCTAGTTGGCTGCCGGAGTGCACACGAAAGATATCACATCGCAATCGTTTCAAAGGACGGACACGTTCATCATATGTAGAAGCAACGAACATGGTTCAAAGCAGACAGACATTAGACAGACTGTCCTCTGAGCGTGCTATTGGTCAGCCTCTTTGGTGGTTCCGAATCGACGTTCGGTGCTGAACAGCGCGCAGCCAATGAGGTCTATTTGGATTTCGGCCTTGTGGCAGAGGTCCCTTTGCAGGTGCAGAATGCAGCCCCTAGACGTGAACCGTGTGGCGTTGCGGAAAGGAGGCTAGGGGAAACTATGGGAAACCATGGGAAAAAACCATAGGAAACCATGGGAAACCATAGGAAACCATGGGAGGCCTAGGGGCAAATCTCTACCAAGTCGATGTGAACAGTTCATTCTTCTGCTACCTTTGGGCGCAAGCCAAGCAATGAATGACATCGCATGATACTGACCATTGACCAATCAATGGCAGGGAGACATACTTTCCAACGCTGTCACAACAAGATATGTTTGAACAGAAACCAACAGTAACAATCATATACACGGTAATGGAAAATGATACCGGGTGATCATCCATATCTACTTCCGGTTGTCCATTATTAGTTTCTTTCCATCAAGTAGTCAAATTGTTCATGTTTATAGTCACTGAGGGAAGTGCTATGACCAAAAAGACCTGCGCTGGATTGTCATGTGCACTGAATTCTGTTGCATCACGTGCCTGAGTGGAATGGCGTATGGAGGGAAGGGCATTCAGACAATAATACTCTAAGACAAGGGTAACGAAGGCAAAGTTTCATTGATATTTGTGGTGTTGGAGATCATGTTGGTTTCATGTCAATGTCAACCTTTCCAAATCCTGTTTTGATTGACAATAATGTGGAAAGTATCTCAAGAGACAGCAGTTACGTTTGCCAGTAAACCCTGGGGTATTTAGGGGTGAAGGAAAATATGACCCCGGAGCCAGAGCTGGATCATGGATAGTATGACTCTTTCCACCGAACATTCGGAAAAGGTTCGGTTTCCCAACAGAGCATCATGAGAATCTTGGATGTGCATACAGTATGTTTTTAACTTTAAATGTTTTCAATCTACAAATATGTATATGTGTGTCTGTTTGGTCCAATCAATGTAATTACGCTGGTATAAAACATATATATATATATGTATACTATTGTACACACATAGAAACTGCATCTATCTATTGACAAATTGGTGCAGTATGATGTAAGTAGGTCCGTCAATGTGCCAGGTTCGTGAAGGCCTGGTTTGCGCAGTGATGTTCATGGTGCAGTCCGGCCACCCGGGACGGACGCAAGTGCCACTAATCACAAGCTGGGTTCGTTGCTCTGAGGTGTTGGAACACTATGTGCATTGTATAAATCGTGTACGCATATTAGTATTAGCGTATTTATGTATACATAATATGTGTGTCCAATTATTTGTACATATGCATTTATTTACTTGTGCATATGTATGGTTGAAAGATACTATGTATGTATAATGTATTTATATATATATATATATATCCTTGAGTATTGCTCTATCCAATATATACATACATTTCTACACACACACAGTATTTACATGCATCAAATTACAGACACGTGAACATGTAGGTCTTACGAGTATCATGCACAATGAGTTTGATTATTTAGAGATGCAGGGCTTACCACAGACATGCTCCAAACCACTTTGATGTTTCCTAGCACCACTCTGAATTATTTTGACCGAGCGCCTTAACGCACGTTTAAGCATCTCACATCTTCGCAGTTCCAGTCCGTCATGGTGTCACTTGTGGCTTGTCCAGTAAAACCCTTTTGAACAATCACAAGACGTGTATTGAGCAGCAGTGAAAGTCTCTCTTTTAAAACGTGTCATGGTGGAGTGCATTGCATTGTACCCAGCTGGTTTCAAATTAATTCCTTCTCTTTTCTTCATGATCTATGAGTGAGCAGGTGTTTTTCTATCCTCTCGACAAGGTTGTGGCTTTGGCTTAAAAGCCCGATCAACATAGCTCTAGTGCTTCACATCAGTTACACCACTTATGAAACTGTTGGTCACAAGTGAACTTGGCTTGCCCCCAGTCCAAGGACTGGTGCAAACCATTTACTTAGGGTCACCTGGTGTATTTTATATATTGTGCATATATGTTTTCAGATATAGATGAGATAGATAGATACGATACGATACGATACGATACGGTACGATACGATAATATAAGATACGATAAGATAAGATAAGATTTGATGCGCTTAGATTAGATTAGATTAGATAGATCATCACCAAGTAGATGTGTACATATACATGCAGATACACACATACATATGCACATCCATACTAGAAGTATAGACATATTTCACTATAACAGCAAAGAAGTGTTGATGGTTGCATGATGATGGTAATGCTGCCTGATGCTGCATGGAGTGGTCAATCATCACCAAAATCGCCAGTTGTAAAATCCAGTTCGCCATCGGATTTATGGCATGTCTGACTAGGTTAGTTGATGGGAAAATCTAAGGGAAAGCCTTGTTTTAAACACCAACTGCAAGTGGTTCCCAGGTCCATTTTCCCACAACCTTTCTGGGATAGTTCAAAATGTTCAAAAGTTTATGGACCAGCAACTATCCAACTGCAACTGGTTGACTATTCTTGGTATTTTTCTCCGTGGTTTTAGCCATTTGATCAGGCTTTTCAATAATGAAACCATTTTCGATCGTGATAAATGATTTTTTGCCCCCCTGATCCATTTCTTAGCCACTATTGTTCTACAATGATTAACTAGCTACTATCAACCACTTGTTAAGCACTATTAGCTACTGAACTTTTACAAATTAACCATCTATTTAGCCTTCTTAACCAGGAATGGAACCTCAATCAATGGTGGAACCACCGCTACTTGTGAATACGAATACGTCGACCTTCCATGTTGACAGGAAGCGTTGGGCCGACGTGGCCGGGCTTTTCAACCGACTGATGCTGCTACCCGACTGGGTCTTGGCAGATGTGCCCAGCTCAGTTTGCAGCTGGGCTTCGTTGAGGTGAGCAGCGGTTGTTTAAGCTCGTGAACTATTTGGCTGGTGACCCTGGTGGTTGGGAAGGAGCTATAAGAAACCAGGAGTATCGATATATAGATATGTAAATCTATATATGTATAAGTGGTTTAAGAAACTTGATATGGCGGTTTAAGAAACTTGATATGGTGGTTTCTTAAAATAGCGGAGCCCCAAAATAGATTTATCATTGTTACCGATTGCCAACCGTTGGTAACCTTTGCTATGCAACAGTCATCCATGATTTGAACATCAATTCAACAGTATTCACCATCAATCCAGATCCAGTTTGCTTATAGCTATGTGACAATGTGTTTAAAACCACTCATAGTTAGCTGACCATTAGCCAGTATATAATGTGTATATATCTATGTATATGTATATATATATATATATTCATTTTTATTTTTATAGAACATATATCTATATATAAAAGAAAGTACTATTGCCATCCACCACTAGTCCTAGTGAACCGTTATCACATTGGTTTATGATTGTCGAACAAATATACTAAACTATACTGTAACAAGAGTAACTATGTTCAAGTATGGAACTATACTGTAGTGGTTTATTTGGAGAATTATCCACCATTTTCCAGGCATCACAGACCACGCAGTCATGGTGTCCTTGCACCACAAGGCCGAGACATTGGAGAGCTTCACTCAAGACATTCAGCTTGCGGCTAAGGCGTACGCACAAGGGAGCACCAGGGCTGTGGGTTCCCATGATTGGGATTGGTGGTCCGAGGTTAGTAGTTGACCATGTGTCAAATGGTTTAGCCATTCTCAACCAATCTTTACCGCTGTTCACCTTCTGTTGACCAATGATGTGCCATCATGTCGGTCATCAGTAAGCATTTGATATCCATCATTTGACCACAATTTAACATTTTTTAAGTAACCATTAATGAGCACCACTACCATTTAACGAGCACTACTTCAGCATTACTTCTGAGCCGATCTTCTGCGGCGTGTGTTGCACTCTCCAGGAAGCCCTGAACTTTCCACAGGAGTCCAATGACGTGCTGTCGAAGGCGTGCTGCGAAGGTTCTCAGGGTTTCCTGGGTAGGATGATGTAGATCTAACAATCAACACACTATTTACCAGGCAACAATATAACAATGTTTGAGATGATATGATCCAACGGTTTTCTTTATAGCGTTAATGATTATTATCCACCAACAATGTGAAACTGCTTGGTTGATGATGATCGTGGATAACTAATATAGTAGGATGTACCAATCACCGAGGGTTTCCCAAATTGTCATGAAAAAGTATAGCCATTGGGGTACCTAGAGATCCATTGAACACCTTTCAACATTGAAAGATCACTGTCTACTAAAGTACATAAAACCAATGGAATTGGCTTAAGGAACAGAAACGTTCAACCTATCTATTATTCTGTGTGCATGTACATGTTGTTTTCAAATACACGTCCGTCGCAGCCCTCACCATGTTTTTTTGTACGTACGCGACACCTGCAGCCACACAATCCATACCATCTAAATGAATCCTTGTACTGCAGAATGCGTACCCCTTGCACTTCCTATAATGCTCCTATGTAATTTGCAATGTTTGTCTCCTGCTAATGCATTGTGCCCACCAAATAACATCCCCAAGCGTCCCTCCCGCCCAGCGGGCAGCGGGGAGCGGGAAGATCGTATGCAAATATCTTGATGGTACCCACTACATAGTTTCCCCAATTCCACCCTGAACCTCCTGAAGGGGAGGTGGGGCTAGAACCTGGAAAATTGATACAACAAATATGTGGTCGTAACATGTGTTTGGATACTACTTGCTACACATGGAAGGGGTAGCAAACATGCACACTTACCATGTTGCTACTTCAGGACGGCCACTTCCAAAGGAGGGAAGTAATACTCACGTGCAAACCGTATCATGACACAAAGCATTACCTACTGACATCAGGACCCATGGCAGGAAGGGGGTGTCAGGGCCTGGTGCATGTCCAGTTGCGATCAGTCAAGGTTAGGAAGCATTGTAGTTAGTAATTAAACTACCGGGTTGGTGACTTTAAAAAATTCGTTATTTTCCTCATGACTTGGTGATGCTTGGTTCAGACCATCATTTTTCAGCGGGGTGGTTCAACCACCATGGAGTTACCCATGAGTTCCTCACCATGGGTTGATCCGCCGTCCCTAGGTCCCTTCTTTGCGCTTCGCTGCTTTGCTGGAGCAGTGCCTTGGTTTAGTTGAACCATGGTGAACCATGGCTGATGATGGTGGACCATGGGTTAGTTGAAGCATGGTTGAGTCAAAACTCGACATTGATGGTGAAGGATGGATGATGAGGGTTGATGAGGGTTGATGAGGGTTGATAAGAGTTGATGTTGATCAAGGTCAAAGGTTCATGGGGAAACACACACTGTACCAAATGTCATCGTCGCTGATGGTTTAGTGAATGATTCTCAGTGATATGCGTGACCGTTAGTGTTTGACGATGTTTTTCGACGGTGCTTGATATTGTTGGTGCTAACTTCAATTGTTTTTCTGTTTTGGTATCACCGGGAACAACTAAGTAGTCATTAGCTGTTGGGTTGTAAACCGACATGACCGACGTGTTCCTGGCTTATACCCCTTGTTGGTGATGGATGATTGACCACCAGTACCATCAAGGATCATGTACCAGAAACTAACCATCATTTATACAATATCGTCACCATATTTCGCACCATTTCGTACATTCCAGTAGTCACCATGATCAGGATTCTCCACTAGGGTATGTGCCAAGTCATAGTGGTACCCCCAGTCGACCAATGATTATCATTTGTAAAATGATCATTAGCTTTGGTGATTGTAACGGTTGCCCTATGGCTTGGCACATACCCATATGGCTATGTTATTAACTATCATGAACCATCATTACGCACTTTTATTAGCCATTCATTAAACATTATCATCTACTATCATCTACTATCAATCATTATGAGCTATTTTCCTCTTAAATCACCATTACTATCTACTATCAACTCCTATAAACTATTTTCCACCAGCCACTCTCAACCCTAGCGCAGTGTCCCCTGCCGTGCCACGGTTCCCAGGCTGGCACTTCTGGCCCCGAGGTAGGCGTCCACCGGTGAGGGGTAGACCAACAATGGTTGACATCCACCAACCTATTTGGGTGTTTCTCAAAATAGGGAACCCTAAATATCGTTGATTTAGTGCTATAACTGATTGGCATTGGATGATTTGGGGGTACCCCTATTTTGAGAAACCACCATTTACGGTAGATAATGGCAGTAGTAATAGCTGATAATGGTTGATACAGGAGACAAGCTAGTGATAATAGCTGCTAGTAATGGTTGACATCCACCAACCGATTAATGTTCAATAACCGTTTATGATGGCTAATGACTGGCTGATCATGGCTAATCATGGCTAGTGAATGGCTAATATATGGCTCATGAAGATTGATGAAGGATATTATAATATATGAATAAAGTTAAAGCCTACAAAGTGGGCGAACAACCCCCTATAACCAGATTAGTTCCATTCCACTAGTTGTGACTGGAATCTTGCTAAGGGCTTGAACAATCATGTGTTAGACACTATGACCACTGTGTTTTTAGGACTTTCATGTTGGTTGAATCTAACATTGGTTGAATCTACCATTGTTACAAGCACAGTTGATCCAACCATGGCATGTTTGAGGGGTGAAAACCATTCATTCTCATTTGTCGTATGAGTGTTGTAGCCAACGATTTATTTGTTTTCGATGTGGCACATGCAAGTCTTCTCAGCTTAGTTGATTCAAAGTGAAGCTAAGCTGCGCCAGGGGTCATCATCATGTAATTCATCTGGTTGGTAGTTTTTTACATTTTGTATTTTCCCTAGTGACTGTTACTGTAACGAATAATTCTTTGACAAGCATATTTTTCATGACGGGGTGGTTCAACCACCAACCCGGAATCATGGGTAGATGCACATCCTAACAGTTCGGTACCTCGTTTGGTCAGATGTGAACATTGGTACAGGGGCAAGTATCTCACAGTACTGATGAGGGCACTGATGAGGGTGCTACTAGTGGATGATTTGGGGTCCCCCATTTTAAGAAACCTCCAATGGCATAATGATTCTCAACTCAGCCAACCTTTCCATCCGGTCATGCTAACTATCAACCAACAGTGATTGGCTTTTGCCAATTGCCATCAGAAATTTCAACCATCATTGATAATCATTGGTCATGAACATCTTTGCTGTTTGCCGCAATATGCTGCAATATTTATTTGAATTGTATAGTGGATGTTGGCCACATCACCGTTTATGTATGCTTGATCATGATTGACCCTTGTTAGCCTCAATTATTGTCAATTCATTTTCCATTTGGTATTTTCAGGCCTTTTTGTCAAATACTTATATAATTTGTATGGTTGGTTGGTTGGTTGGTTGGTTGGTTGTCCAATATTGCTCAGAGGGGTTCAACCACCAACCAGTCTTTGATTACCCAACTTTTTGATTAACATACCCACTTCTTCGCGAGGTATGAATTTCAGTTACCTCCCTACTTTTTGAACAACGCCCGTGCTCTGGGTTGTCTTGAAGGCGTCGGGTCAGCAGGGAAATGCATCGTCCGGATGTCAGGGAGGTTAAAGGATGATTCCTCCAACATAGGAATATATTATGGGGATATCGACCAACAAATCTGTGGGGATAGTCCCCAAGATGGTGATACAGTGATACATCATTGTATGGCTACCAGACACTACTGGTGTATCTCTTTGCTGCCTGTCACTGTAGAGGTTTGATGGCTGTTCTGACATGTCTTAACGACTTCTTGTCATGGAATTGAAACTTGCATTCACCACTGCCTTTATTGGCGGTTGTTGATTGTGATTAGACTGATGCAATATCTTCTTCCAGACGTGTCTCCATCGTGATCTTGACATTTTACCCACTGATAAACCAGCCTGTTGACACACAAAATCCACCATTTGTAACAAGCATTGCTTGTCGGACATTGCGTTAGGGAAACCATGATCAATGATTGTTCAACCCACAATCCATGATCACCACCACCACCAGCAACAGCAACAGCAACAGCATCAGCATCATCATCATCATCATCATCATCATCATCATCATCATCATCATCA
>VSDK01012728.1:1202374-1240511 GCA_009767595.1 Symbiodinium kawagutii | reverse complement strand
GAGTGACTGTGACAAGGTCAGCACGCGTGTGACAAGCATGTTCAAGATTGTGGAGACCGTTCAAAATTGATATCTGATATCATAAAAAGATAGTATGCGATCTATTGTTATATCAGTAATACCCCCTCTAACACCACAGTATCCAGCCCTTTTGGGTTACTGGAGCCATGCCACTTGAAAAGGGAAACAGCTGTTTTGAACGGAAAAGTGGCCCAGCTGCCTATCAAACTGGGACACTCTCCAGGTGTTTCTTCCAACCGAAAATAGTACACGCGTTGCGCTATGTTGCACAGGGTTGGCGTTTGAGTCTGTCGAGGATTGATGCTTAGAGGACTAAAGTTTTTTGCAGCTTGCGCATTCAGGTCCAATCCATCCAACTCGCATGTGCTCACCACCACATTGCGCGGACGCCAAAATACCAGCGCTGTAATTGGCGTGAGGTTTGAGGGCACTGAGACTGATTCAACACTCTGAAGACCTGTATTAATCATCCCGAAAGTTACCATAGAGAACTGATGTTTTTCCATCAAAGACGGGTGGCTTTCTATTTAGGATGACTCGACCGGACACTCAATTTCTATTTTTGCGACAATTCATTGCTGTTGGGAGTTTGTTGCTTAAATTCCTGTGGATCAATACCCGATTGACGGGTACATCTCAGGCTCCCATTGTCTATTGCCATGTTGACAGACCGGCTTGCAAACTCCAGCCGTGATGTGACAAGATCTTACATGGACCACATTTGATAATTTACGGAGTTGGAACTTGGAAGTTCCAAACGGAGGACTATCTATAGCGACAGTGGCGCTCGCGCAAAGTCGTCTTGCTCCTTACGTCATGTTTCTGTAGCTGCATATCAATATAGTAAATCATGATAGTTGTGTTGATACCTTCCAAGTGGATGCAATCCCTGTCAATTTCCGTGCGCTTGAATACGCCGTCGCCAGAGTTGCCCACACTGAGGAATCGCTTATGTGAAGATGAGATGGGTCGTTTATCCATCGCCAAAGCAGATGAGCTTGTGACTTCTGCGGTCACTTGGAGTCAGATATCATCAACAGATGTAGCCGCTTCTTGAAGTGTGCAAAAGCCCAAGGGGCAAAACCATCCAAAAGTCGAGCAAACATACAGATGTATCAAGAGACCGAGGTACCCTCTAACAAATGATCTCGCAAGGCACATCACTGATGGAAGGTACCACCGTATTGTGTTCAATAAGCTGCATGTTGTCACTCAACAATCACCAACCGCTTGGCATTAGTGGACTTTGAGCGGTTCAACGCTGCTGGAGCTTCAATCTCGCAAACTTTCTTCATCTAGTCTTCGCACTTTCCTGAAGTTCGTAGTATATCATGCACACATCATACTATACGGTACGTGTTTATAAGTGCTATCGGTCTATTTTTGGTGGAGTGAGCGCTTAGTCCCTCATTTTTGTCATGTTTCATTCTCTCCTGGTGAGTGGTTAAAAGAGCGTTGATTGTAGAAAATTGGAGATGATGGACACAGGTTGCGTCTGATGTTCCAACGACGCAACCTGGTGCTCAAACGGTAGTAGCTCCCCAGCGCGATGCACAATGATCCATGGGGTTCCACCCTCAAAGATTGAGAAAGCAGCCACGTTTGGGTGTCACCAGGGCAGGATTCAAAATGTCACGAATTTCCCAGTTGTGATCATTGCCACTTCCCCCCGAATGGCAGCCACACGCGACCTTGCGTGTGGAGTAAGGCTCGCTTATCCGGAAAGCGGAAACGCACCATTGCGGGGCGGACTCAGTGGAATCCCGGGGTGGCAGGTTGCTCGATTGGTCGGGAGTCTATCTCGGCAGAGCGGCGCAACTGCAGGGTATGACATTAGACGCGCTACAAGCAAAATTGATGGTACATCCTCAATGTGGCAAACACTTGCCGTCCGACTATCACGTATTCACCCTGTGAAAGCCAGATCCGTGTTTAGTTTATGGGCATTCTTTCATAAGTCATTGCTTGAGTTGCTGCTGATGACGAAGCAGGGCAAATGATCAGAATATATTGATGTTTGTCCTACTAGTGCTGCTGCTGACGCTGCTGCTCATGATGATCCTGACCATCATCACTCATCACCATTACCATCACCACCACCATCATCACCATCATCACCATCATCATCATCATCATCATCAACATCATCATCATCAACATCATCATCATCAGCAGCATCATCATCACCATGATCACCATCATCACCATCACCATCACCATCACCATCACCATCACCATCACCATCACCACCATCACCACCATCATCATCATCATCATCATCATCATCATCATCATCATCATCATCATCATCATCATCATCATCATCATCATCATCATCATCATCATCATCATCATCATCATCATGTGACTCTTGATCTTGCACCCCACCCGATGTTTGTTTCACAAGCTGCTCCAACTGCAGCTGAGGTTCTGGACAGTTTGCGCACCAAAGGTGGCAGACAGTTTTTCAGGAAACTTCTCCGCAGCGACTGGGCCGTGACCTCAAGATACCTCAAGTGGGTGAAGCGTTTTGCGTGGTCGCCAGCGGTAATCGATGGACAGATGTGGCGAACCAAATCTTGAAGCAATGGAAACACATTACTGAACTATCCTTCCAAAAAATGAACAGTACATAACAGTACAGAGTTCTGCAAAAGCCTTTTAGCATTTTCCAAGAGATCTTCTTTGTTTTTTCTTGGGTTTCTTTCCCATTTGCCGAGGCAAGGTGGTCCAAAGGATTTCTGCGGCCGTATCTCAGCTGCAACCAAAAGCGTTCAGCTGCTGGCCATTAAGCAATGAAGACTCGAGACCAGTGTAGCTGCAATGGCCATGAAATTTGACCAGTCCACAAACTATTATGATAATCCACATGAGATTATATTATATATTTATATAAATAAATATATATATATATATATAAATATAGTTGGTTGATGTTGGTGGCTATGCCTTTTCTTTGGCTACGGATTTACAGCCGTGACATCGCTCAAAAGCGCCATGTCCGCGGGTCATCTGAATTTTTGCACCGAGGTGGTTCACATCCATGTGTGGATCTATCCAACGCGAAATGGATATCAAATTTGCTACCATGGTTCATGATGGTTAGGTGATGGATTGAGTGGCTAAGTGATGACTAATGATAGTCCCTCTAATGGTTGATCAATGACTAATACTGCTTAACTGGTACGCTACTGTGAAGGTTTGATCTTTGGCTCACTATGGTTTCCCCCTTTTAGGAGGGAACTAAGATATGCTGACTTTCAAAAACAACTGTGGTGAATGACGGGTGATTCCCCAGTATGCGGAATTCAGGGTACCTATGAACATCCTAACTCTGACACACAATTCTTTTGGCGCCATCACCGGCTTCTCCCCACAGCCGAACATAGCACAGCTCCCCTGTCACCTTTTTCCAAGGCGCCCAGAAGCAGCGCAAGAAAAAATGCTGCGGCTTCGATCTCGCAGCAAGGAAACCAACGGTACAGGGTTCACCATGGCTATTTCGGTGCTCAAGAGAGAGGTCATGTCATTTGTACAGGTCAGCATAGGGACAACATGTTTGTGTGCGTGCATTTCTGGATCGGTTATTCTCAACCATGATTAACCATTCAAAACGATCATGCATCAATCCATGAGGAACAGAGTGGTACCACCACCCATTGAGTTTGTCAAGATAACTACAGGGCAACTACCACTTGTGACAGTGGTAATCAGCTTGTTAATTTAATTGGTGTATAATGGTGTCTAAACCAATCTGAGGGTATTAGTCGTCAGTGCGGTCTGCAAGCTGCACATAGGTGTTTTGACATGAACGGTGGACAAGAATTGTTTGTAATTTCAATCCACATTAATCATCAATGAATGGTCAATAGAGAATCAAACAACCATGATTCTGATAACCAATCAGTTGAAGTACCTAATCCCACCTGTGTAGCGCTTCAGTTCTACAGACTAGTTTTGCCCACCCAACTCCTACCATTTCTTTGCGCTGTCCAACCTTCCAGCAACTAAATTGACATCCCGAAGCCACGCTTCTTCAATGGGGCAGAAGTGTTTGGATACCAGAGTTGGTAAAGATGAATCTGCAGTGAATGGTTTCAACCAGACGTTCTTGGATACTGGAATTTGCAGAGACATATCTAAATGGTTTTCCAACAGGTTGAGTCTTGCTATCGAAACTGTGACCTGCAAAGAATGGTCATCGATATTATCCGCATTGCCAAGCATGCACCGTTGTGTAATGTAGACAACAGTCCTGGATAGTCTCGTATACACAGTATACTGTATACAGTATCGTCCTATGTTTCTAGTACATATACTTGTATATGGTACTTAGTATTTTGCTAAGTGTACTGTAAAAATTATCTAGGGTGCTGCAAACTATTTTTGTTCGTGTGAGCAGTGTTGACCCCTCTGTCGCTTTATTTACATTTCGTGGGCTAACCTTGCAAATGCTGGGCTCCTCATCATGGCATATCCATTTCAAAAACCCCCGGCACAGATGGATCTGCCATGGTCAAGCCCGTATCCGAGGTCATGCTAGTTGTGAATCTGCGGACCGGTCAGTTGTCCAGTAATCACCAGGATTCTGACATTTATGCATGGTTGTAAACAATTAGCTCCCAAGTATTGACAAGTATTATCAATAGTTACATAATATTTTACATACAGAACGAAGCTCCCAAACAAGTTTTACATGTAGAATGGTCGGGAGTCCAACTTCAATAACGATCATCTCCGCCTCATAAATCATTCTACGGTTCCATGAGTGTCAGTCCGCGCTTGTCCTGGACGCTGGGTCGGTCGCAAAGGGGCCCCCATCAACATGGCAGATCCAGCCGGGAAGTCGCACTGCCAGGCCGCCACGATTTGTTAAGTGAGAAACCATTGTTGGTCAGGCCTAGTAGTAACAATGGTTGATTGACCAGGCCTAGGAGTAACGAGCCTAGGTGATTTGTTAAGTGAGAAACCATGGAAGTAAGAAGATTGTTGATCACCTACCAGGTGATTTTCCAGGCCTAATAGTAACGAGCAACAACCAATCTTTACGAACAATATTGCCAGTATTAACCTGAGAGATCAGCCAGTGTTAATCAGAAAAAATGACAATCATTAATCCAAAAAAGATTTGGGGTGTTTTGTTGGGTTCACTGTCATTCAGCACGATTAGTTGTTGTTCAGCAAAGCCCTTCTCAACTCAACTACCTTTTGACTACGTGCTATGAATCAAATTGCAACATTATGGATGATCATCAATCAATGTCAACCTGTTATTGGAGATATTATTAACACGTTCGGCGATGGCCTACCTCATCATACCATGATGTTCAACCAATCTTTGTCATCATAGGTTTGCTGACAACGGTTGTTGATCACGACTGTTCATCACTAAGCATCATTGATTCTGGCTGGCCACCATTCATCATCATTATTCAATATTAACCACCACGAACTATGGTTGGGCATGCATGCATCATCATTAATTATCCATTATTAACCATCATGTACCATCATGAACCATGGTTGTTTGTTGCTTCGATTGGTCGGCAGCTTTAGGTTTGGACCAGACAGATCACGATCCCTTCGGCCACCCGGCGCGCAGCTATACCCTGCCTTACCTTCGAGGGACAACGAACAGAAGTGGTGTTATAATGGGGTTTCTATGGGGATTTATACGATTTGTAGCCTATTATAAGCCATTGGTATTGGTTGACAATAGGTGATACCAACCAACAGTGATGGTTAAACAACTACTGGTTGGTGGTTTGATTGACATGTTCTATTTTCCGGAATATATTATAAATATATGGTTGGCTGATTGACTGGTATTCTTCAGATGGGCTAAAACCACGAACCACAGGCTTTCGTTTGTGTATAATTGTGAAGTGTTCAAACAGTTGCCCTGATCGCAATTGTGTCCCTAAGAGTCGAGTCTCTCCCACACTTGCAATAACATGCAATAACTATATTCTGATATGTTCAGTGGTTCCACTTTGAAATCACCAAATGAAGTCACAATATGCTCTTTTTGTGAAGTGCCTAGTTCCAGATATCTCCGGGTGCCCATTTGACTCCTCAACATGATGCACTTTCGGTGCATCTTAGCACATGCAAGAATGCTCGAATGATCCATAAATGATGTGCATACCTGATGATCCTAATGTTTCAGTACCTCATGACATGATCTATGACCTGAAACATGCTCGTCTCTAGAGGGTCCTTGACCTGCCCCCTTGTTTCCGACCCAAGCCATGTTGAATACCCTAAGGCGCCATCCAAGCTGTGATGCTTTGGGATTGCCTCAGCCACGCATGATGGTTCCATACAGGGTGTTCCAACCGGCAGCCATTCAGCCATCAATAGATTGTTACAAGGAGTTATGCTGTAGACTGGATCAACTAATACTTTCGGATTTGCCCGCTATTTGTTGAAATGCGGTTTGTCCAAAAGTGGTGGGACCTACGAACCAATCTATAGATTATGATGATCCGTATGGATAAGGAAACCTCGAGTTTGGCGGCACGCCATTGCTGGACAAAGCCATGTGATCGATCTCAGTCTTGTGCATCACTACGTTTGCCAGCCCGTAGTTGGAACTGAGGTGAAGAGTTTATCTCGCTGCTGGCCACAGCTTTAGATACCCCCTTTCGTCGAGTCGAGGTTGGGTTGCTGCCAGGGTGGCAGAACAGAGGATGGACGAGGATGGTCAGGATCCCCACTAAATGGGAGGTGAAACAAGCCAGGTAGCCCGGGCTAAACAGTGATCGTTTTGGCTTATAAAATCTTAGGCACCGGTATTGAGCCCAATTGATTCGATTAAGGGGCTTCGGGGAGGATGATGAGCCAGACCTCGCCATGGATCATGGGTCCTTCTTCCTGAGAGATGGGACTCTCCGGGGGGTACGACAGAACCCTCGGCCAGGAACAACCGGTAACCATGTGGCCATGAAAACATAGCCATGGTGGTTTCTATAAAGAATGGGAGACCCCCAAGAATGGTGGGTTTACTACTATAAATGGTGAATAAACTGCAGGAATTGGGGTATGTATCCGTATTTTGAGTCTTTTGAGACATGCCCATGTGGGGCTGTTCATGAAAATTGCAGCTCAACCATCCCAGATAAACATCAATTATGGTTTAGTGATATAGGTTAAACATGGTGACTGGTCAACACGACTGGTTATTCTAGGGGTGCCTACAGAGCATCCACAGAATGGTTCTTTGTCAGTGCGGAAACCAGCCAAAGCCTCCAGTTTCCTGGAAATAAGATGAAATAAGTGTTTGAAGTGTTCAAGAGATGCCTGTGGTGATCAAGAAGGAGTACAGCTTCATACACAGCAGCCTCATTTGTATGCAACCGACATGATTTTTACACATCTATCTATACGACTTTACAGTCACACACACACAGTGATTGTTTCTGCCAGTCATAACCGCTGATGCTGGGTTTTTAGGGCAGGACAGGAAGCCGAAACAAGACCAAGTTGCAATCCCGTGCTACCTGCTAGTTGTTTTCGCTTTCGAAGATTCGTAATCTTTTCCGATTCATATTGACGTATATTGAGTCCCCTGAACCTAGCTGAGCTATGTATAGACTCCCTCAAATCAACCGGTGTTCGGCGGTCTGAAGCCTGCCACATCATTCAAAGTCCATTCCTGCAGTCCCACATAAAAGGAGTAGCTTAGATTACCAATTGAGGCGCCACCAGGAAGCATCAAATGTCGCACTTTGGAAGTTCCTGAGGCAGAGACCACTTGCAAAATTGCGTTTTTTTTGTTCCTGAGCCAGGGATGTTTGCAACAACTTAGCATATTCTCAGAATGCACATTCTCAGAATACTGTAACTGTGTGGTTGTCCAATGTATTCATATCGGGTTTGGGTTCCCATGGTGAGTCATTCCGGTGTTTGAAAACAGGTGCCATTTGATTTGTCGAATATGCATAGTCAATAACATGGTTCCACTGTAATCATCATTTCAAATTTGGCCATATAGTTAAACCACTATTTACCATTACTAGGCCATTGCTACTCTATTCATGGCAAGATGTCTTGAATTCTAAACTAGCTACTATTAATGGCAAGTTGTTCATTCTGCCATTCATGGTTGTTAAATCAAAAGGTGTTACTATTTATGAACAACTTTATTAAAGCATTCTTGCTACTAACTAGTGGCTGTGGGTCAAAACCCTGTCCCCTTGGTTCCCCTTTCATTTACCATTGTTTTCCTTGTTATTGTTGGTTCATATCTCTAATTATTCATTTGGTTAATATTGACCCATAGCCATATAGTTGGTATATATCCACCACAATTGTTAGTCATCATCCCCTATTATAAACCATATTTACCAGCTATTATTGTTGGTTAACATCAACCCATTGTTGGTATATCCCCTAGTATTGTTGCTTATCATCCCCTATTATCAACTATTAACCAGCTATTATTCACCATTGATTGGTTAACTGCTAGACCCGGTCGCTCGCCGCTAGTATCGTCTTCCGATTTGCCAGGCGGAGATGCCTTATTTGTTGTTGAGGTGGAGATATGGTTGCGGAACTGGGCGGAACTTCAACGGTTGCTGGGTCAGATATTCATCCGCAAACTGAGATTCTTAGTGGTTTGGGAATTACAGAAGTTGGATTTACCATGCATCTAAAAAACTCACCAAGGATACTGGACATGTTCGGCAATGTTTGTGACATGATGTATTTGTCTGTTGAGGTTGGACATAGTGAAGTTGTTAGCAAGTAAGTTTTGGTTGCGACATTTGACTGAAGAGTATATGTTTTGTGTTGTTTCCATCTTATGCGTCTTGTTTTTTTTTTTTTCTGTATGTTTCTTGTTTTTTGTTACTGGTTTGTTGTTGTTGTTGTTGTTGTTGTTGTTGTTGTTGTTGTTGTTGTTGTTGTTGCTGTTGTTGTTGTTGTTGTTGGTTGTTGTTGTTGGTTGTTGTTGTTGTTGTTGTTGTCGTTGTTGCTGTTGTTGTTGTTGTTGTTGTTGTTGTTGTTGTTGTTGTTGTTGTTGTTGTTGTTGTTGTTGTTGTCCTCGTCACATTTCTTGTGTTTGTAGTATCCGCCTGCTATCAGTGGTTGTTGATTGTTGTTGATTGTTGTTGGTGCTGGTGCTGGGGTTGTTTCAGCTATTCCTTCATGTCGCAGCTCGATCTTGAAAATGTCTGGTTGGGCGGTAGGCTTGGCCAATTGGTTCAGATGGTGTTTCTCTTGGCCATGGCTTCGCCTGCCCAAGAGCACTTCGACGAGCTAGTGTAGGAAGCGGATTCCAGCACTAGCTAAGAATTTTGGCTTCGGAGTGGAAAGCTCAAAAAGACGACACAAAATCAGCAATCAGTAAACCTCGCCAAGCACTTTTCTTAAGTAAACCATGAAGCATGGGTAATTTGCTGGTGCTTTTCCCGAACTGCGGGGCCAAGTCGTTGCCGGCCAAGCCGTTCCTCCAGGCCTCTTTGGAGATTAGCTGCTGCAAAGAGGAGCGGACCTCTACCGACTGTGCAATGAGCAGCTGTTGTTGTTGCGCAGCTGTTGGTCGTTGTCGCATGACGCCTTGAAGTGTTTGCTGTTGCTGTTGTTGTTGTTGTTGTTGCTCCATGATGATATTGTTGTTGCTGGATGAAGTTGCTGTTGGTACTTGGAGTTCTTTTGTGCTGTTGCTGCTGGTTGTTGGTTATTCCGGACATGGTGCGTTACCAAGGTCTTTCGCCATGCGCGTGTTTCCATGTTTCCTTTGTGAAGCGAAACATATAGTTGCAGTGCAGAGCTTTTTGTTGACAGTACTGAATTAATTATGCTGAATTGTTGCTTTGCCATATGGCTTGCTGTCAACCAATATAGATGGTACTGTACCCTGCAAGTGATACAGATATGATACTAGCAGGAAGTCAAAAACCCAATCTCAAAAACCATCAAACAGCGATATCATTCACCGTCATAGTGTATGTCCAACTTGCAGTTGCTCTTCCAGGTAGCTGAGCCAAGGGTTCGTTGATGCTGTTCACCTCTGATGTTACCGAGCCCCAGGATCTGGACCCAGTGGGTCGAGCAAGTGCCCAAGGCAGCGGTGGCATCAAGTTGGCGGTGCTTTGGGTTCTGTTGGGATCAATGGATATCAATGGTTGGTGATAAGGGATAACAAGCAACCATAGTAGGGGATATGTACCAACTATATGGGATTATAATGGTTAACAGGGGACAATCACCAACAAGAATGGTTAAAGAACTACTAAATGGGGATGATTTGAGGGGTTCTTAAGCCATGGTACCCCCACCCACGGTTGTTTAATGGTTGATAAAGCTGCGGATGATACCAACAATCATGAAGAATATTATATACCGACTATATGGGGATTTCTTTAATGGGGGGTACCCCAGAAAAGGTTGGTTTAACCATCGTTATTAAGAAGGGAATAAGAAACAACAAGAGGGTTGGAGACAAAAGGGTTCAACCAAACGTTGACCAAAGAAGGGGTTGGAAGGAAAAGGTTAGAAGCAAAGAATTGGAAGCAAATAATTGGAGATAAAAGGGCACAACCAAAGCTGAATGGGTATCACTGTCCATGATATATTCCTATGATTCCTATGAGCCAATAGGTTGTTGTTCACAATGCAGAGAACGGATGGTTGTGTCTTCTCCCAACGCAATATCTCCGTTGATCCTCATTCACAATTTGATGTTCTGTGGGTGTTCTCCATTTCTTATCACAATTGAATCTAGCCCGTGAATTTTCAGATATTTCAATGATTTACAATTTATTTGTCAGGCATCCCTTGTTTGCTTGAAAATTTGCTTGCTTGTTTGCTTATTTGCTTGCTTGCTTGTTTGCTTGTTTGCTTGCTTGGTTCCTTGCTTGCTGTCTGTCTGCTTACTACAGGTTCGCCTCCAAAACTCCAAGTTTGGGGGGTCCGAAACATCAAGTTTTGAAGGCTTGCAAGTTTGGAAGTTTTGAAGGGTTCAAAAACAATTGAGGGTTCAAACCTTCAAAGCTCCAAGTTTTGAGCGTCCAAAGTTAAAACCTTACCTTTTGAAGCCGGCGCCGGCCTACAAGCGCGAACCTTGTGGGTTCAACCCCCGCGGCCTGTTTTTCCCAGATTGCTGTCTCAAAAGGCTTTAATATAGCTGTCCAACTGAAATTATTTTCAACTTCAAACGTCGAAGCTGTGAAGCCGGTGCTTTGGCTGCTTCTCTGGTAGTTTGCTTGTTTCCTTGCTTGCTTGCCTGCCTGCTTGCTTGCTTGCTTGCCTGCTTGCTGGCTTGCTTGCTTGCTTGCATGCTTGCTTCCTGCCCCTTTCTGCAGTTGCTTGCTTGCTTGCATGCTTGATGCCTTGATGCTTGCATGCTCGCTTGCTTGCTTGCTTGATTACTTGCTTGCCGTGTTGCTTGCTTCTTGCCCCGCTCTGCAGTTGCTTGCTTGCATGCTTGCTTGAATGCTTGCATGCCTGCTTGCTTGCTTGCTTGCATGCTTGCTTGCTTTTGCTTGCTTGCTGTGTTGCTTGCTTCCTGCCCCGCTCTGCAGTTGCTTGCTTGCTTGCATGCTTGATGCCTTGATGCTTGCATGCTCGCTTGCTTGCTTGCTTGCTTACTTGCTTGCCGTGTTGCTTGCTTCTTGCCCCGCTCTGCAGTTTCTTGCTTGCATGCTTGCTTGCATGCTTGCATGCCTGCTTGCTTGCTTGCATGCTTGCTTGCTTTTGCTTGCTTGCTGTGTTGCTTGCTTCCTGCCCCGCTCTGCAGTTGCTTGCTTGCTTTGTTGCTTGCTTGCGTGCTCGGAGGCCCAAACCAAACCTTGAAACCTCAAGTTTGGAGGTCCAAAACTGCAAGTTTTGAGGGGCAAACCTGCAAAACTCCAAAGTTGGAGGCCCAAAACTTCAAACAGCTTGCCTGCCTGCTTCCTTGTTTATTTCTTCGCTTGCTTGCTCGCTTGTTTGCTTCCTTGTTTGCTTGCTTATTGTTTGCTTGCTGTGTGGTTTGCTTCTTGCCCCGCTCTGCGTGTACCTGCTTGTTTGCTCGCTTTTTTGCTAGCTTGTTTCCTGCTTGCTGCTTACTAATTAGAGCTCCCCCACTTCTTCGGTCTAATTTCTTTCTTGTCTGGTATTTCGTATTTATGGCACCCTTGCTCTCCCGTTGCTTCTCCTTTTGCCCCCACAAGAATGGGGGTTGGGGGGTTGACAACCCTAAACCCTAAAAGCAATAGGTTTGGGTCGTTGGTTTGTGCATCATGGCTCGCCCCGCGGTGTGTTGCTGTGCAATTTGAGGGAGGCGGGCCGTTGAAGACTCATGGTGAGGCCCGCCGAGAAGAGGCACAACAACACGGCAACATCTATACCAATTTTAATGGTTGGTTTGTTGTAATAGATGCTAAATTACCTGGATGTTGACTGGGGGTACCCTTATTTTGAGAAAGACTTGTTTATGGTGTTTTTATTGGTGTTGGCATGTATGTGTATTTGTGTCCACAGAAAAGTAGCTATATATGTGCACAATCAAGCACATGTTCTTGTGTATGCAGCATGCAGCACGCACTTAGCTTACGCGTGATATGAACAATATTGGATTTGTCATGATCTGTGCAGATTTAGAGAGATATGTACATATCACGTATCTGTATATGTGACGAATGTTTTTTCATGTGTCAGCCAATCATTTTTTCCTCTACACATCTGTAGATATCACCTATGTGACTCATGTTTCTCATATGTTACCAATGATTTTCCCCACACGGTACTTGTGTGGATTTGGTCACCATGAGGTCGCAAGTGGAGCCTTGATAGACAAGCGGTTGGTGATGTTCAGTGGGGGGTATAATTTGCTAGTGGTTGATGAGGGGATGAGGACCAACAAGAATCGTAAAAAAATGTTTACTTTTCCCCAATATTTCAAAAGTGTGATTGACTAATAGTTTCTTTGGTGATCGAAACCACCGACCAAACAATATTGAGTACTCAACCATTCTTTATCATAATCCACCATGATCGGCGATTCAATAAGCAACTATTTGATAGGCAACGGCCCATGGTTGATCATGCCAATGGTTGCCGATCAGCAGGCTTTGAGAATCTTAATCAGAGGATTGCAAAACCAATCATGAGTCATGATGTTCCTTTTGTTTTGCCTTGCACCTGTGAACCAACCTTCTGGGAGGGATGGATGTTATGAAATGGCAGTGGGTCGAAACCCCGCACCCCTGGTTCCCCACCATTTACCAGTGTTTTCCCCATGAAATTGTTGGTGGAAATTCCCCATGAAATTGGTTGGTTAATATTGACCCATAGCCAAATCATGATTATGGTTTATCAAGATAGCTCTCTAGCTCACACCTTGGAGCTCCATGGCCGCAGCGTTAGGTGCGACGCCTACGAGAAGATGTTGCGGTGGGCAGCGACAGGATTTGAATCAAAGCATGGGATTCGTAGTGGCAACCCTACCTAGGCAGGGGCAACTAGCAAAGAGGTGTTTCGTAGGTAAAATGGTTTAGCTGTGATGGTTGTACCACATAGTTGGTTTTTAACTGGGTAAGTGCCAGGTTTTTTGAAGTGATTAGGATACTTACTTGGCTATGAACCAACAAATACACTGGCGGGTCATGCCTTATGTGAACGTATATTTGCATCCGATTCCGTTTCATTTTAGTTACTCAAGGTTTTGATGCTGATGTCCACAAGCAGTGCCAATAACTGCTACATAACCACACTGTGTATGGAGGATCAGTGGAGATCACACAAGCGATTATATGATAGTAGCATCGGTGCGTTTGACTAAAGAGTGATGACCAGTTTCGGTCGTTCATATTCCATCCAACAAGCACCAGCTTGGAAAATATTCATGTAGGGTTGAAATGACCAGTCGGTTTGCCACTTGTTGAGGTAGTAATTTCAAAGCAATCAACTGTTTGCCTCTTGTTGGCAACCTTTTTGCTAAATCTTAGATAAGACCATATCTTACCCTCCTTTTTTCGTAAATAGATATATTATGGTAAAGAAGTATTTGAAAGTAATTACAGCATACCACAACCGATAAGTTGGTTAAGTATGGGCTAAGCACGGTATTGTTTCGCTTACTGCAACTAGTCAACTAAATAAGTCTAAACAACTGATAGTAAATAAGAGGACGGTTACCAATATGGTCAGTCAACCATTGGTCAATGTTCAAACTGTTTTTATTCAACGCTAGTTATACATACCGGCTGGTGGTTTTGAACATGTTTTTATTTTCTCTAGTAATTATTAACCAATGGTTGGTTGACAAATATTTTTCACAGGGGTGGTTCAACCACCAACCAGCTCATAACTATATAAACAAGCCATTATTGAACCATTAGTTATACAGTACATAACTATATAGAAACCATAGAAACCATGGCTATCACTGCATTGGTTCATGGGAATATCGGAAAACCTTGGTCCACCACCAAGGATTTCCTGGAGATTTCCCTGCCATTTGTTGGACTCTAGTAACCATGGCTATTAGAGTCAGCTATAACACAATTCTGGTCGGTGGTTTCAAACTTTTTTATTTTCCCTAGTCGCTATTAACAAATGGTTGGCTGACTACTGTAATACTTTTCAATGGGGTTGAAACCACCAACCAGAATTAGGTAGTTAGGAAGCAGTATGTGTAAACATGTACATCTATAAACAACTATTGTTGACATTATTGAGAGGTAGTCATATTCACCATGGCCAATATTGGTCACAAACGTGGTCACATTGTTTTTTTAATAAACAAATTATTTTTAGCCACTACTATAATTTGTCACTGATATTTTCCACTACCATTAACCACTATTAACTAGCAGTGCTACAACTAAGCACAAGTAAGCACTTACGTAGAAGTAGTGCTAGGAGGGGTGCAAGGGTAGCACTATCGTAGAATTAAGCACCGTTAATCACTACTGGTTGGTGGTTTCAATTAGTTTGTATTTTTCCCCTAGTAATCATTAACAATTGGTTGGTTGACCAGCATATTTTTCATGACGGGGTGGTTCAATCACCAACCAGCAATGTTGAATCATGGTACAATTCCCACTGCTATGAACCACTACTAGTAGTATTAAGCACCACTAGTAGTGGTTGCTATGATTAACCACTAGTATCAACCACTACTAGTATTACTACTACTATTCACCATTGTTACCACTACTATTCACCACTAGTATTGCTATGGTTGGTCCACCTACACCCTTCCATGGTCAGGTTCCAGAGCCACCACGAGAGGCGCCCAAGGCTCGGGCGGTTGATGCTTCGTTGATGCGCCGGGAACCGCGGGGGTAGTGATGTTGGATGGTTCAACCACCAACCAGTTGATCTCTGATTGATCTCTTGTTCTCTCCGAGCTTGAGAGGCGGCGCCGAAGGCCAAGGCAGAGGCAAAATGCTCCCAGGCACAGATTGGGACACGATGCCACCTTGGGTGAATCTGTGATTGTCTCATGTGCACCCCACCACTCCACAGGCATTCATGTGTGTTTTTTCATGGGAAAGTGATCCGAATCTACAGGACCTCACTGTCGCAGCTATCGTGTTCCAAGATTCTTTCCCTAAGAAGTGACGCCATGGACGCCATGGATCGCCATGGGCACTTTGATAGCTGTTACAACAGCGATCCCTGCCCTAAATATATATATCAGACTCCTTGACCCACCCAAGATTGTAGAGATTACCTACTAAACGAGGATAGGTGTGGAATGTTCAGTTCTGTGGGATTTGGGGATTTGGCGGGAAGACCTGTGATAGTTGGTTTCCCCGCCACACCCTGGTCTACAGTATTGAATTTATATTTGCACCGGTTATGCATCCTTCTTCAAGCTATCAAAGCTTAATCTATGACTAGGATCCCACTGGAGCAACGGACTTGTGGACACCGCAGGCCATCGCAGTCCATGATCCAACAAACCACGGCATGGAATTGTCAGTTGCTTACTGTGTTCTGCGATTGATCCACAAAAAGATGATGGTGTCGTGTCATTGCTGAGTGCCTGATTGGCTTGCCAAAGGCTGCATGGGAAATTGCACCAAAAAATATGCTTCAGCATTTCAAATCATCGGACAAATGGCACACAGTTATAATGTTTGCACATGTTTGCTACTCTGCGGGTCCTGCTTCCCTAAAGATCAACCACTGTACATGAGTCCGTTCACCTCATGTTCCCATGGTATGGTTCATCACAATGATTGGCCCGTTGAAGCCCTAGCATGGCTATGTTTGGCAAAGAAATGGCACCCAAACCTTTCATAAACCGACAACCTTTTTCTTCCAATCCCCACTTGCCACCAGGCAAAGAAGTCTGCGAAGAAGAACAATTTGCAGGCGTTGGTGTAAACTTGACTTTCATTCACAGCTGCTAAATGATGATGGTGATGATGATGATGATGATGATGATGATGATGATGATGATGATGATGATGGTGATGGTGATGGTGATGGTGATGGTGATGGTGATGATGATGATGATGATGATGATGATGATGATGATGATGATGATGATGATGATCATGATGATGGAGGTTGTGATGGAAATGGTGTCGACGAGCAGGATGAAGACGACCATCCACTGGTTGATGGGTTGTCAAGAGTAGCTGGTATGTTTTGTCCAACGAGAACGATTTGGATGATGGCGATGATTGGCAAAGTTATGAGCTTCCTTCACCAAAGATCTTGGGTTCACGGTTTGAGGCAGGTGGACCCCACATACAGCCCATGGGTTTGCCCGAGTGTTTGGCTGGAAGTCGAACTTGGCCATGGTGTTCTACTCGGGCTTTCACTAAGATTCTAATCTCATGAAACATGAACACTACTATTCCATACTATTCCAGAATTGGTGGTTCAGGAAACACCCCGGATCAAAAATGACCCTGAAATAAAGGATCCGATGTGTCTGTTGTTGCATGGGTCTCTTCCAACAAATCATGGTCCTAAAGTGGACATTTCATGGTTATCAACTTTGTCAGTGGAAAAATCATGAACATTCTCTTCATTATCCAAACCATCAATTTGAGCCATGAACATTCACATCAATTGAAGCCAATTCCACCATCATTAACCAGTGTTTTCTCTATTATTACTGGTGATTATCCCCCATGAGTTGGCTGGTTAATATTGACCCATAGCCAATTCCCACCTGTTGACCTCCCGATTTTTTCCGCGAAATCCAGGACTGGAGTCGCAGATCTCTGGCGATTCTCAACGAGATGGGTACCTTTCTGGCAGCGCTGGTGGTGCTCAGCTCATGGGTCGGATCCACGGAAATTGGTTCCACGGGTCCCCGCATGACATGGTGCGAGGAGCATTTGGTGCCCTAGGTTGGCGATGAAAGACTGGAAGTCCAGCAACTGACATGGATTCACCGTGCAATTAATGACCATTAAGATAATGGTCACTAGTATCAATGAAAGTAATGGAAGTAATGGTCACCATCCAATTAGTATGTAACAACTGGAAGTAAAGATAATGGTCACTAGTGGTTAATAATGGTCAATAGTTGCTGTTTGTGATTTCTTCATAAAATGAAAGTGCTTGATAGGAGCCATGGTATGTGATGCCACAATGGTCATTACATGACTATCAAAGTAGTGACTTGTTCCCCATGATGGTTAATAACGTTCAAGATTGGCCTTAGCTTGTATCCATGTTCGTTCCCGTGTTTGGTCGAAGTTGCAAAGTGGCGGCACCGTGCTGTTTGACATTCGACTTCAAAAACACGGGGGAGTGCAACCTTTTTGGATCACCTCACTCAAGTGGTTTGAATTCATGCAGAGCGCCTTGAAATATCGGTTCCAGTCGGAAATGGCATGGCCATCCATTTGTCAAGACTATGACAGGTGCTCAGCCTCTTGAAAAAACAATGTACTAGTCAGTCAACTGATTATCAAAGGTGTGCAACAAAATAAAATCAGAAAATCATTGAACTACCAAAGCATGTTTTTTTCAGTGCAGAGAAAACATATGGGTTTTTCCACAATGGTGTGACCACAAAAAATACAACATAATCAATTTTCGGATGCTAGGTACTCATGATTCACGGATAACCCCGGCTCCTCTCTCACTCACCTTTGTGTGTGCGCTTCTTGTGACCATGTCCATGTTCACATCCATTTAGGGTCCATCGCCATGGCTGTACAGCCAATTGTGGAACCAATGGCGTAGCCCTCGAAAACAGGTCGTGCTGGTTTCTCCACTGAAACAGTCATGAGTTTGAGAAATTGCCAGCATCATGGCTTGGACCAGCATGGCCTCTCCATAGATGGTTGTACTCTACCTCCCCCCCAAAAGATGGTTGGCTTACAGCCACTACCTTAGGTTTTCAGCCATTTTGGGATATGATTGAGTTAGCTTATTATAGCCACCAAAAATTAAACTTTTAGCAAAGGATCTAAAGGCCAACAAAAAAGACATCCCAGCATGGTTCTCAGGGTGGTCGATATTTCTGGCTTTCCTGGTAGCTGACCTCCAGCATCCCCGGCCTGTCTATGCTACGGAATAGTTGAGCGGCTATGGGATCTCTTTGGCCTCGTCATGAATCCAATCAGCAGCCATCATCTGAGAGGTATCATGACATTCATCATCGTCACTTCAGATTGTACCATCAGGTTCCTACTGCTGACACCATCCCGTGGCACGGTATGCTGAATCCATCCATGGGAACCATCCCGAACCCCGGGTCGGACCCACGCCACACAGCTGCTGCGCAGCAAAGGTTGGAGCGCCTCGGCGCGCGGAGCAGCCGCGAAAAACGGTTCGTGCCGTGCGGCTTCGCATGCGCCCCTGGTGAAGTCGTATAGAAGAGACCCCGTTACAGGACTCAAATGGCCTCAAAAGCTTAAGGTTTACATGGTTGACATATGTTGACATAATGGTTTGAAGGTTTATATACATCGTCGACATATGTTGACATAATGGTTTGTGATGAGAAATCAGTGAATCAAGCTCAATGATTATTGACGGTAGTTGCTGTTGATCCAGGAGCCGGACAAGCCGACTTGTATCGGCTTTACCTGTCTCACTGGTTTTGCAATCGTAGACTCAGGTGCTGTTTGCCTCCTGTTGCAATGGTTTATGGTTGTTGTTGCTGGTGTTGGTCATGGATGTGCTGTGATTTGGGATGCCATCCAACCATATCGTACCTAGTTACAAGCATCATCATCTGAGCTGGAACTAGCGAGCTTGAGCAACCAGGAGAGGGAAGCACCATTAGTGCCCAAGGTGGTGGTCAATTTTGATAGGGAAGCCAACCGTCGTCTGTTTTTTTTGGGGGGGGGGCACACTAGGGCCCCTTAAAGTCGCCTTCTTCAGGTAACGTGGCATTGGAGAGAACATTTTTTGGCTGAGAGATACTGACAGCCATGAATTCTTTGTGATGTTGTTTGGATTGAGTGTCATTGGAATTTGTCGAGAATATTGGCAGACGCAGTCGATGATGCTGGGGTCTCCGAGATTGCTTTTCCATGGGATGCCAGGGATGCTTCTTCAGGGGGCATTGGAGATATCAGATACTCCTTTTCCCCAAAATTGTTGATGCTTAGCAGTGTTCAAGGGTGGTTACTTTCTTCCCAATTCCTGCTTCACTGTATCACATTTCGGGGGTTACCAGGGAGGGGTAAGGTTTGGGGATGGTTTGGGGGATTGAATTTCCGAAGTATTTTGATCTCCATGAAGGCTCAAAGACTTGCTTGAAGACATGTTGGCACTAGACAATTGGTGCTTTAATAGGGTTTCCATGGATACTTATAGCCATTGACAATGGTTAATAATAGGAGATAATTCGCAGCAATAAACAACTACTGGTTGGTGGTTTGATTGACTACATAAAACTATAAGCATGTCCGTATTTTCCTTGTTGACTCGGCAACCTCGACTATGACCTGGGCTGTGGACACGGTCCACTGTTCATTAGCTCCTACAGCATCTAAAGAACATCATTTGAGACCGTGGTGAATGATAGCTAGTGATGCTTAACAACGGAATAATAGCTAATGACTAATGATGGTTAACAATGATTGTTAGGTGGTCCTACATCCTACATGGCGGATGAAACTAGCACTATACCCAGCTGACCCACCCACCTACCCAGGTAACCGACCCAGCTACCCATGCAGCTACCCACCTGTTGTCACTTCCCTGCCGCCGCCGGTGGCTGCAGCATTTGCCCCCACCTGTTGTCACTTCCCTGCCGCCGCCGGGGGCGGCAGCATTTGCCGCCATGCCATGCTGTGCTTCGCGCTGGCGGCGCTGGCGGCGCTGGCAGCTGCAGTGGCGGCAGACTTGGGCGTGCCAGCAGTGGGACCGAGGCCGGTTCCGAACTCCCAGGGTTTTAGTTGGACTCTGACGTGGCTATAGGTATGTAGAAATGATTTATAAAGATGAAAGATACATTCGATCATGTGCTTGTTTTTCAAATTGTATTTTGGTAGATATATGTTTATATTTATATTTGTATTTATATTTATATTTATGTTTATATTTATATTTATATTTATATTTATATTTGTATTTGTATTTGTATTTATATTTATATTTATATAAATGTACATGCACATACATACATGATATATTTGTAAATATATATATATAATATATGTCTTCACTTGTAGAGACGTATTAAATGATGCATACTTACATGCATACATGTATATAGCAGCAAATTGTATATATATACATTTATATATACACATGCATTTGCATTTGTACCTGTCTACATTCTCTTTTGGTCGGGAAGCTTGCAGCGGGACGTCAATACTTGCAATCTTTGCAATAGTCGTACAAAACACATTACCAATCTGCATACTAAACTTCACAGTAGCCAATCATGAAAACATAGAAGTACTGAAGCTGATTGAATTTGTATTGCTAGAAATTGTGAGCGAAACGGAGTCGCTGAGGTCTGAGGTGGTAGCTGTGTGTGTGTGTGTGTGTCCGTATTGAGGGGTCGAGTTGTCTCCGGCAGGAACGGGAATTAAGGGTCCTTGGGCAGGATGTGTAGGATGCGTTTTGGCAAGGCGGGCACTTCGTCAGGAATTCATGGTCTCCCATAGGTTTCGCATCGATTTCCCATATTTCCCGGTTTCCCCTGTCTTGCTCACTGGAACTCGCTGACCAATTTCGTTGATCCTGTTAAACACCAAACGCCCCCCCCCAGTCCACAGACCACCAGACCTCAGAAACCTCCGTTTCCAAGTCTCAAGTCTAATTGGTTCATGTGGAAGTCATAGGCCATGTAGACGCTGGAACTCATAAGGGTAGCGACTCATTGGTCATGAGTTAGAGCTGATGGTAATCAACCACCCATCAGGGGCAATGCCCTAGGAATGCTGGGTCAACCATGGTAGGTACAGAGCACACTTGGATGAGGTTTCAGCACAGCTTCAATGTCTCCACGCTGTCTTTGCTCGGCTTGGACGACACGTCCATCGCTGCAGCATACTGCGTGCCTCGGCACAAGTGCCAACCAATCCCAGGGCGGACATGAAGAAGTCACAGGCACGTCGGATGATGTGCTATATGGTAATATACACCGTTATACCACCACTCTTCGGTGTTAATACCACTCTGAATATCTCTTACTTCTTACTGTTTCACTCCTCATACACTTGTTGGTACCAAGACATCTTATGATCGAAGTCAGTCATGCCACTCCTAAAACTGGTTAAACACCACCATCTAAGCGAAAATTGTACCACTCCTTGGTGGTTAGGAATCAACCAAGACTGCCATCCACCAGTGGCTGGGAATAGCATCTCGTCCAAACGCTTTGTCAAACCACCCCATTCAGATTGAGTGTTTTTGGTCCTCAATGCATCAATCGGTGCATAAATCCCCGCTTAGTTGTCACACTACCAACTCGGCTGTTAGGTCCACTGCGCATAAACCTGAGATTGTTTGGAGACGTGGTGTTTTGGCAAAGTTTGTCAAACAATGGGCGAAGTACAGCACCAGTTACTGCAGATCTTGAGAAAGACTGAGAGGTTCTGGCCAGCTAATCATATAATTAGCTGGTACGTGAGCAAATTGTGGTCCCAAGCACCCCAACGGATGGAACACTCTAGTTTGTTGGATTAGACATAGCATTTGCAAAACACCAAACATTAGCTCCACGCATTCATGGGCATGATTTTGCTTGCCTTTCAAGAGAAAAACATGAATCTCAAACAGAAGTTTCAGTACGTATTATTTACATGACATTGCATGACTTACATATGATACATCATGATAGATCATAACATTTGCATAGATCTATGCATGCATAGATCATAGATCTGCATACCTGCACTAGGTATGATTTACCTTCGCTCCATGCGAACTCGAGCCCCTATCTTGATCCCATGCCACCAGAACCGATCAGTGCCGAGGTCGACCTGGGCTTTGAAACTTGGTGGCAGAGCCTGCCGTTGATCCAGTGACGACTTGGTGTCGATCGAGTCATCGTATCGAGTCGCTAGATCATTTTTTCTTCCATCATATATGTATACGATGGAATCTATCATAGTAGATAATTGATACGATAATACCAGTATATTGTCTTTGATTCTTTAAATTATCTTTTTTACATGTCACACAAATTGGTGAAGGGCTGATCTGATATCTATATGTATATATATATATTAATTAGATTTAGGTTTGTTTAGCCTTGCTTGTCGTGGGTTAGTACAGAAATTGAGAACTCCCCCAAAAATCCTGTGAAGAGAAGACCTTGCCACATGACGTGTGTACGCAACGTGAGCTGTGAACCAGGGAGCTTCAATGAAGCATGTTGGTTGATCGCCAAGCTCATGGATCACAAAGCTCATGTTGACATGAGTATAGAAAGCCGATAAGAGAGGTAGAAGCAGTGGATTGATTGGAGATCATTCTATGTTCGAATTGTAAGATCTTTATTTGCAAATGGTTGACCTTCAATGTGATTCAAGACCAGTGGGACAACCAAAGACCACCCTGCAAAAAGCAGCCAACTACAGAAAGGAGAAACAAATCAAGCACATGCTGGTTTGGCAGTACAGTGAAGTATATATATATATATATATGCTACCCCCCCCCCACCAGAACCCCCCATTTTGACTGGTTCATTTCCATTTTTGTGTGGAGAGAGATGCTTGAAGAATAGCAATGAAGTAATAAGCTGACAGAGGCAGGAATAAGCATCACAGTGTCCACTAATCAGAATTGGCTTCTAGCATGGCTTGCATGCAGGTTTCATCAAATGCTTTCCTCAACGTGCGCGTGAATATTGCAAGTTCCACTAGTCAGAAACGCTTGCGGAATAGCAATGAAGCAACAAGTTGACAGAGGCAGGAATAAGCATCACAGTGTCCATTAATCAGACTTGGTTTCTAGCATTGTTTGCATGCAGGTTTCATCAAATGCTTTCCTCAACGTGTGCGTGAATATTGCAAGTTCCACTAGTCAGAAATGCTTGCGGAATAGCAATGAAGCAAATTAATTGCCAGTACTGAATCTAAATCATGAAAATTAAAGATATATCATGTTTTATCCATATTTTTCATTTAGATCTATTATATGGTTGTTCGTGCTCTAATTCATTCAGCCCAAGGCATTAGTAAATGATACGCTAGCAAATGATAGGCTACAACCAAATATCAATAATATATATGTAAATTTCTGACCACCTCCATTGTATAGCTGGGAATGAAAGCACAAATGCATGACAAATTGCATAAAAGAAGTCAACTGGTTACACAATATGTTATAATATTATTTCATATTCCACCAGAAGGCTTCATTATATGCTATGGTGAAATGTGATATTGTTTAAAAAGTAAAGAGCATATTATGTTGTAAAATGTCAAAACGTAATCAGGTACCAAATGCCGAAATATGGAAAATATGGTAGAAAATATAACATCAGCCCCCCCAACTCAAGTATGGAAGGATATGATCAAAAAATGGCACAATATGGTGCAAAAGTTGGTTTGAAATGGCATAGTATAATGTAATATCTGGTGTAAAAGGCTATAATATGGCATAGTATAATTGGATTTAGTCTTAGATGGAAAAAAATGCAATATGGAAGAATATATCTCAGCAAATGGAATTTGACATTATAAAGCAACAGATTGCAATACATAATATGATATTGCGACATATGGCATCAAATTATGAGTAATATGGAAGAAATTATTCGAATATAATAGAATGTGCTAGGAATATGGTGCAATATCACAGAATATGATTTAATATGGTTGTTTAATGGCTAAATCTAGACTAAATTGGCATGATCTGCTTGACTATGGCATAGTATGACATTATTCTAAAAATTGTTGTCTTATTGTACAATGTAATATGGTTTAGAAATGCAAACATATGGAATAATTTGAAATATTATGGTAACATATGAATTAAGAAAAACATTTGATATGGTATAATAAAGCAACATATGGCAAAATATGATGTAAAATATCTTCAGGTAACATACTACTTACTATGGTATAACATTTTTAAAAATCTGTTAAAGAATTCAGTATGGCATCACATGGCAAAAAAATGTTTAATATGGTATGATATGCTAGAATATGATGTAATAAAATATGCTAGGGCAAAAACTGTACAATGTATATAGGATGGCCTAATATGGTATAGTATGCCATTAAGTTGCTTCAATAGTTCTTGTACAAGGTAATATGCGCAATATGGTATACCATGGCATCTCAGTGTTATATATGGTTTTAAATGGCATTCAATGAGCCAATATGGCACAATACAGCACGGTTTGGTTTAAGAGGATGCTATTGTTTCTAATATATAGAAAATAAAGCACTCATGTACTTAGAGCATTTTTGCTGCCTGAACCGTTTGCAACGCTAGGGAGCTTCTGGATCCAAGAAGTATTTTTAACTCCCTAATCTTGAATCTTGGATCTGGGATTCAAGAAGTATTTTTAATCTTGAATCTTGAATCTCGAATCTTGAATCTTGGATCTGGCTTCGGGATTCAAGAAGTTTTTTGGAATCTTGAATCTTGAATCTTGGATCTGGGATTCAAGAAGTATTTTTAAATCTTGAATCTTGAATCTTGAATCTTGGATCTGGGATTCAAAAAGTATTTTTAAATCTTGAATCTTGGATCTGGCCTCGGGATTCAAGAAGTATTTTTAAATCTTGAATCTTGAATCTTGAATCTTGGATCTGGGATTCAAGAAGTATTTTTAAATCTTGAATCTTGAATCTTGAATCTGATCTCGTTTGCAAACGTTGCAAACGGTTCAGGTGGTAAAAATGCTCTAAGTACATGAGTCACATGTCTGCAATTGTGTTTACGTAAATAATTTCATCCCTATTTCTGCTGCTATATATATATATATCAATATAGATAGAGATAATGGCACCCCCAAATCTCCAACCAAAAAACAAGCTGAATATATAGCTGTGATGACAATTTGAGGGGGGTTTTCCAGGGGGGGGGTACCATATATATATACATAGATTTATATCTAACATTGTCTATTCTTCTAGGGCTGTCACTCCTAGTCAGAACAGTACCTTCTAGTCGATGTGTGTGTGTTTTTGGTTTTCCTGGCTTCATGGTTTGTTGTTGCGAACCTGGCTGTGCTCTTTGCTGTTGGAGCTTGATCTGCGAAGTACTCAATCGGAAACAACATCATGATGCAATCCTTTTCTTGTGCTTGGAGATTCCAAAGGGCTTTGGCTGTTCCATCCCCATACACAATTTGTCCTAACATCTTCGACAGAAGCAATGACACCAACAAAAAATGCTCCTAGCAACAGCAGCAGCAACAGCAGCAACAAAATCAGCATGAGCAGAGCCAAATATTATATCTATTGATTGAAATTACAGAATTGAAAACCACAATTGATTGTTTGGCAGTAGCAAGTAGAAAATCGTTTTGCATACCTAGGCTCTTTTCGACACTAATTTGCCAGCATACTATCGTATTTTTGGCGGCTAACCGTGCTAGTTCAACTACCAATAACGGTTTGCAGTTTCAGTTGGAGGTACTGGTGGCTGTATTTCATTGACCCGTCCTGAAAAGTCTTTTCTGGATGATCTACAGTAGATGATTTACTTTTATTCTAGCTACAGGAATACGATTTTCCACTCTATGGTTTGACTCCATTTTCTTCGATTTGTAGATAGACCATTACATTACTAGGTCAATCTCTCTATTATATCCATCATTTACATAGGATTTTCCACTGGTGAATCTATTGGCAATGAGCTCCGACATCGCAGTTGAGATTTCTGACCAGTTGCCAACCAGGGTCGATTCACCCGTCGCAGGAATGGCAGCTGCAAGTCTCCATCCTCGCTCGCTCAGGGCTCACATGGAACGAGACACAAAAGGACAGCCGGTAGCAGCTTGATGATGATTAAAAGAATGCTTCATGATAGTTGACGATTGTTATTGATGTTGTGCATTCAGCACATATGTTTGGTCGTGTTGGAGAGGATTTCTCAGGAGCAATGTCGGAGGGTTTGTTGAACCAGAGACTGTCATAATCCATGATTGGTTGCTATCAACGTCTTTGATCAGCCCCTACCAGTTGATAACCTACCAGTTGATAATCCTTGGAGGTTGATAACCTACCAGTGTACTCGCAAGTAACAAGCGTTCAATTTTCAGAAGTACCGCACGAGTCGCTGGCACAACGACACTCTGTGACAGTCGTAGGGCCCAAGTCGCCGGCGAGATTTTATAGGAAACCTTTCGGAGAGGCTGGCAGCTGGAGCCGCGATGGTTCCAGGGTGAAGCTGGACTTTGTTTGAGCAGCTAATCACCACGCCACGAGGAGAAACATCGCGAGTGAATCGCTAACTGCAGTGGTTTTTTGGTGGTCAATTGGTCAATTATATATGTATAAATAAATAGATATATATATATATATATTTAATGCTATATAATAACTAGCTAATCATCATCATTCATTTGTATAATTGACCAATTGACCACCCAAAAACCACCAATGAACCATCAATCAACATCTTTAAACCACATGTTTTAATTGTCATGCACCACTAGCTACAGTAAGCGTCAACTAAGCATGGATTACCTACTACACACTCGTTGGTTGTCAACCATCATTTACTATGATTACTAACCATCATGAACTACAATCAACCACTTCAACTCCTAACGTACCATCAATCAACCATCAATAAATGACAAATTAGCCATCAAGAACCACCAATTAATCGCTAGCTAATCAGCTAATCATCAGATAACCACGGATTACTGACCGTCCTCACCTAATCAACCAGCAGTTAAACTACTCATTAGCCATCATTGATTTGGTGGTTTCTCAAAATAGGGAGCCCCAAGAATGGTTGGTTTATTACCATAAATGACTAGTAATGGATGATTTGGGGGGTCCCCTAGTTTGAGAAACCACCATTTATAGGTTTAACTGCTGATTTAACTGCTGGTGAGAACCAGCACTCACCCCGGGGCCCCACGGCAGGAGGCTCTGGTGGTGGCCACGGTGCCTTATGGGCTCCAAAGCAGCCTGGCCCAACTCGGAGCGGATCGGCTCCTGGTGGCCTACAAAGCTGAAGAGCAGGTGTGGAGCGGCGCATCAGGTGGTTTTCATAGGGGTTTTCACCTGATGAATAGGGGGTTATAATAGGGGTTTATAATGGACCTTTAGCTGGTGAATCATTGGGGATTTTCAGGGATTTTCCAGGGTTAACTATGACTAATAGGGGTTATAATAGGGGTTTAGAATGGGGGTTCACCACCTTTAGCTGGTTTTATATCAGTTTTCTTGGGTTAGAACCACGATTATAGTCGTTAATGATAGTGGATGTTCAGGGATTTTCCAGGGTTGACTATGGCTAATAGGGGTTATAGCGGTTGTAACCAGCTCATAGCAATGGTCAATCATAGGGGATAATTGGTGGTTAATGGTTGATGATGATCAAACAACCAGCTGATAGTGGTTAATGATAGGGGATGAGAAGCAACAATAGTGGTTGAACAACTACAGCTGTTGGTGAGTTCTAACGAGCTGATAGTGGTTAATCATACGGGGACTATTAGTGGTTAATGATGGTTAATGATGGTTCATTAGTAGTTAATAATGGTTAATCGTGTAGTCGACTAGCTAGCTGTGAATGATATGATGTATTGGTAGATATATTTTAATAAGTGATCAATGATGGTTCGTGTTGGACATGTTGGTTTCCTTTGAGTTTGTTTCATGATGGTTGATTCGTAAGTACAGGATAAATCTAGATAATGCAACAACTGTTTTTCATGGTGGATTATGATGATTTCTGTATTTTTGTTGTTTCCGAAACTTTTCTGCATGTCAGATCCTCGTTGGTGATTGACTGACGATTTCTAAAAAGAGGCGCATTGGTGCTATTTGTGGTGCCAGAAGGAAAAGTGCCACTTATGTTTGGCTTGGAGGTTGGCTGGTGTTTGGATTTACCATCATTTACCCATTGTGGATCATTGCTTTTGGGACTCCAAGGGATCCCATGGGTTGTTGTTTCTGTATTGCCATTTGTTAGTACATTGGCGGAAAAGCTTGAGTTGATAAAAGTGGAATAGGTCGAAACCGTTATCATTTTTTATTGTTACAGCAGCGTTTGTTGTTGAAACCAGTTATATTTCTCTACTTACTGTGAATCAAATATCTCACCTTTGTTTGTTGGTTGTTTCATGCGCCAATGTACGCTGGCTAACTGCATGCTGGTTACATCATCACTAGTCCTTGTGTAGCTTCTCATCTCCCAAGAAGCTGAGCCAGTAGCCTGTACCTGAATCAACAACCGAACGGAGGAACCTGCCCATGAACAGCGTAGCGGTCGCAGTACCCGTTGTCTTTTGACAATGCTGAAAGCTGTGCTACTATCACGACATTGAAAACGGATCATCACGACGATCCAAAGCTCATGGTTTCATCATGCTTGACCATCATGAGCCATGAAGCACCCAATATTCACCAACTGATCGACAGCGAATCAGAAAACAAATCAACCATTCTTCAACCATCAGCCAACCATTATTTGAGCACAAATCAATCCATCTTCATCCATAAATCCCAAAATATCCCATCGTCAGTCAACCATGATCTCTATTGATCAATCATGAATTCACCTTTGGTTCACCGACAATTAGTAGCCATGGCTCGACCATTAATGAACATGTAATGCATGGATCAATGAGCAATTCATGAAACCACAAACAAATCATGTGTAACAAACTATTACTTAATGCAATCCCATGATTAACCGACCATTAGTAAACATGAATAATCACTAGTAAACCATGAACCAGCGATTAGTAAACCACTGTTGATCAGCCATTAGTCAACCAGTAATTCAACCACTAGTAAAACCACTATTGATCATCCATTTTTTATAAACCACGAATTAACCATGAATATATAAACCATGAAGAATGAAACGCCTATCAATCCATCATTAGTATACTACTACTGAGCCATTGATACACCACTGCTTAACCATTAGTAAACCACTACTTATTCACTAGTAAGCCACTACTTAATCATTAGTAAAGCACTCATTGACCATTAGTACACAACTAACTGACCATAAATTCGTCAGCCATTAATTAAGGCTATACCAAAGCACTAGTAAACCATTTATTACCGCTAACTAACCATTGGAATACCATTTATTAACCATTAGTAAACCACTACTTATTCACTAGTAAGCCACTAATCAAGGATTAGTACACAACTAACTAACTAACTAACTAGCTAACTAACTAACTAACCATTCATCAGCCATGAATTTTTACCTCGGATCCGACCTGGGCGCAGGTCGTGTTGCACTCGCTGCCCTTGGGACCTGGGGCATCCTCCGGGTCCGCGGCGTGGTCCAGCGGCGGAAGCGGCAGCGAAACCCGCGCGGTGCAGATGGCCTTGGAGAGCCAGGACGAGCTTCCCGGGATGGGATGAGTCACAAGGATCAAGGGTGAATGGTTAATGCTAAGGTATAGATGGTTAATGGTGAATGGTTAATGGTTAATGGTTAACAATAATTGGTTATAGAATATTGGTTCAGAATGGTAATTAAGTAAGAATGATCAATGGTTAATGATGGTTAATGGTGAGTAATGAAAGAGATTGATCAATGGCTGATTCAATAAGGGTGGACCGATATGGCTGACGATGAATAATCACCAAGTAACACATGATTTATGACCAACGGTTCTCACATGGTGAATGGATTATATAGTGGTAAGTAAGTGGTTAATTCTCAAGTAATGATCAATGGTGAGGAAGTTAGTCATTAAGTAACAATGATCAATGGTCAATATAGTTATCCTGCCTTAATCATGATTAGTCATCGATTATAGTAATAGTTTGCTAGGGTTCTAATATGTGCGTTATTTTTTTGTTGCCGACCATTGATTTTGGCTAGAAAAAATGTGCGAGTCAAGGGGCAAGGACTGGTGCGAGATAGGTGGCCAGGTTTGCTATACAGAAGTCGGACTTAAGAGGTGTTGATACACTCTGGTGATCTAACATAGCAATGGATAATCCACCATTTGTAGATTACTTACCTATTGGAAGTGGTGATTTTCCATTGCCATGTTAGATCACCAGAGTGTAGGTGTTGTTTTGTATATAGATCACCAGTGACATCGTCGAACAACCCCCAGTGAACCCCTTGCCAACACAATACAGATCCATATTTTGAGCATGCTAGAGGCATGTTTTGGGGACTCATCGGGCCCCCGATCTGGTTCCTTCCCTTTTTCTCGCTGTTAGGTTGGATCCAGCCACCTTGTCAGCACCACTACACCACCCCTCTGCCCCCGTCACACCAAACAGGGGGTATGCTAAACAGATTCCTAGCAAATTTTGAGTCAATCATATAATTAGTTAATCTAGTTGGTAACCTCAAATATTTCTATGTTGGGGGCCGGTATGGTCTAGTGGAAATGACGTCTTCCCTCAAGCGTCGGACCTGGGGTTCAATCCCCGGGTGCCACACTAGGCGGCCAGGCGGGCAGCTACTCCACCCCTGCAGTTAAGGGGATGAGCTAGGGTGCTGCCCGACAACCTACTACTCATATTTCTATGTTCCTCAATGATTGGGATATTTGTTGGGGTTGACAGTATCAGTGGATGGGCCAGCATGGGGCTTTTGGGAGCCTGTGTTCACCAAACATGATCATTTGTTTTTGAGGTTTGGGGCTACAAAAGATTGTTAGGAATGATCACAACTATGTATACATACATACTACATACATTTACAGTACGCGTGTTATAGTTCCAGTAGTGCTTTGTGATGTCCTGTTTGTAGAGGGGTGTCCCAGATGGTGAGAAGCTGGCGGTCAATCAACTGGTAGCACATTGGCTAGGTTGTGTTTTTGTTGACTTTGCTAGTGACCAAAATTGGAGGCAGTCAGTCTCAGTCAGTTCTTGAATCCTTGACATTTGACACGCATCACTTCAGTCACTTGGGCGGTCAGAATTTTTGTGCACATCTACCTCGGAAGGGTACCACGTTGTTGCATATGTTGTTGCTTACAGCAGCTACCATGGTACTGATGACCATCCCAGCAAGGTGCCAGTGGTGATTTTAAAGATAGCAACAATCAGAATGATAAGAAGTGCATGCAACCATTGATCCTACAAAAAATCCACAAATACAACGGGAATGTAGATGGCTGTGGGTCAAAACCCTGTACCCCTGGTTCCCCTATCATTAACCAGTGTTTTCCCTATAAATGGTTGGTTAATATCCCCCACTATTGGTTGGTTAATATTGACCCATAGCCATGTAGATCAGGATGCCATTCACCCTGATGATCCTCCAGGGGGCTCACCAGAGGAGCCCATGTCTCCACAGGACACCGCGGTGCTGTGTTTCCTGGACGGCAACTCCTCCAAGGTCACCGCCTGCATCGCTTCCGTACAGGTCAGGGGAGGGCAGCCATGAAGGGCAGACCAGGGGTTCATTTTCAGGAACCACAGATGCATTGTGCAAAGAAAGGTATTTATGTATGTATTTGTTTGTGTATACATATATCATACATAGATATGTACTGTATGTATTATATATATATATGTAGATGCGTATGTATTTCACATATATATATATATATATTTATATTTACATTGACATACATATATATATACATATATATATATTTATATTTATATTTATATATTTATATATATGTAGGTATTTATGTACCCATCCATTGAAGGGGGGCATGGTTAGCTTCCCTTTAAAACACAATGATGTTGAGTCTTTGAGATATATCACTCTTCTCAAACATCCATGTGACTTGGTCAGGATCTGAAACGCCAATCAATCGATGCCATGAAATTCTCACCAGCCTCCACTTGGGTGTGCTTGCTATCGACCCACACATGTGCATCCATAGTAGGTGGATACTCTTCAAATTTTGCCAAATCCCCTACATGGTCGACCGTAAAGTATTTGGATTCCCTTCTAAGCAGCGTTTTTGAGTGGTAATATGAGGAGCACAATATATTTTGTTTTGAGGATTTTCCTCATATCAAATAAGATCGGTAAGACAAGTACTGTATCCTCAGTACTTAAAATCGTGATTTCACATTGTGTGTTTATCGTACTGAAGGCGATTATTTTTGATGGTTTGCATCACCAGCGACCATATGGAAACCATGGAGTAGCTTGGATCGGGATCACTAACAATGGCGGCTGTGAACATCAAACGATTCAAGGGAGTGCCACCTACCAACCTCTCGGCTGATCATTGGTGGCAGGGAGAGGAATCAGAAGTCATTGGTTGCTTCTGCCAGCCATTGGTGCTGAACATTGGCTGATCTATGTGCTGATTGTTGGTGGCTTCTGCCATTCTATGTCAGTGCTGAATTTGTTCACAAGTTATCCGAAACGTCATGACAAAAAAGACGCACATGTTTGCTAACCCACTGAGTCACTGAGGTGGCGAAAGAGGACTCCTGAAGGAACTATGACGGTAAGTGATCTAGGGAGAGACTGCTGATGGCAATACATGTAATAAAGCTCACCCTGCCCTGAGACACTGCCCGCTGGGGCAGGGCAACTTGCAAACTATCCCCACATGCGCCTTCCGAATGATGATGGTTGACAATGATTCCAAGATGAACTTTGACACATGTGCAGCTATGACCCCAGGAATTTTGCACGCATTTCCTCGTCCCAAAACTGACTGCCATCGGAAACCAGGTCACATACCAAAAAGAAGTCACAGAAACAGTTGAGTCATCCAGACATGCAATGGCAATGGTCATAGTTTCCCAGCTGGTACAATGGCAAGTCAACTGGACCCGACCCTACTTTCGTTGGGAGGGCACTGGGGCGGTGAGGACGAGGGCGTGCAGTTCTTGACATGTTCCACTGGACCAGAGGCGGGGCACCCGCGGGATCTGTCCAGACGTGGTTGATAACCAGGGTAACTTCCGGTTATGGTACAAGGTGGGCCCCCTTAGTTAGCTAACTTGGGTTATAACTAGGGTAACTACCGGTTATGGTAGTTATAACTATAGTTAAATGGCTTATCAATCAACTTACAACTAGGGGGGCCCACCTTGTAGGTATGACTATAGTTCAATGGCCTATGAAAGAGCTAGAACCAGGGAAGCCACTTTGTAGGATACTTACAGGGTAATCAGAATGATTCTGATCATACATCTCTGGCTATCACCAAATCAAAGACAACCAACAAGTCATGCGTGCGGAAATCAATCACTGATATGGATAACATTGGATATAGGTACAGTACCAGGTAATTACAGGGTATGGTGACGCCCACCAGCAATTAAAGAGGCAAGAGTTGGTAAATCTACCAACCAGCCAAACAGGAAGAACCGAATGTGAAAGCTACTACAGCTGAAAGCTGCCATAGGAGTAGGCAGCCGATGATCCAAGGTGTTTCCTGCTGGTGTGCTAAAAGTTGAGATGATTCTCCCTGCTTGGACCAATACGAAAGGCGTTTCGCCACAATTTGCCATGTTGGGTCCGCTGGTGCAGACGAAGGGTCACCCCGTACGAGGGAAAAACAGGGTAAATGTGTCGAATCCAATTTTCCCTGGTAATAATTAAATTTTATATGTGTTTTAATTCACTCTTACTTTGGTTTACTTGATTTTGATTAATTTCAAATTAATTGCAATTGGTTTAATTAATTTCTAATTAAGTTGAATGAATTATAAATAGATTTTAATTTATTTAAATTAAATGTAAGAAATTTCTGGAATTGGAGAGGTCCGGGAAGAATTAAAATTTAATAAATTTAATAAATTTAATATTTTTAATATTAATATTAAATTTATTAAATTTATTAAATGTTCCCTTTAAAAAAAATAATAAATTTAATATTTTTAATATTAATATTAAATTTATTAAATTTATTAAATTTTCCATTTAAAAAATTTAATATTTTTAATATTAATATCAAATTTATTAAATTTATTAAATTTATTAAATTTATTAAATGTTCCCTTTAAAAAAAATAATAAATTTAATATTTTTAATATTAATATTAAAAATATTAAATTTATTATTTTTTTTAAAGGGAACATTTAATAAATTTAATAAATTTGATATTAATATTAAAAATATTAAATTTATTATTTTTTTTAAAGGGAACATTTAATAAATTTAATAAATTTGATATTAATATTAAAAATATTAAATTTATTATTTTTTTTAAAGGGAACATTTAATAAATTTAATAAATTTGATATTAATATTAAAAATATTAAATTTATTATTTTTTTTAAAGGGAACATTTAATAAATTTAATAAATTTGATATTAATATTAAAAATATTAAATTTATTATTTTTTTTAAAGGGAACATTTAATAAATTTAATAAATTTGATATTAATATTAAAAATATTAAATTTATTATTTTTTTTAAAGGGAACATTTAATAAATTTAATAAATTTGATATTAATATTAAAAATATTAAATTTATTATTTTTTTTAAAGGGAACATTTAATAAATTTAATAAATTTGATATTAATATTAAAAATATTAAATTTATTATTTTTTTTAAAGGGAACATTTAATAAATTTAATAAATTTGATATTAATATTAAAAATATTAAATTTATTATTTTTTTTAAAGGGAACATTTAATAAATTTAATAAATTTGATATTAATATTAAAAATATTAAATTTATTATTTTTTTTAAAGGGAACATTTAATAAATTTAATAAATTTGATATTAATATTAAAAATATTAAATTTATTATTTTTTTTAAAGGGAACATTTAATAAATTTAATAAATTTGATATTAATATTAAAAATATTAAATTTATTATTTTTTTTAAAGGGAACATTTAATAAATTTAATAAATTTGATATTAATATTAAAAATATTAAATTTATTATTTTTTTTAAAGGGAACATTTAATAAATTTAATAAATTTGATATTAATATTAAAAATATTAAATTTATTATTTTTTTTAAAGGGAACATTTAATAAATTTAATAAATTTGATATTAATATTAAAAATATTAAATTTATTATTTTTTTTAAAGGGAACATTTAATAAATTTAATAAATTTGATATTAATATTAAAAATATTAAATTTATTATTTTTTTTAAAGGGAACATTTAATAAATTTAATAAATTTGATATTAATATTAAAAATATTAAATTTATTATTTTTTTTAAAGGGAACATTTAATAAATTTAATAAATTTGATATTAATATTAAAAATATTAAATTTATTATTTTTTTTAAAGGGAACATTTAATAAATTTAATATTAATATTAAATTTATTAAATTTTAATTATCTTTGATCCTCCTTTCCCCAGATTGTTTTTAAATTAAGTAGGACAAAATCCCTTGTACTGTCACCAATTTTAGATTAAGTAGGACAAAAACCCTTGTACTGTCACCAATTTTAAATTAAATAAGAGAAAATCCCTTGTACTGTCACCAATTTCAAATTAAATAGCACAAAATCCGCTGTACTGTCACCAATTTTAAATTAAATAGGACAAAATCCCTTGTACTGTCACAAATTTTAAATTAAATAAGGCAAAATCCTCATACTGTCACTGATTTTAAATTAATTAGGACAAAATCCCTTATATTGTCACCAATTTTAAACTAAATAGGGCAAAATCCTTTATACTGTCACTAATTTTAAATTAAATAGGACAAAATCCCTTATACTGTCACCAATTTTGAATCAAGTAGGACAAAAAGCATTGTATTGTCCCCAATTTTAAATTAAATAGGGCAAAATCCCTTGTACTGTCACTAATTTTAAATTAAATAAGAGAAAATCCCTTGTACTGTCACCAATTTTAAATTAGATAGGACAAAATCCCTTGTACTGTCACCAATTTCAAATTAAATAGGACAAAATCCGCTGTACCGTCACCAATTTTAAATTAAATAGGACAAAATCCGCTGTACTGTGACCAATTTTCAATTAAATAGGACAAAATCCCTTGTACTGTCACCAATTTCAAATTAAATAGGACAAAATCCGCTGTACCGTCACCAATTTTAAATTAAATAGGACAAAATCCGCTGTACTGTGACCAATTTTCAATTAAATAGGACAAAATCCCTTGTACTGTCACCAATTTTAAGCGAAACGAGACAAAATCTCTTGTACTGTCACCAATTTTAAATTAAATAGCACAAAATCCCTTGTACTGTCATCAATTTTAAATTAAATAGGACAAAATCCCTTGTGCTGTCACCAATTTGAAATTAAATAGGACAAAATCCCTTGTACTGTCACCAATTTTAAATTAAATAGGAAAAAATCCTTTGTACTGTCACCAATTTCAAATTGAATAGGACAAAATCCCTTGTACTGTAACCAATTTCAAATTAAATAGGACAAAATCCCTTGTACTGTCATCAATTTTAAATTAAATAGGACAAAATTCCTTGTACTGTCACCAATTTCAAATTAAATAGGACAAAATTCCTTGTACTGTCATCAATTTTAAATTAAATAGGACAAAATTCCTTGTACTGTCACCAATTTCAAATTAAATAGGACAAAATCCGCTGTACTGTCACCAATTTTCAATTAAATAGGACAAAATCCCTTGTACTGTCACCAATTTCAAATTAAATAGGACAAAATCCGCTGTACCGTCACCAATTTGAAATTAAATAGGACAAAATCCCTTGTACTGTCACCAATTTTAAGCGAAACGAGACAAAATCTCTTGTACTGTCACCAATTTTAAATTAAATAGCACAAAATCCCTTCTACTGTCATCAATTTTAAATTAAATAGGACAAAATCCCTTGTACTGTCACCAATTTGAAATTAAATAGGACAAAATCCCTTGTGCTGTCACCAATTTTAGATTAAATAGGACAAAATCCCTTGTACTGTCACCAATTTCAAATTAAATAGGACAAAATCCCTTGTATTGTCACCAATTTTGAATTAAATAGGACAAAATCCGCTGTACTGTGACCAACTTTAAATTAAATAGGACAAAATCCCTTATAGTGTCACCAATGTTAAATTAAATAAGAGAAAATCCCTTGTACTATCATCAATTTTAAATTAAATAGGGCAAATTTTTTTGTACTGTCACCAATTTCAAATCAAATAAGGCAAAATCACTTGTAGAGTCACCAATGTTTAATTCAATAGGACAAAATCCCTTGTACTGTCACCAATTTTAAATTAGATAGGACAAAATCCCTTGTACTGTCACCGATTTGATTTTAAATTAGATAGGAGAAAATCCCTTGTATTGTCACCAATTTTGGACCAAATAAACTAGCTAGAGACCTTGATGCTAGGTTCGTTGCTTCGTTTTTCATCCATCCATTTTCTTTAACCCCCCCATTCCCCCCACCCACCCCCCCAGCCATTTTTCCATCCATCAACCCATTTCATCTCAACATCATCCATCTTATCAATCATATTCCCATCCATCTTCAAAATAATTTTATCCATCAAAAAAATCATTCTCATCCATATGTTCATAGCAACGAACCTAGCATCATGCCACCCCATAGAAAAAATAAGTAACACAAATAGTTTAAATTATTTTAATATAAAATAAATTAGACTATCCAGCCGTCAATCCTCTATTTTCCAAACCCATTCAAAATATAATGACCCAAATCACCAGTAGCGGTGACCAAAGTCACCAATAGCGGTGACTAGAGTCCAG
>VSDK01012728.1:1175521-1196650 GCA_009767595.1 Symbiodinium kawagutii | reverse complement strand
TGAGAGAGCCATAAGAAGTTTCAAAGGTATGCTATATAAGCGCATAGAAGCAGATGAAAAAAAAAAACGGGACTCCAATGGACAGACTACATCCTTCAAATCTTACTGACTTACAATAATAAAAACATCCACTCAAGTAACAAAATGACCCCAAAAGAGGCAATGAAGAAGAACGGTGAATATGAAGTGAAATTGAATTTAGAAGTAAGAGCATTAAAGAATTGTAAATACCCACCTGTAGAAGTTGGAGATGAAGTGAAAGTTATGAGAAAGAAAATGATTACTGAAAAAGAAAGAAGCACTCACTGGTTAAAAGAAACATTCACCGTTAAAAGGATTGAAGAAAAATTAGGTCAAACATATTACTATTCAGAAGGAAGGGATAAACCCTATCTTCGTCATGAATTGCTAAAGGTATAATCATTTATGTTTTTTATGCGGTGATTAGATTGAACTTGCTTTACTGCTACTTCTTGACGATTGGGGGGATGTTGGGACTGGAATGGATTGAGGGGATGATGGCGCAGGTGATACTGATGCTTCTGATGAATGAACTGTTTGTTCTGGGGATGATGAATTAACCGTTAAGGGTGGAGAACTATCAACGCTAATAACTTCATTTGTATTATTGAATTGACTATTTACACTTATTGCTATAGCATGGGCATTATTGCCATGTGCTGTATTTGATGTTACACACTCTGGAACTTCATCATTATGTGTATTGTTATTTAATGCTGCTTTTGCTACAGCATCAGCAATAGACATAGTAAGGTTGGCAGTTGCTATTGAACTATTCAATGCGAACTCTGCCAGTCTAAAACCCCTCTTAACATTTCTGGTTAAAAAAATCATCAGCATTAGTCTCTTTATCTTTGTTTTCATCGCTTTGGATCGCATCGCATGGTGAAAAAGCCGAAAGTGATGGTGGGACGGGCGCGCGCCTCATTTACCCTGTTTTTCCCCCCCACGGGTCACCCCCCGGCGCATTTCATGGACCTGGAAGCTGGGAGAGTATATGGAAATATCATGCGCAAAGCATCTCCGGAAGAGAAGGTATTGGACCTCTTGTGGACGGCCAGTCTGGTTGCGCGAGGCATGGTGCTACTGTTTGTCCAAGCGACTCAGATTCAGCCATTGATGTGGAGCGTGCCATTTCCTTTTGAGACATGTAGGTGGCAATTTCCTTTGGGTTGCTGTGCGCCTGCAAGTTCCATGAACCCCTGATGTTGCTGTGATTTCTGTCTTGGTCTCTGCTGGTGATGGAAAGGAGGGCTTGCAGGCCAGACCATTTGCACAACAGCTGTAGTATCGACTTGATCTTTTTTTGAACGTAGGTGAGCATAAATGCATATATAGATACCATATAATGATATATATATATATATTTATATATATATATATATTTATGTATATTTATATATGTATATATATATATATATATAAAAATGCAACGATTGGGTGGAAGGAAACTGGCATGAATGTTATCCATGCATTTCTTCCTTTTTCCAGTTCTCCAGCCACCCCATGGACAAGAGCAATGATAAAACGTTGCCCCCACACTTAGGACCTGCAGAGTCTATCAACAGTGCAGGCTTCAAAAGATTCAGAGTTTGAATCTTCATAAGTGCTGCCTTGTGCAGAGAATAGAGCTTTTGAACTTTCCCTTTCCTACTAGGGATCAGAAAGGTCTTAATCTACCAGTAGGGGTTGCTTTGGACTACAATATGCATTTGGGCGGAAAAGACGAAAAATGTGAATGCACCCAAAACAATACACACATCAAGACATGTGGTGCATTAGGCAACTGAGCAGACAAAACACACCAGACTGAACCTTGACCTTTGGCAGTAGAAAACATCCATTAGTCTGCAGCAAGATTAGTATCTTTCAAACATTACTCTTGCATACTCTTGCTAGTGCAGGTGTAAAATCCATTATTATCATGTTTGTTCATTGCTTCGAAAAGAAGCCAGGGTCACTGGTTCGTTGCGCAAGTCCCGACTGCAGCTGTTGATTGGGACGACAACCAAGGGTGGGATATCGACCAACCCATGGAACAAATCCTCAAGAGGTTCAATTTAGCCGCTGATGGTTAAAACGCGGATTGCGTTTTGGTGTTTGTACCCGCTTGCGGAAGTGAGTAGGTTGCAGGAATTGACCATAGGGTTTTGAATCGTCCAGTACGAGAATGTTTTGTTTTATGACATGCGGAAGGGATCACGAAGGGATGTTCGACGCTGCTCAATATTCAAAGTCTAAACAATGTTCCAAGGACATGAAAATTTACACAGATAAGTTTGAAAACTCACCGTTGTTTGATGTTGCTGTTCTTGTTGAGGTCGTGTTTTGCATTTGTTGCCAATGGCGGTGTTGATGCTGTCCTCCTTACCATGATTTGCCGTGCGCAATTGCAACAGGAATGACGACAGGCATGAACAAACTAAATACCAGAGAACGTAAACAACAACGGGGAAAAAAAACAAACAGCATGAATCGCAAACAAAGAACATGTAACACAGTGTGTATTTACATACTATAATATATATATACATATTATATATATATATATATACACTGCTGCCAAGAAGTGTATACATATTCATATAGCAGTAAACAAAAGTTCCATCACTGAGCAACAAGCCTGCAGTTTCCTTTTGTGTTCCCAGCTCCAGGCCAGTAGTTTTCATTTGATCTCCATGACAGGCCGCAGCGAATTCTTCAAGAGATGCCGTGGTTGATTTATGTCATTTCAATTACGGTATATGGCTAGGGGTCAATATGAAGCTACCAACTAACCGGGGATAACCATGCACCAACAAGAATTGGGAAAACAAAGGTTACTGATAGGGGAACCAGGGGTACAGGATTTGGACCCACAGCCATATTGTGATCATTCAATGCTATGTAATGGTTGGAATTCTTCATTAGTCAATCAATAACCAACAATTGCTGATGACTTTTGGTCAAATGATGTTGTAGTTGTTACTGATTGTCAAATGCAAACATTGATGATAGTGGGTTTGTAATTCACGGGTAATTCATTGCTCATTGAAGGTAAACAATTTGTTACTCAGTGTTTTTTTCATTCTTCGGATGAATACTGATTAATAATTGGGCAGCATGGTTGACCAAAACCAACACCAGCAAGCAACACTGTCCCCTACCGGCCCTTTCCCTCCAAACAAAACGAATAGGATTGATTGATGGTTCATCCCCAAGACGACGGCCAGAGAATAGGAATTATGATACAGAGTAGCAAGTGTGGGACACACAGTCGACCAACAACGTATTGAATCATCATCATTCATTTACTTTACCACTTCATGACAATCAATGAATATGAATCAATGATTAGTAGCTGAACAGCCAATTTGCAAACAAGTAGGCATTGTTCTCGAATGCCATTATGGATTTGTTGTGTGTGTTTTCTCAATGCGGGTGAGGCTCGTTGGTTGATGAAAGCCATCTTGGACTGTCCCAGTCTGATCACTCTAAGCAACCGGCTAGCCATTTTTTGGCAATACATCACTTCAAGTCACGGCGTTGCTTCGTGGTAGGACAGACCCTCCGGCACTGTCCAAGAACGATGTTGATGCGTTTTCAAGCTTTTAGCACTCACTGGGTCACTGGCAAATCACTTCTCAGGGTGTACATGTAAATCATGCAAATCATGGTGCTGAGTTGATACCTTTTTCAAAAAATAGCAGAACATGTGTTAAGTTCACAATCGTGCTGTACATTTGTCCATAAACACATGCATACAAAAACACATAAACACATATACAGAAACACATTGCATTACATTACATTACACTACATTACATTACATGACAATACATTACACTACACTACATTACCCTACATTGCATACACAGATGCACACACACACACAGATACACACATACATACAATGCACACAGAGGGAATATGCGTGGCTGGTGGTTGATGCTCAACTTGCTCACGACGAAGCGGTTCAACATCGTTCAGTTGGATCAAGGTGACACCAAGTTGTGCAGGGTTTTTGGGCATCAGCAGATGGACTTTCGCACTGTAGTTTTCATTGTTACAGTAGTTGGTTGGTTCATCGTGGGTGTAGTAGCTTCAAATCCCTTTATGAATCAACCAACTTCAGCCATGCTTTGACGTCCAATTTGAGTTCCGCATGAAATCAAGAAGGTCTTTCTTAACATAGCCCACTCGTCTCACTCACAGGCCGTTCTGGCGGCTTCTTCGTGTTTCATGTGTCGCCAGAAAACGGTCCGGGGCCTATTGAGACTAGATTTTCTGTCGGTGTTAGCGGTGGCATTTCGCTTGTTGATCAACCTTCAGCGATGATGGTGGCACTGATTTCAGAAGTGTGATTTGAAAAGTGAGTAGTACGGGAAAACCACGTGTTACAGACCGTTGAATAAAGTGTATAGAAAGTATCAATAGTTGAACTTTTGGAAGTGTATACTTTCAAATTGAATAGTGTATACTTCCCAAAGGTACTGGTTATCTGAGCAACTGACTCTTCTGGGCTTCGGCGTCGATGCAACAACCAAAGGTATGTTGCTATATGTTGTTTCTTAGCACTTTTCTGTAGACATACTTATATATTTATATATAGTTCAGTATGTGCTCCGGAAGACTAGCACCATGAATCTTGCCGAAATGGTATCTCAACATATCTCAAGGCGTATTTGAGATGGTCTATTAGTTTCCAGGAGGTTAAAATCAGAGGGGCAGCCGATCGAATGGATCAAATCTTCGCCGTGAGGTTTTACATGGAATGATTAGTCACAGTGTGAATAGGATCATATCCAGATAAGTATAGTGAGATCTCATGTACCGGGAGTGAACATACTCTTTGGTTAATTGGTGGTTTGATACAATCATCCAATATCAATACTGTATAGGTATTGGCCTTTTGGGAGTTCCGTATGGCTTGAGAAACACCAAGTCATAGTCATATGATGCGCGGTCATGCTATGGTCGCCATCGATGACCATGCAGCATTCCAATTGGGACTTGCAACCCATCCCAACGTTCAGGGGCAGCAACGCAACTTTGAAAAGTGCAAATAGGGACCGTGGCACATATGGCTGTGTGTCAAAACCCTTAGTCCCCCTGGTTCCCCCACAATTCACCGTTGTTTGACCATGATTGTTGGTGAACTTATCCCCCATGAAAGTTGGTTGGTTAACCGCTTGACCCATAGCCATATATAGTTAGTATATCCCCCATAACTGTTACAGTAGTTGTCATCCCCTATTACCAACCATTGACCAGCCATTATTGGTTGGTTAACTGCTTGACCCAGCTCGCCATATGATGTTTACATTTTTCATGTACCGTACTACTTTCAGATCTCAGGAGTCAGGCCCATGAACCTGTTTGGTTTCGGATTTGCAGTTGCGGACAATGACACTGGCCTTCCAAAACATCATTTGATATCTGGTGATTTTTGAGTGATTTCTAAGCCTTAGAACATATGTAACTTCTCAGCTCTAATTGAATCGCAATCTATGACTTGGAACTGTGTCATCTTAAGCTCCAGCAGCTCTACAGAGATCCTGGCTGTTGAAAGCCAGAGCCAGAGCCAACATTTTTCAGCAGCTGATTTGGGGGGCACCACTGGATGCTTTACCTCGACTCTGATCAGGCAATTTCATGCGTAGGTCTTGAGCAAAGCCTGAATTCACTTCATGAAGATGGTGGCGTTGAGAAGGACCGAATATGTTAATGAGTCTTTCACATGAACTTCTTTATTAATTTTGAAATATTTTCAACATCCAATATTGAAAAATATCTATGTATATATTTTATATAGGTAAAAAATGTATACAGATATATCAGACATTCTCAGACCATCATTTTCGTATGATAGCCGTCAGTGCAAAGTTCAGGCAGATGTTCCCCCGGGGCAGTCAAGGTGACCTTCGAATTTCATCACTTCTTGTTTCACCTTTCCAGGCGCAGGGGAGTGTGACTCCGGGAAACCCTCCTCATCTAACAGGGGCTGAAAACACACACATATATTTTTATATACATTATATACTCATATGATGTTTTAGAATATATATATATGTTTATATGGTATAAACATTACATACTCCATGGGCTGACAATGCAAAATGTTCAACTATACATATAGATCATTTGCAAGTACTTGACGCGATTGGTTGCCAAGTGCATCGTACCGGAGTGAAATGTCTAGTACATTGCAAAAGAGGGTGAGTCATTCCATTGTCTGAGTGATTGGTTGAAGAGTACGCAACCAATCGGCTGTTCAATATGATTAGTTGATGAAAACGGTCCTCACCAATAAATAGTTGATGATAATGTTCGTGCCTGGCTGTTCACACCCAAGTCGGTGAGGAGACTCTGAATGTTGGGAACCTATGACTTTGGGATGCACTCGGTGGCTTGACCCTATTCAGCACGTTGGTTGGTTGACTACCTATGACCTACGGGCAACAATCCAGTACATCAGCACGTTGGCCATTGCTGTTTGGAGTCATCTGGAGACTGAACCAGGTTCTGAAGGTTGCTTGTGATGTACATACTCATATTACAGTGTGGTATAGTTGACTTGATCGATGTAGCAACTAGAATTTGATGAAACATTGTATGATTATACTTGAGACATGTTTGTTTGATCGTTTATTATCATGATATGATGCATGACAATCATTGACAATCGCTTTATTATCGCATGATAGTTTCTTCATGTTTATTCGACAGCTACCTCAGGCGTGTCATAGCGTGTTCTCCAGGATATCTTGTTACACTTGCTTCATTACCATCCAGCTGCTACTAAAGGGGCTATATACTAATTTTGTACAGCGTTTCTTGCAGGAAATTTGGCAATCTCCGGGAAGGACATGATACACCTTTGGACTGACAAGTAAACAAGTGGAAACCTTTTTCAGAATAAGGTGTGTCACATGATTCACAATGTTTGTTGATGCCACGGTGGTTTCCCCCATTAAGGAAGTAGGCAGAGTAGACATTTGAACTCCCCAATATAAGGATCGCTCTCCTTCAAAAGAAACAGCGAGTTTGAAGAAATCATGATGACCATCATGATCCATGAGCCATCAGCATACCCTCATTCCAAACCCAGCATTACCTTCCTACAGATGGCTTGTCATCCAAGTTACTAGTTAAGATTTATATTTATATATATATATATGTAAAATCCCCATTATTTGTTTCATAAATATTTACATATATATATAAATATATATTATGTATCTTTATGTATGTTTAATACATATTGAATTATAAACCTACCAGAAGGCTATCCCGGTTGCGGAAACTGGTCATCCAAGCACCGTTGAGGGTCGGTTGCTGTTCGGCGACGTCGGTGCGCCAGGTTTCCTGGCTCCCCAGCGCGCTTCTTTTGAGCTCCTGGGCCTTGTGGTCCGTTTGGGGTCTGCGCTCAGGGTGATTTCTACAGGGAATGGATCAACCATGATCAACCACACCTAATGTGACAATTGATCAGGATATCACATATATATATATATATACATATGTTTATAAACACATATCCCTCTCTCTCTATATATATCTATATATTTATATTTTCATACAAATATAATAATAATTGTTTTTCATTCTAGATAGTTGTTGTACTTAGATTGGCCCATGGTGGATCAACCAAAATTAGTGAACTACTCTGTTCCTTTGAGGCAGAAGACCAAGTCTAAAAGCGTATTGTTGTTAGAAATAGTTGTTTGCAATGCGGTCAAGAATGCTTTGGAATCATGGCTAATCAATTGCAAACTCTGAGACATCAATGTATGTCTAAAGCTGTAGAGAGATCGCAGAATCTACCAGGCTGGTTCCCCTATCATTAACCATTGTTTTCCCTATAGTTTGTTGGTTGCTATCCCCCATTATTTGTTGATTAATATTGACCCATAGCCACCAGTGAAAAGTCTAGTCATTGATTTGGGTGCCCTGCTTCTGGAAACACCGCATTGATGAGCCGAACTTGTGTGAAACTTATCCAGCAATCATAGCTGTGCCAATCCCGTGGATTTGGATGGCGTATGAAGAGGATGCAAAGGCTGGTATTAGCCCCATGATTTGAAAAAGTGTGTGTCACGGAAGCCACAACATGAATACTTTCCTTGACGAGTTCAGTTTGGGGTTCAAAAATATGATATGCTAGCAGGCAAGGACTGTTCAATACAGCATTGGCCATAATCAGGCTCTGACAGGGAATGGCTATGGGTTTCTACGGAGTGCTTCCCTTCCTACTTTGTCTTGGCAATTTGCGAGCCACGTTTTTGGAATCTCGCAGGTGTACCAATGAAGTAAGGTATGCCATGGTGTGCCGTGGTTTCTTAGATAAATGGAAGGCAGCAATGCAGATTTCAAGTCTCAGACATGCACCAGTGATCAGGTGCTGACAATGGTGCAGCGCGACGCCTCTTGTGGGTGGAAAAGCTGCTAGTGAATGTCGGTGGCTTGGCAACAACTATGACAACATTCCAATGAGGAGAACTGTCACGAAAAACTGGACAAATTCCAAGACACAGCAAATACCATCGCTAACTACAATGATCACCAGTAAATTGTATGTTTCTATGATGCTTAGTGGTGGTATTTGATGCTTCATCTCTAGTGGTTGATTCAGTTAGGACATCGATGAGTTTGATCAGCCAGGCCCAGTGGTTCGAATGGCGTAGACTCATAGTGTTGCTTGAAAGCAGAAGTCATTGCATTCAGAGATCATGTTTTCCTTGCAGGATTCAGTCAATTCTACATATTTTCCTCAGAGATTCACTGATTACAAGTTCTCCCTTAGAGATTCACTGATTACAAGTTTTCCCGTAGAGATTCACTGATTACTACTGCATAATGATCTTCAGCCATCCAATGCCTGTGTGCCCCGTGTGTCGTTGAGGTGACTACGGCATTTTGTTTGAAGTACCTTGGGCCGCGGGGCAGCTGCCATGGCAGCTCAGGGGGGGTTTCTCAAAATGGCGAGCTGGGTCAAGCAGTTAACCAACCAATAATAGCTGGTTAATGGTTAGCAATGGGGAATGATAACTACCAGTAGTACCCGGGCAAGCCGGGGGCGGAAGTTTCCAAGGTGATTTCACTATAAACTTGAAACAATCGTGCCTATAATTTTTGGAGCCATCAACTGCCTATAATGTCGCAGCGCAAACAACAACAACAACAACAACAACAACAACAACAACAACAACAACAACAACAACAACAACAACAACAACAACAACAAGAAAACCAAAGCAGCCAGAAGAGCCAGAAGCAGCCCAGAAGCAGCCAAAAGCAGCCCAGAAGCAGCCAGAAGCAGCCAGAAGCAGCCAAAAGCAGCCAGAAGCAGCCCAGAAGCAGCCAAAAGCAGCCCAGAAGCAGCCCAGAAGCAGCCAGGAGAAGCCCAAAGCAGCCCAGAAGCAGCCAAAAGCAGCCCAGAAGCAGCTCAGAAGCAGCCAGGAGAAGCCCAAAGCAGCCCAGAAGCAGCCAGAAGCAGCCAGAAGCAGCCCAGAAGCAGCCAGAAGCAGCCAAAAGCAGCCAAGAGTAGCCAGAAGCAGCCCAGAAGCAGCCCAGAAGTGACAACAGTCACACAGATCCTTCATTTTTCAACTTGTCAATGTCAAAAACTGACAGCAGTCACACAGATCGTCAGAGATCGTGGCCGGCGCGAAGCTGTCGTGTGAGACTTCCTTCATTTTTCAATTTGTCAACTTCAAAAAGTGACGACAGTCATACAGATCGTCACTTGAACTCTCATTGCTTCAACGCAGGTGACTTTAACTTCCCTGCCTTTCACTCTCATTGCTGTAACTCTCGAGACTTTAACTCTGAGTGCTTTAACTTCCATTGCTTTAATTCTCAGTGCTTTAACTTCCATTGCTTTCACTCTCAATGCTTTAACTCTCATTGCTTTAACTCTCAGTGCTTTAACTTCCCTTGCCTTAACTCTCATTGTTGTAACTCTCTGGACTTTAACTCTCAGTGCTTTGTCTTCCCTTGCATTAACTCTCATTGCTGTAACTCTCGAGACTTTAACTCTCAATGCTTTAACTCTCATTGCTCTAACTCTCATTGCTTTACCTTCCACTGCTTGAACTCTCAATGCTTTAACTCTCATTGCTTTAACTCTTAATGCTTTAACTCTCAATGCTTTAACTCTCATTGCTTTAACTCTTAATGCTTTAACTCTCAATGCTTTAACTCTCATTGCTTTAACTCTTAATGCTTTAACTCTCAATGCTTTAACTCTCATTGCTTTAACTCTTAATGCTTTAACTCTCGTGACTTTAGCTTCCCATGCTTTAACTCTCAATGCTTTAGCTCTCAATGCTTTTACTCTCAATGCTGTAACTCTCAGTGCTCTAACTCTCAATGCTTTAAATCTCATTGCTTTAACTCTCAATGCTTTAATTCTCATTGCTTTAACTCTCATTGCTTTATTTCTCATTGCCTGAACTCTCAATGCTTGAACTCTCGGTACTTTAATCACTCGTGGTTGAATACTAGTGGTTGAATACTAGTGGTTGAATACTAGTGGTTGAATACTAGTCGTTGAAAACTAGTGGTTGAATCCTAGTGGTTGAATACTAGTGGTTGAACACTAATGGTTGAATACTAGTGGTTGAATACCAGTGGTTGAATACTAGTGGTTGAATACTAGTGGTTGAATACCAGTGGTTGAATACTAGTGGTTGAATCCTAGTGGTTGAATACTAGTGGTTGAATACTAGTGGTTGAATTCTACTGGTTGAATACTAGTGGTTGAATACTAGTGGTTGAATTCTACTGGTTGAATACTAGTGGTTGAATACTAGTGGTTGAATACTAGTGGTCGAATACTAGTGGTTGAATACTAGTGGACTATTAGTGCTTGTAAATGTTCGTAACACGGAATTTTCTCTGGAACTTCTTTTGACCAATTATAGTGGATATATACCAACTATTTAGCTATGGGTCAAGCAGTGAACCAGCCAATTTCATGGGGGATAATGACTAACAATGATAGGGAAAACAACCTGGTGAATGACAGGGAAACCAGGGGTACAGGGTTTGACCCACTGTCATGTATATGAGTTTACATATACATACGTAATATGTTTTCCGCAGAATATGCATAATATATCTATGTGTTCACTGGTTCATGCATACATTGACATCAGCCGCATGAGCAAGTGCCCATGGTGACTGACGGTTTGCGATGAGATGCCGGAATTCAAACCTAGCCTCATGCCTATGTCGTGTCTTGTTTGATGATCAAGGGTAGCTGGCATGTGCCATGCATGTGTTCTTAAATGGTGTGCCCCCACGTGCTTCCGCGATGGATGAGTCTCGACTAAAGTGGTCAGAACTTTGGTACTGCGGGAAATATCCAACTTTGGAAAATATCCACGCATGAGCAAAGTGGATACAGTAGATTTTCTAGATAACCAGCATAATGGGTTTAGTCATTATAGTGAGGTTAGCCATGATTGCCAGTATTCACAATTATTCACCATTATTCACCATTATCAATCATCGTTAGGGGTTTCTAAAACTTGGGAAATCCAAAGTCATGGTTGGTTTACTTCAAATGATAATCTAAAGTTAAAAGGATTATTTGGGGGTACGCCTACATTGAGAAACCACCAATCGATAGGCAAACAGTATAAATATGGATGAAACATCCATGGTAGTAAACCACCCTTATTGCATATAAAAACATGAACATCTATATATATATATATATATACACACATACATCTGAAAATTGGGCCGTTGATGCAGAGGTCATAGTATAGCTTTTTGGTCTCACATTAGCCACTACTCACCATCTAGACCATCATGAACCATTATTTGCCAGTACACATTACGAAACATCATTAACCATCCAAGAACGGCAACCATTACCAAGCATCATCACTCAACGTTACCCAAAAACAGTCGAACAATAATAAGGTCGTTTGAATCATCTTGTAGGTGATAGACACTGGCCTAGGAATGCCAAGAGGCATGCAGCGAACTCTTAGCCGTTTCTGCTATTTGTGCAGTGCATGGTGCATCTTTCCGTGGACAATCATGTATGGCAGGATGAAGATGCAAACATGAATTCATATTTCGTATATATATATATATACTCATTTCTGGGCATATTATAGTTTGTCTAGATGAGCAAAGTATGTTCATCGTTGTGAGTTTATGATTCATGCATGACAGAAGTCGTGACCTCATTACTCCATTTTGACCAATGAAGAGAAAACCGTTGGAGACATAAGCCACCATCAAGTTGCTGATAGTTCCCTCAACTAACCACCTGGTATATCTAATTGCTCATCATCAGCTATAACCAGCAACTAGGTACACCACTCTGTGGCTTGCCGTAGCTTATCGACAGCCACGAATCCAGCCGATAACCAGCACCCAGCTTATACCAGCTTATAGGCAGCTAGATATTTTGTTTGTAACCAGCAACCAGCTTATACCCAGGCCGTACCACCACGCATCACATCAGGAGTCCGTGGATGGCCCTGTGCGCTTGGCGATTGGCCGCTTCGACCAACAGGATCAGCTGGATGCGCTAGTGGCACCTCGGCAAAGCTGGACATGGTCAAATGGTTTCTCAGAATAGGGGTACACCCGAATCGTCCAGTTTATTAAAAAATCTATAGCAATAAACCAATCATTTTCTAGTCCCCCTATGTTTAGAAACCACTCTATAGTTGGTATTATAATATAGTTGGTATTAGCCATTTATAGATATTTATAGTACTAAACCAGCTTGGGGTCCCCTATTTTGAGAAACCCCCAAATCATTGAGGGGCCAGATGGGTTTGTCCAAGGCTGTGACCTATCGATAGTGATTCAGAATAATGGTTGATGATAACGCTCAAGAATAGTGGTTATTCTCATATTGGAGAACGGAGAAGAACCTCATTTGGGCGTTTCTCAAGCCACAGGGGTACCCCAAATCATGCTTTATTGGCCGTTTATAATAGTAAACCAACCGATTTGGGGGTTCCCTATTTTGAGAAACTACCACATATATATATATATATACACATATTTATTTACACAATTTTATTGTAGATCATGGTTGATAATGATGAACCAATTCAATAAACAAATAAATGAATATATATATATATATATATTATCGGGCTACTGGTAATGGTTCATAGTTGTTGGATAACCAGCAACAATAATAGTTAAACAACGGTAAGTAATGGTTGAATAACCAAAATAACGGTTGATAATAATGGTCAATGATCATGTTGATACTGGTTACTAATGGTTACTATCTATGAACAATGCCTCATTTTTGGTTATTATTGATAATGACAATGGCTTCATGAACAAATGGTTGAAAGCAACATATCCCAAGAACAATCATAAAACACTGTAACAATGTTTATTCATCAACCGCAGGTATCCCAAGTGTCAATATGGTATGGCAATTGTATCGCTTTAGCAATGGTCACCAATACCAAGCATCACACGGCCATGTAACATGAAGACCACCATGGTTTAACCTCCATCATCCCCATCAACCACCATGAATCGTCCCGGTTACCCGTTTTATGGCGGTTCACAACCTAAAACTCACCACCAACCCGCCACCAGAAACATCGACCACTGGATCATAAGAGCTGCAACAGCACAAGCCGTTCACCACCGCTAAACTCTGGTGGGTAAGTACTGAAACCACTGCTTCACCACTAAAAATACTCAAATTTGGATCGTTAAGCACCATTAAATCCACCATCTTCACCCCTAAACTCACCATTAAACACCACTAAACCCACCATTCACCACTAAACCCACCATGCACTACTAAACTCACCACCACTTCAACCACCACTTGGACCACTTCAACCACCAGTTTCAACACTGAAGCCAATTCTAAACTCAGCTCTAAACCCAACCACTGAGTAAACCCACCACTAAACCCACCACTGAAACTCATAAACCCACCATTAAACCACCACTAACCCCACTAAAACCCACTAAAACCCAGCATTTTCACCTCTAAAGTCACCACCAAACCACCCGGGCAGACCGTGGCCGTGGCCGCGCAGCGCTTCGCCCAAGTGCCGGGCGGCGCCTTGCTGCTGGGCACGACGGGTGCCGGAACGCGTTTCGGTGTGCGCCAGGTGCGGGTTAAGTGCGCAGGTGGTGATTCATGGTGGTTAATGGTGGTTAGTAGTGGTTAGTGGTGGTCAATGGTGAACATCGTGGTTAAACAATGTTAAACAGCCATGATTTATGGTGGTTAGTGGTAGTTTGGGGTAATTAATGACAATGGTTTATTAATGATGGTTAGTTGGTGGTTTCGTGTGGTGGTTTTAAAGTGATGAGTGGAAATCAGTACCATATACAACTAAGCTTGATTATGCATGCATCCACCAATGATGGTTGATGTGCCTGTGCCACTATCATATTCATTACAGGTATGCACCCCCACACACGCACACAGAGACATGTCAGCAATCAATGAACAAATATTGTTTAACATCATTCCAATCACCTTGGAAGGATGTCAGCATTCTCATTGATTGCATGCTGTTTCAGGGGATATGACCCAATGTAGTAGATGGTGGTAGAACCGGCACAAGTGGAGGAACCTTTGGTGTAGTAGCAATAATATATAGTGGCTATTAAATTCAATCATAAACTTGTAGCTACTCACAACCATTGGAAACCATTAGCAACCATCATATAATCAAACCATGAGTAGTGGGTAGCCGTGGGTAGTACAGTAGTTGGCAACTGCTCACTTGCAGATGTTCTTCCAGCACCAGTGATATGCAGGTGGGGAGCGAATCACTGACCTTGGGCCCTGCTTTGAATGTGGGACCGGCCATCTATGCGCAGAGCGTGACTTCACTGCAAGTGGTGTGTTCTTTGGTGATGGATTCTTAGTGTTGAAGCACAAGAACCAGCTGTCGCGTTTGATCATGAAGTTATGTGCGCTATCTATATATATATATACACGTAGTGTTCACTTGGTTAACTATGGAGATGACAACAAACAAGTTGTGCTTGTGGTTTTAAACATTTATCAATATATAACATTTCTTACTGACACAACTGCACGCTCAACCAGATATCCATGACTCAACTTGATATGGCTGGGTGGATTCTAGCTACTACCTTGGCTTTTTAGGTTTTTTGGGATATGATTCAGATTGATTTACCATTTTTCGCCACTAAAGCCGTTAGACTTTTAGCAAGGGATCCAGTTCAGCCACCAGGATGGATGACAGGATTTTCATTGCACATAATACCTACCCAGGATTAATAAACCCCTGGTTGATTAACTGGGGGGGTTACCATTTTAATGGAAAACCAAGGCTTTTTGGGGATACCCCCTATTAATCAACCAGAGGTTTATTAATCCTGGGTTAACATTACTGTGCGATGGGTCAAGCACCTGGCGTTTAGACTGGAGCCGTCTCTGAGCATTGCAGCGTTGATCACTGTCAGCTGATGGGGGTCACCAACTCCAGTGGTCCCGTTGCCAAGCTGCACCGCCACCGGGCGGAGTGGTTGAACTAAGATGTGGCTATGGGTCAATATCAACCAACCAATAATGGTGGATAATAACCAACAAACTATAAGGAAATCAATGGTTGACCCACAGCCATGTTTGTTTATGAAATATACAGCACGGCTCAAATCTTATGAAGTAATGTTGTTTTTTACCAAAGTTGACGACACTTAGCTCAACAATGTGTCATGTTGGCAGCAGAAGGACTGAGACGGTGAATCAGGTCACTACACATGTATCAAGGAAGTTTTTGATTTGCTCAATGGCTGGTGTTTATGCTGCCGTGGCCAGACAAAGAGTGTGTGATTGGACTAACCTGCAAGTTGCTGAAAGATTGGGTGATGTTGTTTTGCACTATTGCAGTTGTTGGTTCATGAGGTTATGAACGTTTGTTTATGTCATTGTATAGCAAAGATTGTTGTAAACAGTGATATTGTTGGATTAGCTGACTATCTACCATAATGTTGACATATGTTGATGTAGCATTTGGCAGTAACCTTTTTGTAATGACGATGGTTAGCAACACACTTCACCATTCCGGGAAATCGTTAAACATGTGGAGTTATCCGGCTGCTTGGTCCAGCCCCATGGACAGCACCCTCAACCTGTGGTTCATATTTGTTTCTTGGATTTGACTGAGGTTTTGTTGACTATTGCATACCATTGCGAAAGGTATATGAAGCATCAAACCCCAAAGCAAAGGGTACTGAAGATGCTTTCCTTATTGGATAGCACCAATTTGATATGTATGTTATGATAATTTTAATGTGTTTGATTGTTTTTTTGCTTACTCGGGTACACAATTGGGAACCTTTCAGTTGAACTTCCATTTTCACGTTGAAACATGCAAAAACCCATTGGAAGTTTCACGATCTCGCGACTAAATATGATGATTCTAAAATAACGGGGGCCATTTCTTGCGTTAGGGATGACTGCTGTAGATGTCCAACTCCATATAGTGTTTTCTCAAGCCATAGGGGACTTTAAAAAACGGTTGGTTTAATGCCATCAATGGTTAAACATAGTGATTTTCCAGTCACTAGATAGTTGTTTCAAATATAACATGATTCATACAATGGTTCATTTATGACTATCAATGGTCAACATTTGATGATAATTGACCGTATCCCTATGGCTTGACTTCCGCCCCAAAACCATAGGACTCGCTCAGGTGAAAGCTCTGGGTTTGCACACCGAAGCCCTGCTGGTCTCAGCTGACTCCTTACAGTTGGGTGTCTCAGTGGGGTTCGGACCCAGAAGCAGTTGGATGTGACCAGATAGGTCAGCAGATTTCGATGGGTCACATGCTGGCTGAATGGTCAATAGGGGCAAATGACCATAAATGATATATAACTTAACATGTTTTGGTAGGATAGGAAGGGGATATGGGGTTGAAGCCAACATATTTCTATGGTTTGGTATCATATGTGTAGTGAGTCTAGTGGTAATGATAGGGGCAATAACCAGCAAGAGTAGGGGATATACCAGCTTTATTTTTTTTTGTACGGGTCAATATTAACCAGCAAATGGGTAGGTAAATATACCAACAAACAACAAGTTTGGTCGTTCATGGAATGAGAACAGCTGGGCTACAGGGTATTGACCCAGAACCATACACGCCAATATATGGATGAACGATGTCAACCAAGCGTAACATGGATCTTCAACATCATGTAACATATGAACGGGACATCGTCGCATTTTTACTAACATCTACTGAGCATCTACTGTGCTCATCTTCACATGACCACAGGTGAAACAGCCACTGGCTGGGAGATACTCCACTGAGCAGATGCTTAATCACCGGCCAGTGGATGCAGAAAACTCTCCGAATTTGAGGTCATCCACCGACTTTGGGATAATATCTGTTTTACTTATATGTCCTAGCATTGTTGTTTGGTTGGTATTTGTACTCCATACATCGGATACCAACCAATATGATTCAAAATTGATATATAAGAACCCGGCCATGCATGATGGAGATGCGAACTATTCGTCGACAACATGGATGCAGGCCAAACGACAAGGGACGTCCCCAGCGACTTGTTGAAACAACATAATTGGGTCGCCAATGGTATTGATAGTGACATCAATCCTTCACTACTGGAGATGTCAACCACAACCGGCCACATATTGTCTATACGAGTGTGATTGCACCAACTATGGTCATCAAAGGCTAGTTTTCCTATCAAATGGGTGGGCAAGGTTTGGATGGTTGGGAAGTGCCCCCTTGATATACTTTGAACGGGAGGCATACAGGGCAGCTTGTCCAGATTAGGTTACAGGAATATCTACTATCATCTAGTATACCGGTTGGTTTAAATGCTGATGATATGGGTGTTTCTCAAAATAGGGGACCCTCAAAAATGGTGGTTTACTACTAATTATAAATGACCAATATGGGACAATTTCGGGAACCCCTATTGTGAGAAACCACCAAATGGGACAGTAGCAACCATATTTGTTGATCAACATCATGCTCGGGAAGACGTGTCTCACCCGGACAAGCCAGTAGAACTATATAATTTAATCTTGAAAAGAGGTTCAGTACTGGTTGTTGGTCTCAAGCATGTTTGTGTTATTTCCCCCTGTAGAAACACATGGATACAAATATGTGGTTGGTTGACTATATAATCATTTCCATAGGGCTTGAAACCATTCAACAGAATATAGCGGCCCTGTAAGCTAAAATGGATAACAAAATGGGTACGTTGCCTGAACCCAAGGAATGGTTTTAGTTATTTCTTGTTATTTCAATTTGTTGACTTCTCACAGCCCGCAGGTTGGTGGCTGATTACCGCTGCCAACTTCCTACATCGGGCCTCCAGCGATATGACCCATGGCAAGGTCATGGTGTGGTAACTATCCAGGGGTCCTTCCTAGTGGGTGTTCGGTCGTCATGTTGGGGTGCGGACAGCTTTCAACCAGGACCAGACTCTAGAGATCTCATGACCATTTGCAAGCTCTCCAGCTGTACTGAGCCATCATCAGTTGATGAAACTTGATCTTTCAAGATCTGGAGCTCGAGCCCAGCCCTTGTTGGGTACCCAGCACCGAGATGCGCTGAGTGCCTTTGCAGATTTTTTTTGCTCAAGGGATCTATGTCTTTGTTTGGTGTCGATTGTTTTTTTGGGACATATTCGATGATCTTCGTTGGCAGTATCAAACATCCATGGTGCTTGTTCCGTTTTGGTGGTTGTTTTCCAGCTGAGATCCTCTACAGGAAATGTAAAATCAATCAGCAGGATATGTTGTCCGCTATGATCGATGGTGGTGGAGAGACCCTTTATCAATCTGGAGCCCGGTCATTTTCCTTCAGATTATGAGTTTGAGCATGTATCTCCAGCAATAATCATCAGACAGTGTTTGGTTTTGTGTTTGTCATACTAGTTACTAGGGAAGCTGGCTGTGTGGGAAGTGGTATGGGCACAAGCACTCCCACGTGACTTGTGATCAGTCCCCCGTTCGCATTTGGTTCCAGCTGATACTTGCAAAAATAAATCAACAAAATTGTACAACCAAAGGTAAATGGATGTTTCTCAAAATAGGGGACGCCCAAAATGGATTATTTACTACTGCAAAAGATGCTTAATTAAGAATGAATGTTTTGGCGGGTCCCCTATGGCTTGAGAACCCCCCTTAAATAGATTTCTCATCCTGTGCGGTAGCCACGTTATAAGAAAAGTGATCGTTTACAGTGTCCATCATGTATGGACAAACCTTCTTTGAGGTGAGCAAGCTGTAACAATGTGTCTCAGCGGGTTCTCTGTAAATGATGCTCGTCAAACCCAAGATGTTTTCTCTATAAACGAGTGCAAATCCTTGGATCATTTCCAGCTCTAATGTTTGTTTATTTTATTGGAGTTGTGTTTTCAAACCCGCAACGATGCGTTGGAACCTTCAAAGACTGACGACCAGTTGGTGGTTTCAAAGGTATTTGTCAACATTTCCTGGTCATGATTCTGATTGATTATACAAATACATATATATATATATATAATATGTGTAACATGTGTGTATATGAATCATTCACCAGCATATGGGATGAGACGAATACGTGTCGCGGTTAGTTCCATCCAAGGAAACCAGCGAGTGCTCGGGCAATTTGGAAGCTTCCCGGTGCAAGCTGGCCTGCCGACAGGCTGGCATGCAAGACCCTCGGGGGTAGGGAATCAAGGGGAATTACAATGAGAATCTCGAATCTCAGGGAATCTAGCCATTTTAGGAAGGACCAGGGAGGAGTTCTGAGGTTCGAAGATCCTTGCGGAGTTAAAACATTGGGACTGAACAATTTTGACCATATGCAATGACTACAATTGGTATAAACAGTGAGACATAATGCCAAAGCTTTTGCAAGACATCATCAACCAGTTTGGTAAGGGAGGAGTGTTCAAGCGTTTGTCATCAGCGTATACGCATGGGCCGGTGTAGCAAACACAAGATCCAACAAAACATGAAGATCCCACCAAGTACTGGCCGTTGATGTGATGTTTTATATAGATTGGACAGCAACTGCACGTAACAAAACAATTGTGTTTGTTTTTTGTTTGTTTTTATTCTGAAAGGGTTAAAGCACTACAAATCAATGAATGGCTGGTGTTGAAGAGGGTTTTAGCTGTGTAAAGCGCAAATGCACGAATCAGGTACTAGCGAGGTATGGTCCGTTTTGCTTATGTTCAGAATATTGTTCCCCTCTTCTGGTGATTGGGCACAAATCAAACAGCCAGCAAACTTTGATACGGAAACCTACCAATTTGGGGTTGCCATTATGTTTGTTTACATTGGACAGTTTGAGATTGAAACAAATCCTCCACCAAAACTGAAACATATCGAAACGATAATCTGTCAACCTGAAAGGGTCATTCTCTCGACACAGAACTGCAACTCGGTCTTCACTGACATTGTCTATACTGCTTGCCAACCGTGATTTGCCAGCATCTTTGGTAGGTCCTGATAGGTGCTTAATCTTGAAATTTGATGCTTTTTTTCCTTTGATTTTTTTGCAATGAACAGCCTGGCTGATGAGCACCCTTAAGACCGGCTACCCTATTCTGACTGATGATCACCCCATCACTTGGGCTTGGCCGATCCCTCCATGGCTAGGCTAATACCGTCCCAGAGCCTGGCTTCGAATCTGCGCAAGCCATGTGCCCCAGAGAGGTGCCAATCTCTGGGTCCTGACAAGGTTGGAAGGGGAGCCCATGGCACCAAAGTTGGAGATATATTTTTTTTGCACCTGGGAAATCGGATTTTTTGTGGCATCGGATTTTTGATAGATGTAGATGGTAGACCTCCAACGATCCCCGATCATAAGGTGGGGATACAATGATGTGTTTTTCTTGAATGGAAGTGTACCTGGTACCTGCAGATCACCCAAAGGGCATGAGTGCTGCTTTGGAGAAATGAGAGATGTTGGCCATCAATCAATTTCGGCAAGATCTTGAGGTGGTGAAGTTGACTTTACATACCATCCCAATGTTGTGTACGCAACTGGGAGACAAGAGCTCCATTGATCACAACTGCTTACATTACAAATGACAGTTGGCAAGCGCGTCTTTGTGCTTGGATGATCAAATTTCATTCAGCGGTTCAGGTACATAGAC
>VSDK01012728.1:1114739-1167480 GCA_009767595.1 Symbiodinium kawagutii | reverse complement strand
TGATGCAGCCCCTGCTGAACCGCTATCAGCAGTCCGGAGTTCAGCCGTCCAGTTCTGGTTTGACCACCGGAGCTATGAGCGATGCCAGCAAGCGCCAGCGTTCAGTCTCCAGTGAGCCGTCTCTCGAGGATGTCTATGACGACGGTGAGTCTTGGGAGCTGCCTGCGTCCATGATGGTTCCGGGGTTGGATGGCCCTCATTCAGAGGACAAGCAAGCACTAGTCCCACCAGCAGCAAACAAGAACAAGTCCGCTGCTGTGACGCTGCCTCCCGGTGTATCATCCATCCAGGAGTGGGGCAAGACTTTGTGCGAATTGCCCGCAATTGCCAAGATGAAGCTCAGCTACCAAGAGATGACTGAGTGCGAGGGAGTGTCCGAATATTTGCAATGGGTGCAAAAGCATCCCACGGACAAAGGTCCCCGCGTGACTGATTTGCACAACTTTCTCCAGGCTTCTGGCTATTTTGACAAGCAGCCTGCTCTGGGAGCCAAGCTTCCTGGATCTCAGATCACACGCAAGTACAAGTGAAGACTTGTACTTGGGACAGCTGCATTGACTCGCTGATTCGGTTGTTTTGGTTGGTGGCTGTTGGTTTTGGTGTTTTTGGTTCTGGTGTTCTTGCTGTTTTTATATAAGGGGAGTCAAAAAGCAGCACATGTCCAGTTCCATCCATCTCCGATGGCAGGCATTCACATATCGCCGCACTGAGACCTGGCGGCTCGAGGTCGAGTGAAAGAAGCGTCTTGACTGTGGCAGAGCGCTCCTGGTGGTTTGAAAAATGTAGACATATATATATATATGTATATATACATACATAAGTATATTTGAAAATTGAAGGTACATAAATAAAACTTACAGTTACATATATCATCATGCATCTTTGGTTTGTATCCTTCTTAAGGAGTTATGTATACTTAGGATTTTCCGCCCAACAGCAGTCCACTTGGTAATGACCAGCCCACTTCCCATCCGCTGCAGGGTGGTGTCTTCGTGCTGAATGGTTGTAGTCCTCCCAGGTGCTTCCTGCCTGAGGCGGGGAACGGTGGTGGGTTGGTCAGTTGGCGGGCCGTTGCTTGGGAGCCTTGAAGGGAGTGAGGTGCCTTGAAGGGAGTGCCTTGAACGGAGTGCCTTGAATGGAGTGTTGGTTGGTTGCTTGTTTAGCTAGTTAATTCAGTTGTTCTATATAGTTTCCTTGTTTTTTGTGAGGCATTGTGCTGTAGCTGCAGATTTTTATGGCTGGAAATTCATTGCTGGGATATAGCTATTAGGTTCAAGATGGTTCAATGAGATGCCCTTGGACACCTGTGAAGTAAAATATAAAGCCTGTTTCACTCCAGTAAGGCTGATTTAGCTTTGTGATCTAACCATGTGGTGGTTCTATGTTTAGTTGACTGGTTGTACTCTTGATTCGTGCAATACGCCTGTTTCATCGCACGATGGACTCTTCGAACAAAGAACCAAGCTTCTTGTATGGCCAAAAGAAAGGGAAAGTTCAATGAACCAAGCTGTGGCTAGAAGCTCTACTGTTAGAATATGACCATGTTTAGTTCTGAGGGCGGACTGTTTAGCACCATGAATTCTTCATTCTGTGCCATGCTTTAGCTCAGCTCTTCACCACAGGAATCTATCAACGGCACCGTGCTTCTGAGCGATGATTTTGTTTACCGCCCCCCGTAATTTGCCCGTACAGTTCGAAAACAGCTGAAAACCTTCTATTTGTATCTTAGCAGGGGGGAATAAATAGCATACCTGGGCGTCTTCTCAAACCTGGAACTATGCCCACCCGCCCAGGTTTCAAGATCAACACCTCATCAGTTCGACGTAGTAGGACCCATAACTGGTGAAACTGCTGCTTCAAAGCACGGCAGCAGCTTGTACCGCGCCAGGTGTGGTTGCTAAACACAACAAAAGGCTACGTGTGAAACGCACATTTCAAAACTGTGACATGTGTATAAGATTGGATTTGGACATGTGACATGTGTATTTCAACATTGCTAAACACTTGAGTGTTGGTTGTTGGATTCTAGACGTGTGACATGTGTATAAGAAGCTAAAGATAGCTAGACACTGATCTACATGTGCAATCCATGAATTGGGAAAGCACAAGGACGGTTCTGACATTGCTGACACTGCTCAGAAATCATTGGCGGATTCCAGGTCCGTTCCCATGTCCAGGAATAAACTGATTTTAACCCCCCTAAACTTTGCTAGTTTCCCAAGTAAACCGATGGCAGTTTTGTTTGGTGCCTTGGTCACCATGTGCCACCTCGATGCACCTTGTGCCACCTCTCTGCAGTCGGTGCCCTTGCAGTTCAATGTCTCGCTGTGTCGCGGGGGGGCCGAGGGGGCTAGCCTGTAGCGATTTCCGACGCTTGTTCCTCACGGTATCCTTGATATACGTGGTGTGTATCTCGGTGTTTGTCTTGGTGAAAAAAAGTGCTAGCTGGTTTGGTTTGCTGGCTTCAGCCGCTGGATGATTGATAGACCATGATCAGCCAGGCATGGTGTTCATGGGGGTGTAACGGTGTAATTAATAATCATAACACGTCATGTTTATATAATGCTTCAATATATATATATATATACATATATATATATATTTATTTATTTATTCATGATCGTACAAAGAAATGAATAACAACCTCTGTCAATCAATCATAATGATGATTGGCAGTCTTCATTAGCCGTGATTGTTGTTTATATATACAATGGGGAGCCATCACAAGCCGCTATTATCAACCTTCCATCAAGATGATCAGGCTTTGTCGTGGGAATGTAAGTGCTTGATGGGGGTTTGGCGAGTGATTTGCCATTATTATTCATTTATTGACCACAATATATAATTGCATTTTTTGCTGAATTATGGTTTCTAGTCGAAGGGTAGTATTTTTTAAAGACCAGAAGGTTATATAATTGCAATAGTTAACATGGCACCCTCATTGTCCACCAAAGGTTTATTGTAAGGAATAATAGTATTCCATGACATTTTCTAAGCAGTGATATTTGTTGACACATATATTATCGTAGAAAATGGAACTTTGATCCATTTTCATGAGTTTATACCCACCCACTTCGCTGAGCACAATCACTCGCAGATTGCCTCTTGCGAAGTGACGCGCTGGTCTTAAGGGTTACCAGCTGACATGTGACATGCACATGGTGGAGAAAGCCTGCACAAATGTCCACTTTTGACGTGGAAATTCAACTCCCCCCTCTTTTGAGATCATGTGCATCCTTGTGTGGCCTGAGGGTGTGAGCCACCTGCCCCCATGTTAGGCGCCACACACAGCACATGCAGCCAAACCCCCCTGCTTTGCACGGCAACATCCTGGATGTGGACCTGTCGTCAGTGTTGGTGGGAATCCTTTTCGCCATCAGCGACATGGTCACAAGGTATTCACCTGTTGTCCTGTATTGGATGAAGCTGACGCTTATCAGAAGGCGGAACGTGGAGTTGGTGTCGCGCTGGATCAAAGTGTTTTTGAGCCTTGTCGCTTTCGTGACTGCTCTCATTACAGAACTTCAACCAGATCGGTTTCTATTGCTGCTTTGTATGAAGCTCGAGAGGACATACTTGCTTGGATTTGTCGCTCCGGAGACCGTGTTCACATAGTTTCTTTTCACAGCACCGCTGATGGGTGTCCTGGAGCCCTGATGGCGGAGTCGCTTGCTGTTCAAGTTGGACGAGATGCGCACGGTGATGTGTTGTGGAGTTTCCCAGTAGACGGCGCTTTAGACATCGCCAACAGTCGGGTGCTCTGCACTCATCGCGTTGTTTGGGAGCCATCTCAAACACGGGCTGTTCTACTTGCCGGAGGAATGTTGCATGGCAGAGTATTGTTTGAATTCGGTGGCTACGTCGTTTTGGAGATGACATGGAAATTCAGCTATTATTTTATTTCTGATAACTGTCACTTGTTTTTTTTTCCGAGCTACGACCCTTGAGGACAAAGCCGTGTACCTTGACTCCCAAAACCACCTCACATATGCCATTTGAACAAATATTAATTGCTATTGGAAACACAAAGACAACCATATTAAGCATGCTCACATACTCCTTTCCCAGCACAGTGTATGATCTTTGGTAGTCTTCTGCCGGCGAACAGTTTCCGAATAGCTGGTTTGGTTGTTTGATAGGCAGTTTCCTGATTCACTTAGTGCGCAGATCCCTGAAGGGTTAACCAAACAAAAAAAGAGCCACCTGAAATGGATATGCCCCAAACGGGTCCAATGATAATTGCTGTCATTTCCCCACCTTTCTGTTGTGATTCATGTGCTTTCAAATGTTTGTTTCTTGCCGCCGAGGGAGATACCATGGACCGGTACCGGAGACGACCGGACCCCTGAAACAAACCTGGAGGTCACAGTTGATACATAGTAGCATCCTGGTCGTGAGGAATAGATGTAATGTGAGTGTGAGCGCAGTGATTCTAGACAATAATTGTTCATGGATGGAAATGGCTTCATAGGGACGGGAATCTGATAAAATCTAGTAGGCTGCCAATCTAACATATATATATATGTTACTCATTGGTATTTATATATATATATGTGTTATTTATGGATGTTGATATATATATATATATACATAAATGAAACTACATAATATACTTGTAATGTTGACAACCAACTGTTGGTGCCTGTCCATTTCAACCTGTCCGCCCAGGTACCTCGTCCCAAAGGCCTCGCAGCGAAGAGGTGGGATGAGCTGAGGCCGCCATGAGCATTGTTGTCTTTTGTCTATCATTCCTCAGCATACACTCTGGTAAACTAACCTGGCTAGCTGGATTTTAACCATATTTTCCAGTGAAACCCTGGGAAATCACCAATAAATGGTGGATTTTCCAGCCAGCCAGGTTAGTTTACCAGAGGGTAAACCATCATAAACCATAGCGGTGAATAAGCTAGGATCATAATGAATCAATATTATTTTAGCTAGTCTGATCAATATTTGATGATTTATGTAATCCTTACTATGATCATAGGGCATCATGAGATCAGTATAACCACGCGGTTTCATCAAGGATTTTTTCAACTGTATTTGTTCTAAAGGAAACTACCACATTTGTATGGGGGAAAACTATTTGTGGACAACTTCATGATGCCTTCCAAGACTCCTTCTCACCTATCACAAGTCATGGACAATGTGTATCAGCAGATGGGCGTATGAGCAGATGGCAGCCGACATTCAGTGCAGAACCTGCCAGAGCAAAGCAAAGAGTTGACCCTATCAAGGTGAAACCAATTGGCCATTGGAACCTGCATGTTTGAGCCCAGGCCTGGAATACTAATTCAATCATAAATCCTTACCCAATGCCCATATGCTTACAGTATGAGATTTAGTTCCTTGTTGCATATGGGCACTAGGCATAGAGCTGCATAGAGCTGCATAAGTGGATTAGTATTCCAGGTTCCTGCTATCATTAATTTCAACTCTCACGGTGCATAGAGCTGCATAAGTGGATTGCACACCAGAACCTCTACTACTGAAGCTGTGCTGTGGCACATTCAACTTTGAACCATCAGCCCCCAGCCCAAATCAGCTGAGTATATACTAATGTATGTATACATATAATTGAATGTAAATAACTATATATATATATATATTTATGTGTACACAGTATATTCATAATATTTCATCATGACTATCAACACAAGGATCAATGACTGTTCTTGCCAACTTGAACCCCCCCGGATAGATGGTGGTTCTGAGCTCCATCGCCCAGGAGTGTGGAGTGCAATGTCGATCTCCAGGGCAGACAGGGGCCCCGGACTCCCAGGAAGTCGCAGCATTTTTGCATCGTCAGTTCCCATCATAGCCAGTGGTTTTTGTTCACATATAGTTCAGGGGCCAATCTTGGGGTATGATTTGTTGGGCGTATGCAAAATGGATGGCCACCAGGCCCTCAATAGTTGGTAACTTGCAGATGGAAAATAAGCCCCTTTTTTTGTTATAGTTTTTAGGAAACACTATAGCGTTGTTTACCTGTTCATTTGTAAATATGCCGATTTCTCAAACTTGGGAACCCCAAACGTGGATTGCTCATCGCTATAAATGGTATATATTGGATGAGTTGGGGGTCCCTGATTTTGGGACACGATCGTTTGCATATGTGCATAGAAATATATACGTGAGATCACCCCTGAATTTCCTGCCACTCGATTCATGTTTGTTGTCTTCTAGGTTGACCTTAGCCACTGATCAACTGGCTTGCTGCTTCGGTTTTCAGGAAAGTCTGCGTTTGTGATGGGGTAGCTATTCAATACATTGAGGACAAGCCAAGTGATGTTGGTGGTTATGAAGGTAAAGGGGCCCTTACGAAGCTAATGCTGATGTGTTGGCAATCATTTTGGCAGAATGATCTCCAAGCCATTGTGACATCCCAACAAAATGCCAATTCTTTAGCACTTTAGCGTACCAGGCTACAAGTCTTGAACCGTTGGATGCAATTCCAAATTGGAAGCTGAATCGAGCTGCTGTTTGAATCATGCATCGTAGTTCTCAGGTACTGCAAATAGGGTTCATGGCGATGGCAGCGGTAGCTGTTCGATTACCAGAACTTTGTTAGCAGGGGACTTGAACAGCCCAATGCCTTCGGAAATAAATGGTGGTTTCTCAAAATAGGGGACCCCAAAATCATCCTTTATTAACCACTAGTGGTACTCAACCAACCATTGTTGGCGTACCACCATTTTGAGAAATCCCCAAATATTTGTCAATACCAACCCACAACAAGATGGGTTCATTCCCACAGCTGGACTGATGAATTTGGTCGTTGATGGTACGTGAACGGGGCCATTTTCAGGGCCATTGTTGTGATGTCTAAGCCATCCAACTGCGTTCAACTGGAACGACTCAGGTGGAGCTGGATGCATCAGTGTCCATACTCCAAAACATCACAAAGCATCCCATCAATTTGATGTTTGTTTTTTTTTCCTGCCTTAATTATATAACTTATATAGCCATACTTAATCTGAATGATTTATGAATTAGTTCATTGATTGGTGATTGACCTGCAAGAAGAATACCAATTTCTTGCTGGATACCTGGATAACGAATAACTGAATCCCCTGCCCTAGACAGCATGAAGCAGCCATGTGTTGCAGCTAAATATTTAGCAGCCAGTTTAAGCACAACCGTTCTTGGCCCAATTTGCTATGTCAACCGACCATGGATAAACCACCATCCCGCTTAGTTGCAAATCTCCATCACGGTGGAAGATTACCTGCATGTACGGATTAGGATTCTTCATCCATAAACTCCACTGCTTGACAAAGCCCCTCATTCTTGGCCTTGTTTGGGACTAATTCTCCGTGAATGCTCTACACCAACAGAGGTCTATTACGTTCAGTCTCATCAGTTCTATCTCTAGTCTTGTTCGAAGGGGCTACATGATCTAATTTGACATAAATAGTTTTATAACTAAATATCTTCCATGTACCTTCATTCCGCTAGATGAAATCCCTTGGTTATGTCCTGGATTTTCTGTCCCACCATCGAACCATATCCCACTCCGTGGTGTTGACCATTTGCCACGCAGCGTTGCGGCTTGACAAACGAGCAGCAGCAAACGCGTCCGGCTTGACAAGGCGAGGAGTTGTTAAGATGTCTTTGGCTGGGAAAATTATTGGAGGATGGTTTTTTGTGATAATGGCTATGGGCCATGGGTCTATATTAACCAACCAATTTCATGGGGGATAGAAACGAACAATGATAGGGAAAACAATGGCTAATCATAGGGGAACCGGGGAACCAGGGGTACAGGGTTTTGATCCATGGCCATTACGGCTATGAGACCGGAGTTTTGATTTGATGGTTGTAACTAAGATGGTTATCTAAATTGTGTTTTGATTTGATTATTGGTGGCGGTGATAAGGGCTGTATAAGGCCATGATTCGATGGTTATAGCCGTGCTTATTGTAAGTGTTACAATGGTCATGATAACGCTGCAAAGTGTGATATTGGCTGATATTGGTGGTGAATGGTCGGTGATGGATTCATCCATTAGCAGCCAATGATAGCATACGATGTTCGCTAAGTTGGTGAACATAGCTAGGGTACGTAGCATTCAAATTTGCAATGAGGGAGGCCTACTTTGTGGTGACATCCCAACAAAAAATGCCCATTGCAGGAGGTAAATCATGTGAAATGCATCTGAGGGTTTCTCAGAATAACAAAGCGCACTCATGGCCTTGACGATACTGAGTGATGGGTACAAAGAAATCAACTATGATCGTGAACAGTGGTTAACAAGCATCATGGCTAAAGCCGTTTGATGGATGATGATTGGTGATAGGTAAGTGTTGCGATTGGCTGATAACTGAATGAATGATCATTGAAGAATAATGGCCAACAGCAAAGACATGTATATAGACTAAAACGAGATGAACATTGAACCAACGTTGCCTACTTGAGCAATGGCAATAAACAACTGTTTTGACTATTATCATAAATCACCATGGATTATACTACCTGATTCTATGTGAATAGCCGCAATGCCGCATTCGGTGATGTCCATCAACGAACCTGTGTGTTTGTTTCTTTTCCCGCGGAACATGTTGTGCTATGCATACTGAATTTGGAGATGACATGTAGTTAGTTGCTCATATATATATATATATATATTATATTTATATATATATATATATATATGTAGTTATCAATGTATACAGATATATAGATGGATGATGATGGATGAATGATTTTACAGTATTGCCTATAATTACAAATGTTTGATCATGTTTGTATGTACGTACGACTACTTTTCATTATCTATATGTCAGGGCTGGGTTCTGGAAATGCAACACTACCAACAAGTACACATATGCCTGTACGGAAGATGTGACAGGCTGTTCTATGGCTAATATTTGCTGGTGAATGGTGGCGCTGATTTCAAGTGGAGCAAAAGACATCCAAATATATGATACAACACCTTAAATGAACATAGCTAATTGCAGATGATTTTTTGAAACAATCCTTGTTCAAGAACACGTTGAATGTAGATAGCTAAATATGGTTTTAATGATGGTACGCTCTCGGTGCTTTCCCATGCTGCACCGTTGGTGCCAGGATGGGTGAAGGTCAGAGCACAGAGAGGAGTTTTGGAGCTGACTTACTTGACGATGGTGATTGGCTAATACTGGTTGTGTAATAGTTGTTGACAAGAATACAACCATAAGGCTGCCACAGTAGACTAAGCATAATGTAAATGTAATTGTTTTTACTCAACAAAATAGTAGACTATTACTATTGTTGTTATAAGAGTGATTGACTCACCATGATTACTAGTTGTTGCCTTATTGGTTGACACTAGCTGCTGATAATGCATGTGTAAGAGTGGTTCGGAATGGCTGGTATTGATCTATAGTGATAGTGCTCAGGAACGGGTAAGAGTCGTGAATGGACATGGTCAATACTACTTGCTTAGAGGGCTAAAACATCAAAAACATCAAAAGCTGGCCCATTGGGGTAGCGGATTACTGAAATAACTGCATTCTGTGTAGTGTTCCCGGTTGCACAGAAACTCAAGACCACCAAACACATAAGAAATAGTATGTATGTATGTGCATAGTTAGATATATTTACGCATGTATGTAGAAGCAACTCAGTCGGAGGAACCTCGGACCAGTGTCAACGATTAGTCGTGACCGATTCCATGTTTGCCGACACATGTTTGTGTGTGCATTCAATTTAGTACCTTGTGCATTCATGAGTATTTGGTACAACTTGGATGATCATACAACTAAATGTGCATTCATTGGGTTATACCATCGATAAGTAGGTTGCAATCCCCATGACTACGTTCATCAACTACATGGGAGGATCATCCACGGCATGCGGTCATGAGGCGACGATCTTGCGGTGACGACTTGGGGTGAAGATCTAGCAATGACGGAATGCTCAGTGGTCAACAGCTATAGTTACAGATGGTCATCGTGAATGCTTGAGAAACATTCGCAGATGTTTTCCTACGATTATTTTTTGACGCTTCACATCTTGCTGGCTGATGCTTGGGAGGGCGCTCAGCAGCCAGGGGTACCCATATAACCCCTTGGCCTTTAAAGATCTTGAAAGGGGAGCCAAGGAACTACCAGGATTATGATTCCAAATTCTGTAGGCGCATGGCAATTTGAATACCATAAGCGGGAGTACATGGCAACAAGATACTAAGTGGACCAATTCAATAGCTTACTGGTAGGTCCGACCTCCAAGGTGGGGTGGGGAGCAGCTAGTCTCACCCCAAGACGTAGCAGGAGCTACCAGGAGTGCCGGTTCATCAATTGCTGAGTTACACTTGGGACGCCTGTGCAATGCCTGGGCTCAGGACCCAATACATGGACCCTCACGAACATGTTTCTTGGATTGCACTGATGCTGTACTGTATTTTAGCCATAAGCCCCTCTACGATGGTCATTAACCATCGTAAACCTGCATGAAGCATGTGATAAACAAAAGATGATACAATTATGATCCATTTAGTGCTTGCATCAATTTGGACAATTCAGCCTTATTATCCACAACAACTATCAATCAACCACTAAGAATATATAGCCATCAATGCAGTGGACGCCAATGGAATTATTGTTGTAGAAAACATCTACAGAAAAGTGGCAGCACACAGCGCATACATTGCATTGTCAAAACGTTTGAGTACAGAGGCAGCTGTGTGTCAGAACAAACCCTGTAATCCCGTTGAATCTCTGAAAAGTGAATCAAATGATGCCATTGGAATGCTTTGCTGCCTGGTTTGCTGGTCTACTTTGGTCTTGAACGTTTACAGCGTCGTTTGTTGCTGTTGATAACTACTTGGTGCAATAGCATAATACGGCGAGCTTTGTGAATGTGAACCAACCAACCAGTGGGGCATCCCTGCAAGGCAACCAGTTTGGTGGACGTGACACAGCCAGTGCCCACAACCAGAGCACCTCCCAGACACGACTCTCCAGGAGCTAGCACGCTAGACACTATGAACCAGTCATAGTCCAAAGCTCACTGCATGGGGGTGTCTTAAAATAGGGAACCCCCAAAATGGTTGGTTTAATACTATAAATGGCTATTCATAGATGATTTTGGGGTACCCATATTTTGAGAAACAGCCAAATGGTGGTTTCTTAGGCCATAGGGGTACCCCCAGTTATCCTTTAGATGAACCATTCATAGTAATGAACCAACCACAAGTTTTGGGGTACCACTATTTTAAGCAAGCCTCGAATGATTGATTCACAAATATGTTCCCTAGGTTGAAGCCACCAACCAGATATGTACATATGTACAATGGGCATTCGTAGGTGCAATCTGGTGCAATGATGTGCAGCACATATTATGCGCATAGGTATGCATTCAGGGTAGTAGTAGTAGTAGTAGTAGTAGTAGTAGTAGTAGTAGTAGTAGTAGTAGTAGTAGTAGTAGTAGTAGTAGTAGTAGTAGTAGTAGTAGTTTTTTGTTTCCGCGGTGTTTAAGAGGATGGTTTTGGATTTGATTAAACCTGTTGAAGCGTTCGATCTTGTAGAATTGTATTCCAAGATGGTGGCAAGCGCACAGAGCGCTGGATGTCAGCTTGTTATATCTTTTGTTCCTTCCCCGTTTTAGCACCTATATGTCTCTATGTTGTTTGAATGTTGTGGTTTATGGAGCAAGTCATTTTTATCGGGCTGGTGGCTTTATGCAGGCTTTATTTTCCATATTATTAACATATGGTTGGTTGATGTTGGTTGGTTGACTAATATTTTTCATAGGGGTTGAAACCACCAACCGGTTTTATGTTTCGTCGATTCTACACAAGTTTTTCAAACATGCCCCTTGTTCTTGCTGGTCACGGCCGGTTCTCTCCAACCTCGAAGCCATCCTCCAGCAGTTTCCAAAGTCTTTGCACCAGATGCTTCATCATTTACATTGCTACTCGCTGTGTTTGCCCGCAAAAGAACATCGAAACAAGAATATGGGCGCTTCTAAAAATAGGGGTACCCGCAGTTATCATCCAGTTTATCAACAATTGGAAACCAACCATTTGTAGGGGTCCCTTCTTTTGAGAAACACCCATATAAGCCCACATACCATCAAAATTTGTCGGATAAACTGCGCCATTTGTCGTATGACAATTCATTTGTATCATCATTTCTTCTGATTTGCGAAACAAATTACCATCATTACAAGCCACAACCGTAACCATAAGAATAACCGTTACATAAGCATAACCACTATGAATAACCATTCATGGACCATAACCATTGTAAATGACCACTATTGGACCATCATAATCAATCATAACCATCCATAGCCGCACATTTTATTTCGCTGCTCAGGACGTTGTAGACGAACTCACTCAGAAACACATGGCCATTGGATGTCAGGTCAGGCACAGCTGCAGGCGGTACCTAGCAGACCATGCCGAATATGGGCAGTAAGGGTTGATGATTGGTCAGAGAATCGTGAATTGTAGGTGGAAGTTGGAAGCATGTGGAAAAAATGAGCCTCTAAAGGTACATTTTGAAGTGGTCCTATTCTTCAGCAGTTGCGAGTTCATTTGGGTGCCGGCGTTGGTCAGAGGAGATTACTTTCTACTAGGTGCTTTGATCTTAAATTCAGACGATTGCAGGGATCTCAATGCCTAGCCGACCACATGAAGAAAACGCATCCGTTGTTGAAGTGGCAAGAAGTTTCCTATGTCACTAACCAGTGGTGATGCGTCGGGAAAACAATGTCAACATGCTTTATGTGCTGAATATTTACGAAAACATGATTTGGCTCAACATGAAAACACAGTTCAATATTTGACACCCAAATTTCTGTGCCCTTTTGAATACTGTTTGCATCCTAATCAAGCGTAAAACCAGCGATAACTGGTTGCAAACAAGACATACGGTATCAAAACAATCCAGTTTCATATCATCAAGAGAAGAGTTGGTACTAGTGAGAAATGGGAATGGCAACTGTGCGAACCATGGACATTGGTGGCATTTGGTGCCGGCCTTTCCGCCCTTGATCAGCCTGTTGATAGTGGCAAAGTTGATGTGCTTAACGGAGATGATTAGAAGCTTTCGTAGAAACACGCTACTAATTTTTACGTGTCTGAAAAGTGATGAATAGATAGCTAGCATATATGGATCTACATTTTTTGAACATATAGATAACTCATGAGTTCATGAACCACCCGAGAACTCATGTGCATGGACTGGAAGCTGCGAAATGTTTGTTTGGATTTGTCCCAGCAGCAACAATAGATTTGCAGTTTAGGGAATAGTGTGTATGATTATATGACTACCCATTTATATGAGTTATATCGGTTTCAGAATCCATGATGGAATTCTGAAACAAAACACGGTTGCAAAAAGGGAGCCACAGCAGGGTTTTGAGCTCCCGAGAATGGTTAGTAGGAAAAACCCTTGGCGGTCCATAAGTCACAATACTTGTCCACGCTTGTCCAACCATCGCTGAATATCCTTAAGTGATGACCCTTGGTATCCCTATGCAAATGATTTTCCATTCGCAAAACAACGAAAATGGATGACGTGGGAGCGTGAGTTGACTGTTGCATACTCACAACTTTGACATTGAGCTGCATAATGGCACTCCGTTTGGAACAAGCCATGCAGAATTGAGGTTCATGGCCCTTGCATGCACCCTGTCCACATGAAAGATCATGAGTTTCAGAAACTGTGCCAATCACCACTTTTTGCCGGGAGACTTCCATGATTTTCTTCAGTTTCAATATTTCTGGACTCACCTTTTCAACAATGCCGCTGTTTTGACCGCACCTTGCGCGCGCAGAAAGCGAACCTCTATGAGAATTGGACGAAGTTGGGCTTGCCAACCCCGGCAGAAGGTGGAGTGCCACTGGGCAGCACTTCCAGCCGGAAACTCTGACATGTCAACCTTACTGGTAAAGTGGGCAACACATACAATGGTAAACTGGTTGGTGGTTTTAATCGTTTGTTTATTTTCTCTAGTGCTTATTAACAAATGTTTGGTTGACTGATATTTTTCATAGGGGTGGTTCAACCACCAACGATGAAATGGCTGTGGGTCAAAACCCTTAGTCCCCCTGGTTCCCCCACTATTAACCATTGTTTTCCCTATTGTTGTTGGTGGAAATCCCCCATTAGTTGGTTGATTCATTTTGCCGTGACATGGCAACCGCGGTGCGGTGGTGGCCGCTGCATCGTGCCAAGGCCTTGGTGGTGGTTCTGGAGCCGCTTGAGGTACGGAAAGTCTCTCGTCGAGGGAGCAGCGAGCTGGGGACAGCTGCCGGCTGCCGCTATGGGTCAATATTAACCAACTAATAATGGGCCTTGCTATGGCCTAGAAATCTTGAAATCTGCCCCCCCACCTGTGGTTTGGGCTTGTGTCTTGTGGATCCGTCCGCGCTGTGTGGTACCAATAATGGGGGATAATGACCAACAAAACTATTGGGAAACTAGTGGTTAATGATATGGGAACCAGGGGTACGGGGTTTTGACCCACAGCCACAAAGCTGCCAGTGGTGCCGCAGTGCTGGTCGTGGCAGTGGCTGGTTATGGGATGCACCAGTGATGGTCCACCCTGTCACCGCGCTCATGTCCTGGTAACCACCATGGAACTATGGGAGCCCATCCACCCAGGTAACCCCGCATCAATCGCCGTTTTTTTGGGTTGTGTGATGGGTAAAGGAGCATCTATCATTTGTTGCCATCGACGAACAGTAGGGAATGATTGATATAGTTTACTAATATCAACTTACTTAGTTAGATGGTTTCATGGTGAGTTTTGCTGACAAACAAATGACAAGTAGCGGGTATTATCCACTATTCTGAACCACTGGGAATGGTCCTAACTATAACCCCTATATAGTTGGTAATTATCCCCCATTGCTATCGATTGTCAACCACAATCACCCCCTTGGTTGCTTCTTAATTTATATTGTGGTTTCTCAAAATGACATCTAATATTTTCCACCAATAAAACAGTGATTTCGGGGTCCCCAAACTGGCTTGAAAGACCCCCACATAAATCCATATCGCAAACCACAATAAACCCCTTGGTTGCTTATAAAGCCCATGTAAACCCATATAAACTCTTCAACATGAATGATCTACAATCAACCCATATCAACCCATTTCGTAAACCACACGAAACCCACTAAAACCCACATAAAACTCATCAATAAAGCCACATAAACCCCAAAATCAACTACGATCAACACCTATAGAAACTCATACAAACATATACAAACCCTTCAACAAACCACAATAAACGTCCCCAAATTCCCGTCCCTTGGGTGCTCCCTCCGAGGTACCCACCCAGCCGTTGGGTCGAGCTGGGGCCCCGACTTAGGGGCAGCTGCAGGTCGTGCTTGAAATCACCAGGAGCTTATGACCATTCGAATGTGGTTAGTAGCGGCTTAGTAGCGGTTGATAGTAGGGGAGAATGGTGATAAAATCGGGGATAAATCCGGGGATAAATAATCTAATATATGTGGTTGGAAATGGTTAATGATAGGGGATCGCAAGTATGAAAGGGTGTTAATGATAGGTGTTATAGTTGTTGTTGGTGTGAACTATGGTCGATAGTTGTTCACTATGGTCAGTAGTGGCTAAGACTAAATTCAATATTGGGGGATAGTGGGTATACCATAACTACACAATGGTTTAAGCATTATGATAACCACCAGTTTGAAATCGCTTGGTGGTAATGGTTAATGGGATATAAGAACTAACAATATTATGGTTGACCAACTACTGGTTGGTGGGGGGGGTCTCACAATGCTTAATTGGGGGGTCCTGGTCAGGAATGGGAGTTTGTCCCTTCAATTCTGTGTATAGATGGTGGCATCTCACAATGGAAGGCACCCCAAAATGGATGGTTTATGTCTCAAAATGAAAAGATTGGATGATTTTGGGGGTACCCCCCATTTGAAGAAACCATCAAATATGCAAGCATGCCCCTAGACAGTGCACCATGCATGTGTGCTTTGCTGTACTTTGAATGCGTCGATGCGTATTTGAAGGCAAACATACATGCTTACATACTTACATTACTTATACACAATTACATACACTCTAGCTGCACACGCGCATACAAGTTTCACTAGTCTGGCCTTTTTCTGTTCGGCCACAAGCAACAGTACACATGTACAGTACGCGTGTTCGTTCTATTTATGTTGATATATTGATTAAGATAAACATAGTTGCGCATTTGCATGTAATATGCTTGTTTGTTGCTTGTAGATTGACATCAACATAAAAGTGTGTCCATCCACCTCTTGTTTGTTATTGTTTATTTTACCTTTGGCAGGTACGCATGATCGAACATGATTTATCGATTGCACAAGTTCTAATATTATGTATAATGTCTTTACGTGTCTACATTTTGGCTGATGTATACATGTCCCTTTCCTGCGTCAATGCAGAACCGAAACCAATTGCACATTAATTAGCTTTGGTTGTTGTAGCGCGTACAGATGTATGTGCGTGTGTGTTTTGTGGTGCGCTTCGTGGAAGATGACTGTCGGTATAAATACAGAGGCATATACGGGCGTGTAGCCGGCCAAATTTCTGTTGTATGTGGCTCTGTGGTCACATGTGGACCACAAATTCCATCACAGGCTGAGGGTAGCCATCCCATGATGTCCGGCCTACGGCAGCACTTGGAATCAGCGTCTAGTTTACCGAAAGCAAACAGAACTTTGCAGATGTTGGAATGTTCTTCCCGAATTTTGTAGTACCCCATGTTTGTTTCTGGCTTGTTGATGATGAAGATTGATTGATGACCCGTGCCAAAAACTTACAGCTCAGCAGGACAGTTGACAAAACGCGATCGTAAACAGCACTGGCGACTAGCATTTTTTGCAGGGAACGCTGTAGGAGGAACTGTTCAGGGCTACAGATTGTGAAGGTGAAATCCACCACGTGTAAGTTCAGCGGACGGTTGCGTGCTCAATAAGTTGGACAACATAGGACAACCACGGCACGGGGAACCAACGATTTTGTTGATGAACTCGCTATGAGCGACCCACCTGGTACTTGAGCAAGTTGCTCAAGGCATATGGTTTTCATCGGAGCTGGTTGATAGGTGACAGGTAAACTGCTAAGAATTGACTATATCAACCTGGGTTGAGGAGCGTCTCCAGGTGGATTGATCCTGGTTTCGTATCCATGGTTGGATCCCCTGGTTTCGTTGGGAATCCCTGCTATGTTACGGTGAGGATCGTCAACCAGCTGGTGATCATCAGATGCCCTGGGAACTCGTCGTTGGTTTCCCACCAGGGGCATCACTATCGTGGAGGAGAATGACCGAGGCTGGCGGGGAGCTCCTGGAGGGTTCAGCCGCAAGCTACCGGATCGATGTATTTGGTTCATGCAAGCTCCCATGGTTTAACTAGCTGGTTAATGTTAATAATAGGGGATAACAACCAACAGATATAGGGGATATACCAGCTATATATGGCTATGGGTCAATAATAACGAACCAACTAATGGAGGATTTACCAACAATAATAAGGGAAAACACAGCCAAATGAGTATAATTTGGGGGACTTTGGGTTGATTTGCATTGTGTTCATCAAAACCAATTTTCAAGGTTTCCCAAGAAAGACCATTATCAACCTTTACTGACCTTTTCCAACCATTGCTAGCCATTCTCATTTTTAGCCAATATTTCTGACACCATTACTCACCATTGCCAACCATAACTAGCATTAACTAGCCATTGTGAAAGTAACCATTTTTAGCCAACAGTTTACCAGCTTTGACGATCATCGTTACTAACCATCTACTAGCCATTACCACCATTCAGATCCATTCAGAAACCAACCATTTGCTAACCATCATTACTAGTTAACCATGATGGTTACTTTACCAACCATTTGCTAACCATTATGACTAGCATAAAATGATCATCAGAAACTGCTTGGGGCCAGGAAGCACAGCCTAGGAGCGCTCGATCAGCACACGCACTAAGAACAGGGATCAGTCATTGGAGGTTTCAATGAACATCATAGTCATCTATATGTGATATGTTGTATATATTTAAATGTATAGAGGTAGATACATATGTATGTAGATATGTACATATGTATGTATACATTGTGTATATGTACATAATTTGTATATATGTTGAAGTATATGTATTTAGATATGTATATATATCTTTATATATATATATGAATATAAAAATATATATATATTTATTTATTTTTTTACATGGATATTATGTACATATGCATCAATCGATGTTTATAAATCTATTGTATATACATATTTATTGCATATATAAATCTATTAGCAATATATATATATATATGTAAAAAAAATATGTATGTACTTAAACTCATTTCAGCAAAACCGCGGCAGCTTCTCATTGGTACTGTGATTTCTCATTGAAGTTCATTGAAATTCAACATATAGTGTGGTTCTTATGAATCAATCTGAGAGTTGGGCATCAGGCTCCCACCCCAGCACGCCCCAATAAGTCCCACACTGCATCAGGCGAGCAATGGACTACACACGTCCAATTTGCCAAGAACGGTTCGCGCCACTTGGTGATGCTGCTGATCTACCATGGGCACTGCGGTTGGATATGAACAGAAATCAGCTGTTGACTATTCTCCTGATCCACCGTTGGGGTTGGATATGAACTGTTCCAGGATGGCCAGGAAATCCAGGTTGAATATTATCCCTGATATGAACAGAAATCCAGAACTGTTCCAGGCTGGCCAGGTCTTGCAATCATCCTTCTCTATTAAGAAGCTCCTTCGACTTCCCAAAAATTGTATTGCGCAGATGTTTGATGGATTCTGTGTAAAGCACTCATGATAACAACAACAAAAACAAGGCTTTGTAGTTTCATTACATTGCTTGCCATTCTCACAGATTCGGGTCGCCTACGCTTACTGTGTGATGTTTCCTATTTTACCTCTACCTCCACCGAAAACCCAAAGAAGAAGCGGCAAAATGAGCAGGCTGAAGCTTTTCGCAGTCGCATGTCCTGATAAGGCAAACAGCCTTGTCATTATCCATTTTGTCATTATCCATTTTGTGATCCTTCAGGGGGGGTTCATGCTTGTTCATGGAACATGATCAGCAATTCATGAGGACTTAGTCAGAAACAAACATGATTATCAGTGTAGATCCTGACAATTTCGGGGACACATTGACCAGCCGACACGCTGACATGGGTCAATTCCAAACTTTACCCAAACCGGAGAACGGATTAGTTGAATCGACCACTACTTGAACTACAAACAGTCTGGTTCAACAAACTGGTCAATTCCTATCACCAAAGATAGGTTGCAAACTAATTGAAGCAACAAACTTCACCCACCATTGGTGCGACTGGAATTCGCTGGCCCAAGTAGCGAGGTTATGCGCCCATGGACGAAAGTGCCTGGGTGAATTCACGTCGTGCGGTGAGGTCAGTTGTTGCACATTTGTAGGGGTTAGAAGCATTCATAATCGTCAAGAATAGGGGGATGATATTTTGCAGTAGTGGTTGAACAACTACTACTTGGCTCAAAAGGAACAATACAACCATAGAGGGAATATTGTACAAAGTTGCAGGATTTCACAAACCCTATGTTTTTTGTTCATGTTAATACAGAAACACATGTGTTTTCTATGTGTAATACAGGCGCTATCAATACATTGTTGAACATGATATGTTCACAGTCCAATAACATGACAATTCAATATTGTGTTGTTTGGATGTGTTTTTAATACCCTTAAGAAAAACATCTATTTGACCCGATACCAACATTGCTTTTACCATCACTAATTTGTTGAGAGCAAATCAGAATTATCACTAATCAAGCAGTAATTTATATTTGTTAGTAGCCCGTATTCTCTTATCCATTGAATTATATCCCTTAACAATAGCCCATTAACGATCAGACCGGCACTTAACCCCAATATTACTACTACTCATATTACGATTGTATTAATACTATGTCCTATAACTAACGGTTAAAATGACTCATGGTTAAAATTAACTTACTACTGATAAACTCATAGTTAACTATAGATTAGCAGTGGTAAACTTACTATGACTCTACTAATCTATAGTTACGTATGAGTTCAGATTAAAATTAGTAAACAATGGTTAAAACTCTATAGTTAACAAATAGTAACTCATGATTAAGATTCAAATGCTACCACTGTTACTATCTGTTCTTACCCGTCACAGCAGTAGAGCCCCAAAAGTTGGTTGGACCTATCAGCTCTTGTCTTCTCGCGGGGCCAATGGGTCGGTCTACAGAAGTGGTGAATGTGTGGATTGTTCACACCCTTTTCCAATAGGTGATGATGGTTGCCATTAGTGGTTAATTGTTTCAATAGTTGATAAGGGTTTCAATAGTTGACAATAGTTGATGATAGTTGATAATGGTTACTAGAAATGGTTGATGAACTAGCTTATTAACAGAGGTTCATGTGTAAGTGTCAATTGTTAGTTTGACTTATTATCTCCTGGTTAGTACTGGCTAATCAATGGTTACTTCTTATTTTCCCCAGTATTTGGGACTGTTGGTTAGTCAACTAACGTTTTTCATCGAGCTGTGAGGTCCAAGCTGTCCCGTAGCGCAGTTGTGAGGCTGTGATTTTAGCCTTCGAATCTTGGGCCATGGTAACTGACTTTCGAGATTTGGTCATGGACTTTGACATATCGGGCTCCCGTGGATGGCAGCCCAAAGAGAGATGTCACATTTTCATTGAAATCACCCAGGTTGATGGATGTGCGGTCAAGGCTAACCAGCTGTATCCGGGTGGGGTGAGCTCCACTATGCTTCTGGCAGATTTCATGGAATACCAAGAGGTTGCACCATTTCAGGAAGTTTCTGTCCTGTGGAAATTCCAAGCGTTTTTGCCAAAGCAGGGGGAGAGATTTGTTGTCATGGATGCACTTGACACCAACATGCATGAGCATGGTTTGGCCTCTTTCGATTTTCGCATTGATGATAGCTCCATTCCGCTTCCGGTCCATGATGTCAGGGAGGGCCCACTTAGATGCCTAGAGCTTTTCAGTGGTGCCATTGGTGGATGGGCAAATGGTTGGTCCTTCCTTCGCAATTCCTTTGACATTCCCTCGCAAGTCGTGTCGCTGGATAATGACTTATGGGCTGTCTACAACTATGCTGCATCTCATGGAGTGGTTGTGATCAATGGATATCAGCAGCTGGATAGGCATGTGCTGAAACAGTTTGATGGTCCGGTGGTGATTCATGCAGACATTGGGGCCAGGGATTGGTTTTTGCCTGTCTCAGAGTGGTCTCCTGAGATAGCATCCATCAGTGCTCCTTGTCCACCATGGAGTACATCAGGCAAGTCCAAGGGGCTTGCAAGTGCGGAAGGGATGGCATTCCCAGAGGCAATTGCTGCATGCAAGATGCTGCGTCCCAGGATCATTGTTGCTGAACAGGTACCAGGATTCCCTCAACATGCTGAGTATCGTTTGGTGATGCGCCAATTCAACTGGGCGGGGTATCGATTATGCTGGGCGAAAACCCTAGACATAGTGCATCTGGCACCTGTCCATAGAGCACGATGGATTGCTGTTTTTTCCAGAATCGAGGATCAAATCATCCAACCATGTCGCATGCAGATGTGGCCTCACACTGAGGTCCCAACACCAAGGAACTGGGATGCTTTTCTCACACAACCTGACTTGCTGGTAGGAACTGAACTGACCGAACAAGTGCTTTCGCTTGCCAGTGACCGACTGTTGCTCCCTCCTTTCAAGCGAACCAAGATTTTTGATGGTCAGGTTTTGCAAAGCAGGTGTTCCACTGCAGACATGATTCCGCCTACTTTTCTGGCCTCATATGGGAACCAACACAAAATCGACATGAAATGGTTGAGGCAACAGGGATTGCTGAGTCATTTCTTTCTCTCAGATGAACATGTGCCACGATGGTTCCACCCACTGGAGATTCTCATATTACATGGCCAGGTAGAACAGGTGCATTTGCCATCGGATTTCAATCTTGCATGGCGTTTTGTGGGCAACTTCATTAGTACGCCTCATGCATTGCTTGCAATCATGCATGCTGTCAACATGCTGCCAACCAGGGTGGCAGGAGTTGAAATTGCAGATGTCATTCAGAAGTTCCTTGACTCCCGCATTCGAGCATCCTCTGTGCAGTGTCATACCTTTCCCCGAGGTTGGATTTTTTCCAAGCAAACCACATGTGAGGTACCACGAGGCATCTTTGATTCATTTTGGGGACACATTTCCGGATGTAGTGTTCCTGATGGTCTGTTTTGGAACTTCCAGGGCTGGCAAGAACTGCAACCTTTGAGAGAGCAAACCATTCCTTCGCAGATCACTGAATTGGACCCCATTGAAGATGAAGAGATCCCAAACACGGCGTATTTTGTACCCATGTTGAAAGGAGTCATTGTCACGGCCACCAGCACTTTCCACTTCTGGTTTGCGGCTGATCTCCCTCTTTTCGATTTACTGGCAGTGTGGCAATTTTGGTACCAGGTTGATGATGTAAGTCAGAAACCAGCTGACGTGGCACTGCGTTTGATTCCAGATGAATTCTCCAGGAAAGATTATGTGCCACCCACTGGAGTCTTGTGCGTCTGTGAACAGGGCTGCTTGACTCTTTTTCCATGTGGAGATCGAAACCTGGATTTAGTGAGCGAACAAGGACAACTCAGGCTTTTTGACCAATTTGCGCTCATCACTGGCCAAACCATCGACTCAGATCTGATCATCACGAAGTTTGAGGCTGGTAGACCTTGCATTGATTTGGCAGATTCGTTCTTTGCCATGACTGCATTCATGGAAGTTGAGGCCACAGCAGCATGGTCACATGTCACCCAGGTTTACACCTTGACATATCGAGGCACGGACGTCATGCTGAACACAATTTTGGTTTTCTGGCAACGGCTTTTTCCACCGCATGTTCTGGAACATTTGGGACTCACCACCACTGCTTATCACAATGGAGATCACCTTGCCATTCACTTTGTGCCACAGGGACAGGGGGCACCAATTCCCAAACAACCGTTGAAGATTCTGCTCACAATCCTGGTCTTTCGTGCTTTGTTTCAACCACTGGCTGTCACGGAGGGTTCTCAGGTGTTGCTCAAGTGGCTTTCGCGACCCCTATGGTTTGGTACGGTCCCTGGTGATATGAAGTTGGAGACGATTCAAAATGTGATGGCAGCGGCACGAAAACCATTTGGTGGTACTATATGGAGATTGGTCAATCGAGCCAAGCAGTTCTATGGTGATGCCACCTTCCAGGATTGTTCATCCACGCCCAATGGAGTTGCAATTGTTCATCTGATCAAACCTACTCATGGAGGCGGGGGTGGACCCACCACCACGAAAGGGGGTTTGAAGACACAGACCAAAAATGCGATTGCATCGGCACTGCTTCAAGAGGGTTTCGAGTTGGCATGGATTTCCAAGACTTTGGATGATGTCATGAAGACACCTGCTTCGTCACAGCTTACCTCCATTGCCGCTATGCCAGCAGGACCCAACAAACTGCAATGCATTCGTGAAACCATTCTGAGTTGTGACATCACAATCCCAGTTGTCAAGGCAAAGGCTTCCAATGCACCTGGTTTTGATCACAAGCACAGGAAGAAAACCATCATGCCACTGCCCCAGAACTATGTGGTGTCGGAGGGCCAGCTGCGTTGTGAAGATGATTCCATTGCCACTCAACTGACTTCAATTGATGTTACCCAGTCGGGTTTTGTTCTCCTAACTCCGCAGGAAGCATTGCCCTGGTTGAGATCCGGAGACAAAGTTGCCACTGATGAATTGGCGATTATTCTTTTTGGGGATCCACCTTGTGACACTCGTCTGGTTAAGGAACAAATCACTCTGCAGTGCTTGGATGAAAGGGAACGTATGACTCTCATCGCCTGTACCATGTACCAACTGGGTGAGAAATCAATCAAGAAACAAACGAGTGATGGATTCAAACAGGAAGCTGACAAGACATGTTTGCTGGCATTCACTTTCTGTCAAGAAGATTGGAAAGGGGACTGGAATGAGATTTGTACCAATCCCATCACATGTTTGCGAAACCATTTTGGTCCAGATCTTTTGTCGGTATGGGGCAAGTCATACAGGAATGGTCGACAGCCATCCACAAGTGCCTCTGCCACAAGCATCCAGCTTCATGCCACGGTTGCTGAAGACAAGGTCCTGCAGGTACTTCAGAAGAGCGGACATAATCAGATTTGGTGCATCCCAAAGGGACATGATGGTCGACTCAGCCAGGATTGGCGCTTGGTATGGTTGGATCAGAAGGTTGACCCCACTGAGATCCCAGTTTTGGCTGCCAAGATTCCCTCTGCTGCAGGGTTGGTTCGAATCAAGGGAAAGTATGCATTGCGTGTGGCCACCAAGAACTTTTCAGCTGCATGGAAGGTCCTGAACCCGGGTGTTGCAGAACCACCTGCTTTTGATACATCCAGAACTTTCAAGTTGGAGAATGTGCCATTTGGTACTGTTGGTGCCTCCATAGCGGCATGGGCATCACATAATGCATGGCAGGCCAAACCACTGAGGCCGATTGGGCCTCGGGCGTGGATGGTAGGAGCCTCAGTGCCGCCTCCTGAAACTGCCACTCTTTCGTACAATGGCAATCCAATTTTGGTCAAAGAGGTGACACCATATCAGCACAAGTCATCGCCCATTCTGGCGGGCCCGAAGCCTCGTCATTCCAGCACAGCCACCATGACCACCCAGGAAAAGATTGCTGCGGGTGTTTTGCTCACTGATCCATGGGCGAGTTGGGAAGGACCTAGAGTGCATCCGGTCAGACAGGACCCACCCTCCAGAGCCACCCAAGGACCATTTGAACAACGATGTGCGGCACAAGATAGTCGCATCCAACAGCTGGAAAACACGCTTCAGGACATCACCAACACACAGCAGTCCCAAGGTCAGCAGTTGCAGCTCGTCCAGGAAACCATTGTGCGTCAGGACAAAGCCCAGAAGGCCCATCTTGATAGTACATTGCAACAATTTCGTTCTGAGCTTGATACTTCTTTCACTGCTGCTCTCAAACAACAGAGTACTTCGGTTGATGAATCATTGAGGGAGATCAAGGCTCTTTTGCTGCAGACGAAGCGTAAGACTCCTGAGGAAGGTGATCAGGAGATGACTGCTGCGCACTCATGAATGGAACATTCACGGAAAATGCCAAACGCTTTCGTCTTTGTGTGTTTGTCGTGTTACCATCATTTTGGCATTTTCCAGGGGTATCACATGCCAGGCATGTGCCAGTTTTTTCGTCATTCGAGTGCGGAATGGTGTTGTCCTGACAACACTCACAGTGTAATACCATTGCAATTGGGGTTCCCATCGTGGCGCCCTAAATTAAATTGTGGCATCCGAATAGGAGAGGCTAGTCACCCGGGTCCTGAGGATTGCAAAGTTTCTTTTGCATTGGTCAACCCGACCACGATCTCACAGAAAGAAGACATGCTGTTAGAGTTACTTCAGGACACACAGGCAAGCATCATGGCAGTTTCAGAGACAGCGGCTACTCAAGCAATCCAGACACAGGCAACATGGCATTTTCGAAACAAAGGGGTTCGATCACTTTGGTCGGTGCCTCTGCCTCCGATTAGGACTACAATCACAGGAGAAGAATGTAGGAAGGGTCAAGCTTCAGGAGTTGCACTGCTCTCGAAGTGGCCATGCAGACATGCCCACCTTTCAATGCAAGACCCTTGGGACACCAGTTCTCGAATCCTTCATTCAATTGTTAGTTTAGGCACGGTGAGTCTCCAGGTTGTGGTGCTTTACAACAAGCCTTTGAAATCTGCGGAGGCATCCAAGTTCAATGATGAGCTTTTGTGCTATGCATACGACCAAGTTTCAAGGATTCCGCTACCTTTTGTGATTTTGGGAGATTTCAACATGCCCATTGAGGACCTGCCAGCCTGGCAGAACATGAAACATTGGGGCCATCAAACCCTGAATGGGCTCTATGATCGGCTCTATGGACAGGATTACCCAGCCACGTGTCTGGGCGTAACATCGCCGGACAATGCCATTGTTTCAGCCACGTTGGTGCCTTACGTTGAATGCATTGAGGTTTTGGGCAGTGAATGGGTTGCTACACATCACCCGGTTGTTTTTTCACTCGGACTGCCAGGTCCTGGTTTGTATCGAACCACCTTTCGAAAACCCAAGCAACTGGTTGAGTTGGCTCTTGATGACCACGAGCTAGAACAGGCATACTTGCAGCTTCCAGAGGCTGAAGTTGACACTTTAGAAGCATGGGGCCAGCGAGTTGAACAACTCTTTGACCAAGCTTTGAAAGCGAGACCCTCTTCATTGCATCAACCCGCATCGCTTTCCAAGCGGTATCGGGGCCGGTGTAATCCCTCGAAGTTGATTAAAGCACCGTACTTGCAGCCCACGAAACAGGCATGGCAGGGTATCTATAATCCGAATCTAGAAGTTGTCACCATGAGAACCAGAGCCCAGGTCAAGCAAATGCGCAGGATCCAATCTTTGCTTTTTCGTTTAGCCAAGCATGAGAAAACCACGGCTTCACAGAGAATTCAGACACAGCTGCAACAGGAGTGGGCATCCATTCTCAACTGCCGTGCATTTGGTCCCTCCTTTCTGCACTGGGTTCATGAAGCATTGGACATTTCCTGGGCAGGCTGGCCCCTCCCTTCACACGCATGGCTCCATGAGGTGTCCCAGTATGTGAAGTACAGAGTTGATGCTTCACTTCATCATGATCATCAGCTTTTTCGTTTGCGGCAGCAATACTCCTCGGTTTTGGATGTGACAGGGCATAAGAAGCAAGCCTTTGCGAAAGTCAGGGGTCCAGGGCCACCGCCAGTCACAGAGATTTTGCATGAGCTTTCCACTGAAGTTATGCCAGTTCCGGTGGACAACCCTGATTCACCTAATCAGTGGGAGCTCTTTGGTGATACTGTTTTTATGCAACAGCTGTCGGATCAACATGAGGTTGAGCTTGAGGGACATAGGGGCACCGTTGTGGAGACTTCTGAGCACCATGCTGTGGTTGTTTTTGAAGAGGGTGTTTCCTTTAGTGATGCCTGCCTTCTCACACAAAGACAGTGGTGGATGAGACCAAAGGATATCGTGCAACAGCTGAACTCGTACTGGCAACCCATTTGGCAAAGGGATGGATCTAGTATTTCACTTGACCATGATCAGGAGGCCCTTCAGACCATGGTTGAAGCGCTCCCACCACACGAACCAGTTCCCCTTGACATGCATTCCTTGGAGCTTTGGAAAGAGGCGGTTGCATCACTTAAACCGGGATCGGCCAGGGGAGTTGACCATATCTCGGCCACCGAGTTGAAGATGCTACCTTGGCAATGCCTTCGTGAACTTGTGTCGGTTATGGGATCATACCTAGATGGTTATCCTAGTTGGTTCATGATTGGAGTCACGGTTCCACTTGCGAAAACCAAGGATTGCCCCAACAGAAGCCAGACACGTCCTATCACGATACTTCCACAGTTGTATCGTTTGTGGAGCAAAGTTGCACATGGTCAGATTTCCGCATGGATCAATAGATGGGTTCCACCCACGGTCAGTGGGTTGCTTCCGAACCGTGGGGCCAATGACACGGCAATTGACACTCAATTCATGCTTGAAGTCAGTAGGAGCACACGGTGTCGACGAACAGGCATGTGTCTTGATTTGATCAAATGCTTCAACAACATAAGGATTTCCTTCGGTTTCCAAATCCTCAGGGCAATGGGCGTACCTTTGAGGGTTTTATCCCAGTGGGTCCACTCCTTGATGCGGCTTTCCAGGGTTTGGACGGTGGATTTCTCAATTCACCCCTCATGTGCTGCGTATACAGGATTCCCTGAAGGAGATCATTGGTCTGTTTTGGTGATGGTCGGACTGGCATTGGTATGGGCAACCAACATAGCACGTTCCACCCCACCGCAAGCCCAGCTGGCCATTTCGGCCTATGCCGATAATTGGGCATGGAGTTTGGAGGGGATTGCATTCCATCAGCAGATCATCAATGACACCATCTTCATCACACAGGCGGCAGGTGTGGTTATCGATTTCTCCAAGACTTGGTACTGGTCACAGGCTAATGGGGATGCAAGACAATTAGCCAACATGCTGCATCCGATTTGTGATGGTACCATGCCAGTGCGACGTGAGACAGCCCCTGACCTAGGCCTGCAAATGCAATACTCAGGACGTGTCAGCGTAAGCTTGCAGGAACAGAGAATACAAACTGGAATGGATAGATTGATGCGTATCCAGCACTCTCCATATGATTTGGCAACCAAGGAACACTTGATCCGAGTTAGTGTCTACCCGGCCATGTTTCATGGTACTGAGATCCGACCTCCATCAGATGCAACTTTTGCACGCATTCGCACCAAGGTTGCTGATGCTTTGATAGGGCACTGTCATGCTGCATCGCCGATCATTCTCCTTTCGCTCACTTCCAATGTGATTCTGGACCCCGAGTTTTGGGTCACACACAGAACGATTATCATGTTGAAACGTTTACTGACTACATATGATGATGACAAACGGAAACAATTTTTTGCTTTGGCTGCTCGTTTCAACGGGAGTGTGGCGAATGTGAGAGGCCCAGCCAGCGCACTGGGCTACTTGCTGACCAAGATTAACTGGCAAATCACGACACAAGGAACTATTCATGTCACTGCATTTGAGTCATTTGATTTTCTGCATATTAGCAAACATAGGATCGGTAGATTTTTGACGCTGGCGTGGATGCAAGACTTGATCAAGTGTAAGACTGAACGTTTTCATTCTTTTGCTTTTCCTGACATTGATAGAGCTGCCACCACGCGAGTGCTTTCACAATTTTCACAACCGGAGAGGAAGCTGCTCCTGCGGCGCATGGCAGGGGGTTTTCAACTGGAATCTCAAAAGTCTAAATGGTTGGAAGAGCAGACGGAAGATTGTCAATTCTGTGGCCAACGGGACTCACGCAGACATCGTCTTTTAGAGTGTACGTTGGGTGAACATGTGCGAGAACCTTTTTCAGATTTGATCGCATACCTGCATGAAGAGGAATCGGAGCTACCTGAACACCCATTTGTCACGGTGCATCCCATGTCTGAACTATATAGGACAGTGCTTTTTCAACTGCAGATGCCAACTCCGTCTCAGGATATTCAGGATACCATTCTTTCACTTAAGCAACAACAACACTGTGTACATTGGTCTACGGATGGTTCATGCTCTTTTCCTAAGATTGTCACCGCACGGTTTTCGGCATTCTCTGTTCTGGTTGATACATGCAAAGATGATGGGGAGCGAGCGCAAGTGGCAACCTCAATTCTACAGGGAGCGAGATGTGCTAGCTGGCGACCGGTTTTGACAACACGTACACCTGGCGAACAAGACATTCTGCGAGCGGAACTTAGTGCCATTGTTTATGTATGTCTCTTTTTCAACTGGGGAACAATTCACACGGACTGTCAAGCTGCGATCGACCTTTTCCGCAAGGCCTGTGAGGCTGATTCTTTCTGCCAGTTGATCCATTTGGATCACCTGGACCTTTTGTATATGCTGTGGATGAGACGAACTGAAATTTGTTGTAGAGTGCAGAAGGTCAAGGCCCATGCGGATTTGACTCAAGTTGCTGATCCTTTGGAACGGTATTGGTGTTTGGGGAACATTTTGGCCGATGAGGCGGCTAAACAAGCATGCCAACAACTTTCGCCAGAACTGGTAGAGGGAATGACCAAGGTTGCCGACGACATTGCTGCGACTTCAGATGCTTTGGCTCGTATGCTAACACTGGAGCTTCGAACCATGGAAGTCCGTAAGATTGCTATGGCCAATGCACGGGGACTGGAGGATGTTCCAGTTACTCGAGAACATGTTGTTAGGGCATTTTCTACGTGGGAGGTTGAGTATAACATTTTTTCCATTGGAGAGCTTGATGATACTTTTCTGGACGCATGTGTGTATGGACAGGATGTTGCAAACATGACCCTGACTTGGCTCAGACAGTTGCGATGGCCGGGCCACAATCGGGGACCGATGGAGCATGAGACTGGAACTGCATGGATTGAACTGGCACTAAGCTGGATGTTCTTCAACCAAGCTTTTCTACCTGTTCTGAGGGCTTCTGCTACGATGGATAAGAGGGTTATTCTTCCTGGATGCGATAGGACTGCTAAGGAATGGACGGTCACTTTTGCTGAGGTGGGAACCATGATGAGTAACCTTCTGGATAATGTGATTGCACTGACACCACAATCTCTGACTCCAGCCTTGCATCGCAGGAAGTGTAAGGCCTTGTATCTGCAGGGGTGTACGAGTCACACTCAAGGACTTGTTGGACGTGTGCAATTTCCTTGTCAGTTAGAGGTTGCGGAGACTCTGGGGGCATTGTTTCGGACTCGGGGCAAAGGACACCTTGAATCATGCCCAGCGATTGGGGTAGCTTCAGGAGAGGACACGATTCTGCCATTGTCGTATGCTGAACGGACAAGACTGGCCAAGCTTCGGATGTTTTCATGTCGCAGAAAGCGACGCAATGTGACATAGTCTTTTAGGGGACATGGACGCCTGTGTGGCGCGCGGCCGCGAGTCCTTGCTTGCGGCGCTCCTCGGGGTGCTGCTGGGCATGGGCTCTTGACACAAGGGAAAGTAACGTTTTTCATCGGGGTTGAAATCACCAACCAGAGACTCGAGACTTCAGTTCTTGATTACAATTTGTCCATGTAGATTCATGTACAGGTTTTTGTAACATGAGCCACAACTTTCACACAGATTCTTAATTTCATCACTGGTCCATGAGCAAGTCTCCAGGTACTGAACAGGTTAGGTTGCAGGTCTGCATGCGTTTTATATCGAGAAAGAGATAGGAGAGAGAGATTATCAAACATAGCATTGTAATTTATTGTCTGCAGATCCGGTAGACTATGGCCATCACTGTGGGGATTTCTACGTTCTATTTTGGGCTCGCGGTCCTTTCATCCACCACAATTTATTTGCACTATCAAACTATAATGAAGCAACGGCTCGATCTAGACGACGACTCAATCGATCAGGAAGCACCATTCATCCAACCGTCTTATTACTCAGAGTGGATTTACGGATTAAATGAAATTAAATGATAAATATTAATTACCGTGTGTGATTTGTATAGTAGCAGCGTGATCACTTGTTTGATGATGGGTTGGCAAAATCTATGCAGAGGCATGCACACATACACATTCACCTGCGTATGCATGTTTATTATGGGTGCCTATCCCATAATATTAAGTTGGATCATTTACAGTAGTGTAGTCTGGTTAGGCGTTTGATTAAGTCATTTTCAAAAGTAGATGTCAATCTATATAACCCAATTTTGGATTAGCATGAAGATCCGGCAGGTATATTCACGGGAATTGTTAAGGGTAAAAAAATATCAAAGCACCACCATCAACAATTAACAAGACCTCGTTACGTTAACCATCACTAACCATCCATTTACGAGAGGATCATCTACCATTTCCATGATGTGTGTGTGTCCAACTACGTGGTGCTTCGTTATGCTCATCTATCCATGTTGTCGATCCATGCTTGCAGATATGGGCAATGGCGAGTGTACCTCCAAAGCATTCCTTTCTCAGATTTCTTAGTAAACAGACATTTTCTGTCGGAAACACCAGGTGCCCATTTTGGTTGGTTGATGATGGTTATTGATAGATGCTTTAGTGATGGCTATAAATAGATATCAATTACAAGGGCATAATTTACCATTTATGATGTTATACCTACATATATCCCGCTGCGGTCGAGCTCAACGTTTCCTTCACTTTGCTGGGTCCAGTCCTGCCTTTCAGGCTTCTCACAAGATTGGAGCCGCAGACAAGTGCCTGGGCAGAGTGAGTTTCTGCCAAGGATCAGTTTATGAAGAGCAGTGTTGCAATTTTGCTAGTGGTAGATCAATATTAATAATTCGACCTGAGTTTGCCTTAAAAGTATTGGTGGCTAATGGATCCGACATGATTGTTGTTGGCAGTGGTTGTTGGCGATGGTGGTGATGGGGTGCAATTTGATGACAAAGATCTTAAAGTAGTGGGAGGTTTTTTTGTAGTCCCGTTATTGAAATGTTAAACCCTATCAAACCCTACGCTACGGGTACAACTAGGGAGCAGTAGTCACAAGTGGTTTTCCCACAAAGGGCATGAACTAGTGGCAATCACTAATGACTACTGTAGTTTTATGGTAGAATCACTATCAGTGTTACTAATTGTAGAATCCTAGTGTAGAATGGTAGAATCATCACAATGATTATGGTAGTTAATCACTAGTGATTGATTACCACGTTTATTATGGATTTTAAATAATCACTAGTACTGTAACTGCCACTGATGGGATTATGATGGTAGGTAATCGCTAGATTTTATGGGACTATTATGGTGATTACCACTTAAAATCACTCGTGATTTTATGGGCATAAATCTTCCAATGATCAGTTCTGGTCGATCGACCACTCGAGGATCTCCCAGTGAGTCCTGGTTTCCGTACCAGGGCTTGGCCCTGCCCCTTCACGTCACGTGCCGTGCCGTGAGGCCGGCCAGGTATCAAGTCTGTTTGTTAATCCGAAGAATATGGCTGTGGGTCAATATTAACCAACCAACTAATGGAGGATTTACCAACAATAATAAGAGAAAACAATGGCTAATGATGGGGGAACCAGGGGTACAGAGTTTTGATTAACAAACAGACTTGATCATTGGTTAGTAAGATTGTGCTTGGCTTAGATCTATGATAAGGTATCATAGTCAACATTGGTTAGTAAGATTATACTTGGCTAAGATCTATGATGGGTAGTAAGACTATAATTAGCTAAGATTTGGCTAAACTAACCAGTTTAAATCCATTGGCTGGTAAGATTGTAACTAGTAGCTTACTAATCAGGTTCAAACCATAGGCAATCATAAGTGGTTACTCGCTGCTGGTTCATTGACATTGTTTCTTTTCCCAAGTGTATTGACAAATGGTTTGTTGGTTGTCAAACATATTTTTGAAAGGGGTTGAAACCATCAACCAGAACCAGCTTGCGGTCATAACCGAAAGATTAACGCATCGCTGGTCAAGTCCAATTAGACTTATAACTAAGATTCTAAACTACTATGGATTGCATTTGTTTCCTTGATTTGAAAGGATGAGAAGCTGCAAAACTTTATGCATTGATGTTTGTACATTCACTGGTTTGTTGGACAGTATCAATGTCCACGAGCTCATGGTCTTCCTTGAAACCAACATGGCTGAGGACAGGCGCATTTGCTGAGCCAACTGCTGCACGTACCATTTGGACTGCCGTGAACATGGCAGTTTAGCCGGAGTGGAAGAAGTGAAGATCTGTCGGGGGCTTTTTAGAGCAGCGACTCTAACCAAGTTGCACAATGAGTTATATGTGTAGCTCTTTGGTGGTTTCTCAAGCCATGGAGGACCCAAAAAAATGCCTGGTTTGTTACTATAAATGATGAATATGGGATGATTTGGCGGTAATTACCCCTATTTGGAGAAACACCCCCGTGGAGATTGATTCAACTCATGTTTGCTTGCTGTTAGTATCCCTGCCTTCCCAAATACAAAACACTCCTAAAGTTGTTGTTTCTGCATTAGGGGTCACCCGGTCACCCCGGAGACTCCTAAAGCAAACAAGCAACAACCATTTTCTTGTCTTCAACCTTTTCCTTTTGAAGTCCATTTTTCAAAATCTATTCACAAATGGTGATAAGCAGCTGGAGTAAGGACACCTCTAATGATAATCAAGACCCCTGGATAGAATGTACTTTTGTTTTCAATTTGTTCCTTTCATATCCCTTGTTAGAATCTATTTCAAGATTGTGAACTGCAGCTGCGGGAAACAAAACATCCAATCCATTAAATACCCTCATAGAAAACAAGACAACTCAACTCTTTTTTGTTTTCAACCTTCAACCCCAAAAGAACAGCCCCTGCGCGTCAAGTGTTTTTGTTTTAATTTTGAGGGTGGATTATTGCTTTCGGTTTGTTCCTACTTTCCTACAGTAATGTTTTTGTTTGCCACAATTAGCAGCTGCAACCAACCAAACGGAAAAAATACAACCTTCCAATCCAACGTGATTCTTTAAATGGGAGATGCTTGGTAATTCATAGGAAGGGTGGATTTTTTGCTGCCAACCTCAGTTGGGGGGTCTCTTAGGCTTGGGAACCCCAAGAAATGGTTGGCTTACTTTCGATATATTTAAATGATTAATAGAAAGAATGATTTGGGGGTAGCCCTATTTTGAGAAACGCCTAATTTGGACCTACCGGAGGTGGACAATGAAACCAAACCCTGACTATCCAACATCACCCCCCATGCCCCCCCAAATATCAATGTTGAAGCGTTTGAAGCAGATCGTCGCGACAGAAAAATCAAAGCCCAGCTCCACCAACTCAGTGGCACATGGTGATTGGTGGAGCATTGAGATTTGGGGTCGGGTTCCTTTGTTTTCTTTCCTGGGTTGGGAGGGTGATTTTTTTGTCCACTTTCTGTCGGATTATTAGTTCATGCAAGTCAGTCGAACTGCGTGTGGTCCTGCTTTGGAAGCTACAGTCCTAGCATGAACCCTCAAGATGCATTTTTTAGAACCAGGATCTCTCATCTATCAGCACAATGTAAACTTTGGTTTTCAGCGCACTTGCCTCCTCATTCCAAGAACCTGAGAAGTGGATACGTGACCTGAATGTGTCCACCGAATGACCTTCACTTCTGGACCTGAAACAGGTCGCACTGGTAACTCCGAAAATGTCACTGATGGGAAGGGGCTGGTGATTTCTGCCAGTTTTTTGGTCGATGCTTGCTGCTTGATAGACCGTAGATGTTGGAAATCGACAGTGACCATCTTGGAAAAGCTCCAACGAATAGTCCTCTGAAAGTGGTACCAATGATACTTCATGAGCTGGTTGATGCCCGGCGTGATTTCGTTTTTGACCATGGAAATACCATGGTTCACCATGGCCCTGGATTGCATCTCCATGCTGATGTTGGTTGGTCCGCCGCTGGTGCTTCCTCTCTGGCTTTCAACATTCAGTCACTACTCCAGTGGTACCCATAGCTTTTTCTGCTTGACGACCAAGCATGTTCTACCACGTGCTTGTTGATACTACGAACATGATGTATGGTGACTAGTGATGCATGGCATGCGCTATTCACTGAAAAAGAGAATCAATCCTCATCCTGTGAAACGTGGGACATCAGCTTGTGACAACATGTGTTTTATGTTGAACTTGATATTGTCCATCATGTGTTTTACATATCTAACACCTGTTGTTATTTACTGTATGTAAAAAATATGAAAAAACATGTTTAGGTATGTAAAAGACCTGTTGTTTGACATTGTCCAGATCATCTCTTGAAAAGTCGGTAGATCATAGGCTTTTCTCGCTTCGAAAATCATGGGGAAGATCCTTGCGCGCGACTGACATTTATAATCATTGGTGATGGCTTTGTCCACAAGTGGTGGACCCCAAAAGCTCCCGGTTTTCCTATGATGATCAGCCTGTTGGTTGGGTAAGGGGTACCCCCATGAAACTGGACAAGCCTATTTTTGTCCAGTTGCTAGGGGCTATGACAAGCCCGTTGGTGGGTCAAGGGTTACCCCCATGCATTGCATTACCCAATCCTGTTGTTACACACTGTTGTGATGTTCATTTCGCAGCTTTGGTGATACCCATGTTTGGGCGCAGAATTCCCATCAGCACTAGCTGTTTGTTTTCCATCCATGAGACGCCAGAGGTACACTAGTCATCCAGAGATTTCTGCACTGGAGAAAGATCGCCGGTGTTAAGGCTATTTTTTTCGTGACAGATGTTTTGAGTTGGCAAACCTGCTCTTTACCACATACCAGATTGCATTTGGTCATGTCAAAATACCCTTTTGAATATTCATATTTTCCCAGAGGGAGTCAAGTCACAGTCCCTTTGGCCTCATGGTAAGCAGCAGTCACATGGCGCGAGTTTTTGCAGAAGGAAATGGTACTTGAAAATCCTAGTCAATTGCTGCACCCACGCAATGCCACACCATCAGGATCATCTAGAATTGGTTCCTTATCAAGGTGATGATTCTTGAGTGAAAAGAAATCGCCCTTTGGTACTGTGATTCAGCCAGTGTTTGTAGTGCTGGATTTACAATTCTACGCGACTCGCAACTTCGTAGGGTGCCTCTGTTCCATAGCAGATGGGCAAAGCAAGCAAAAATGGATGGTACATCAATTATGATCAATAGCTATTTCAAAATGAGCGCTGGGTGGCGCTGGATTTTGCTCTACTTTCCATTGCATGACCATTATGATTTTATATAATTGATTTTAACCACTCATTTTATCTATTATTTGCCATTTTCAACCATTGCTAACCTTTGCAGGATGGCCAAGGTTCCCAAGTGAACACTCTTCATTTCTGCAACGACGAAGGGCCTGTGCAGCTGTTTCGTGGCTGAAGCCACAGTTGCTGATTGTTCAGCTGAGTTGTTGTCCGTAACCGGTCAGCAGTGGACACCAAAACCAACCCATTGGATAAATCTTGGTTCAAGGCTGGAATATTCGGACATTTGACCAACCACGACCAATGGACCTTTACGTCAGTACTGATGCGTTCCAGTATTTGTATCCATTGGTGTTTGATATTGTTTAGTGTGAGGTCGGACCAGTTTCAACCATTCCCGGAGCCCATCATACCAACTTAGAGCATTTACAGATGAATGCTGTTTTTGCTCTATCGATTCTGTTATTTGAGTGTTCTATTCAGCCCAATGTTTCTTTCCCGAGAAGCAAAAATGGCTATGGTTCAAGACCCTTTCCAATTGCCAAGAGACATATCCACACACATTGTTTCAGCAATGTGTGCAATAGTATTTAGTATTGGTATGATATTGTACCTGTATGTGTACTTAGGTGTATATGATTATATTTCATCTGTGTTTCTGTTTCGAGAATTATATGGCTATGGGTCATAAGTAACCATACAATAAACGGGGATGTGAATTTCACAACAAAGACTCTATATTGTTTGATTTGTTCAATTGCATATCCATACAAATACACATACGTTGTTTTTTAGAGAGCGGGAGGCTGTGGCAGTCTAGTTTTTCAGTAATTTTAACATGGCCTTAGCATTAATTAACTACATTGCTAATGTTTATCAAGTATCAACACACAGTATCAGCATCATTATGTGATTAACAATTGTGGTATCAATATCAAATAATTAATCAAAGGATAATATTTGAGACTCTTTATGAGCTATTGCTATAAAAGTTCAGTACTATTCCTTTCTCGACAATTGTGGCTGTAATCGAAGGAAGTTTGGAAGTCCAAACGTGTGTATGACGTACAGACGTACAGTATGTATTTGTGGGTGTGTTTGAATTTGTATAGATTCAGAAGAGGTCTTGGCTATATCAGTGGGTTGTTGCTTGCATGCAGAAACTGCATCGCAATAGGTGTCGAAGTCTTTGACAGAGGGGGAAAAGGACGAGATGCTGCAGATGTAATTTGTTTGTGGCTCTGGAGTGTTTTTTTCCTGACTTGATGGACCTAAGAACTTCCCAAGGCAATCTTTCGATTCTGGATGGTGTCTTTTGGTTGCTCAAATCCTGTTGAGGTTACTATAGGTCCACCTGGAATGCGTATGTGTGGCAGTGCTCAAGCTATCAAGTATGGCAACGGATCGACCATGAATCAATCAGCAATTACCACGGATTAACAATTCACTATCATCCAATCCTACCAAGCATGATATGAAGAAAATGGCTAATAATTAATCACCGTTATGGTTTCCATGTTAGTTGGTTCCAATGTTACTCATCATGTTGAATCAATCAGTACTCACCATTGCTCACAATAGTTGGCCAACTATTAATCAACCATTCCCAACCATTACTTACAATTACTAATCAAAACCATCTATTATTGATTATTATTTACTCATCATTATGAACCAATCATTGAAATCAATATCTGTATCATGACTAACCAGTACTCACCATTATTAATCACTCATTATTAGTACATAATGCTTATCAGTGATTTCTTTCGGCCAATGATTGCTCACAATTTGGAACCAACTATTGATCGATCATTACTTTCCATTACTAACCACAGATTATGATGATTATTGTTATTACTAGCCCATCATGCATGGCTAGAAACCATCACCATAACTTGGTTGAAACCTTTGCTTTCCATTACTTACCAGTACCAGTATTAACCAGCCATTAACCCATTAAGCAACAGGCTACCATGACCATCATTCACCAATCATTACAAACCATGTCTAACCATAGTTGATTACTTAACATTACCAACCACTACAAACCATTACTGACGTTTCTTAACCAACTGTCAATCAACCATTACTAAGCACTACTATTTGTGACTAACCATCACTTACCATTACTCACCATTACTCACCATTACTCACCATTACTATGATACCATTACAAATCTTAATCAACCATTACCATCACTTGCCACTACTAATCATTACTAACCGTTGCAAATCATTACTAAGCATCACTTATCATCACATACCATACCATCACTTATCATCACATACCATCCCAATACTTACCACTACTGACCACTACTAACCATCACCTACCATACCATTACTGACCACTACTAATCATCACTTAGCATACCATTGCTCATTGTAACAATCTGTTAATCAACCATCACCTGCCATTATTAACCAAGCATTACCAATCCCGTGCCATTGCTCACCCCTTGAAGCCAAGAATCTTCACAGCGGCGTGGCCGCAGCAAGGCCACAGCCACGTGTTCGGAGCATCTGGGCTTGCTGGAACTCTCAGGCTGCGAAGAGGTGCCGGTGAAGCGGCGGTGAAGCGGCGGTGCGGCGGAGCACCGCAGCGCCCCAGGAGAGCAAGCAGCAATAAAAGATATTTATTAATATATATATATATATATATACATATATATATATATGTTGTTACTGGTATCTATATAGTCTAATGTTGGATGATTTTGGGTACCCCTATTTTGAGAAACACCCTGTAATGGTACATGTTTGTATATCTATCTATATTGTTACTGGTGGGCAATGGGTGATAAAGCTAGGGATGGCAACCGACAGCAAAGAGGGGATTACGAACTGATAGGATATGCATATAGGGTTTTCGATGATTGACTACGGTTAAACCAACCGTAGTGGTGAAACAACTACTTTGTGGGGGTTCCTTGATAGCTGGGGGACCCCAAAGTTGTGGTTGGGTTTTTGCTACAAATGGTTAATATGGGATGATAACTGGGGGTACCCCTATTTTGGGAAACTATCATATAAAGTGAATCACAGTGACTGTACATATGATTTGTTTCGTATATAGTGCATTTTGCTGATCCTGTAGTAGATTGGGAATTGAATATCTTTGATATCACATCCACTGAATGTTCTTTTTGTTGGCACATGTGATGTGGGTATTGGATGAAATACGTGTGAGAATAAGAACCGGCAAGAACCAAGTTAGTCTTGATGATGGTCTTGAAAGCATTTTGGAACAAAACCCTCATTGTGTGCGAGGTCTTGCAACTGCATTCTATCGCTCGTGCTTTGGCATCTCCCTGAAAACAGGTAATGCCATAAGTTAGATATGGGAGACTGGGAGAGTACCCTCAAAGGCAGGATTAGAACCCCTTCAATTGCATTGTGAATTCCATTCCCCAGAATGTTTATAGATTCGTGAAATTCATTGAAGACGGGGGTTTCCTGGTTTTATCCTAAGGCTACTCGAAGGCGCTCAGGTATGTCTTTCTGTCCAGAAATTTTCCGTTCCTCAGCAGGCACATGAGTAGGCATGCTAGAGTTTGCGAAAGGTGTATGATCTCAATAGTAACCTGGATGGTGATTTTGAATTTTGATCATGTTTTATTTTCCCCAAAAAATCAGGCTGCTTGGTTGATGGTTGATCAACTACTATTTTTCAGAGTGGTTTTCTTCCATCAGCCAGCAACTTGGACATAGATTGAGTAAAAAACATCTCCGCGCCGGAAGGGACTCTAAGGTAGATCTCGAAGCAAGCGAAACATATTGCACATTTTTGTTGAAACAATATGAACAAAACATTGGCCGCGAAAGCTCTGCAGAGTTGGAATGTAACAGTGGCTGTTCTGGATCATGAGATGAAAGACAAGCTCATTTGATACTTCAGCGTTGAAACTTTCATTGAACTGCTTTCTACCAAACAATGAATCCATCCAGAAAACAGCTTAAGTTTGGTTTGGTATGTTCATTGGTTTTGTTTCTGTTGTTTTCCAGGCTTGTTGGTTTTCCAATTGGTCCCTTTTGAACTTGAATTAGGATCGAGCAGTCTTACAACCACTATGAAACACTTTCATCACCGCTTCTAAGCACCATCATGACGACTATTCACTAGTTTGATCACCACTTTCAGCCAAATCGATCACCACTATGGCCCATCTCAATAGTAACCATGCACCAATATTAACGACTAGTATAGACCAATAATATTAACCATTAATAACAACTTCTGACCACTCAAATCACCAAAACTATGCCCCATCAATCAGTTCGACCATCACCCTTTTTAATTCATGGCTTGCCATTTTGGCGCCAGGTACGCTGCCGCTTGCCTGCAGAGACGACAGGCCGGGGTAGTCTGATGCTACGATGATGTCAATCCAAGATTTTGGTTCTCGTTTCTTCGCACTGAGCCAGAACCAGGAACGACAAGTTGACTCGCAGCCAGCTTGGCACTGGCAATCCCAACAGCACTGTCCCCTTGCCTTGTTGCTTGTTGCAGGTTATGACGTGTCACAGTGCAATGCAGTGAATGAGGCAGTGCCGCTTTATGAATGTTTGAACCTCAGAGAATGAAAGGGCAAGGGCGGCCAGAGCAGAGACGCTATCGAGACGGCTATGATGTGAGATCCACATCAGTACCCCGCTACAGTTGCTGGCAAATAGCCAGCTCTTTGGTGAGTAGAGAACGCGGGTGCCTTGATAAAATGGATCTACCATTGCCTCTTTCTACCAAGCCATCCACTTTGAAGATAGCCAGCCGTCCAGTTTCAGCAGTCGACATGAAATGCGGGCTGAGCCTTCGAGTGAGTACCTGGTTGACCAGTTTTTCCTTCCCAACAGGGGCGAAATATGTGATGGTTTCTCAAAGTACTGGTAGGAGGTCCCCCAAAATGCATGGGGTATTACATTGTTATTTCAGTACTATAAATGGTTCATGTAAAGGATGAAACCACCATTTGTTAAGCAAAACCAACAGGACCAGTTGTTTCTGGCCATTCCTTGGTTGCTCAAGGTGTACCTACCAAAAGTAGGAAACCAGTGTTTCAACACTGCGCTAAATCTCCGCATATCAAATGTTGGAAGTTGGAAGGTTCAACAACGGATAGCGCTCCCTTGATTTTGTTGGATGAAGATTGTCAAGCATGGCTGGTTGAATATGGTTAGATACTGGCTACTGTTGGTTTGTTCAAAAGTTCACAAACACACTCTTTTTGCGGGGTACGTATCAAAAAGATTAAACGACGACAGTTTCACGACCTGTTATGTTCGGGATTGGTTCTTCATGGCTGGCTATCATGTGAGGCTCTCCCATTTTTTTGATTGATGATTATTTGTGATGGTGAGTGATGGTTCAGGGATGGTGAGTCATGGTCAAGAATCAAACAATCAGTCAATCATGATTATCCGGGGAAAACAGCTGGCAACAAGGATTAGTCAACAACAACGATAATGGTCAACAGTTGTGAATTGACCGTGAAGCTGTCCATCAAACAACGGTTACTGAAATACTTTCTGTGATCTATCACCATTCTTTGGTTCACCGCCAGAAATGGTTTGCATCACCAAAAACATCCTGAAACTTTGAGAAAGGCAGTCGTCCATATCACCACTGACCGATCCAAACATCCTGGGGTCCCAAGCTCCAACGTCGCTCCATCTCCCTAAGGTCAGGTGTCCTGCGCTTCAGGCTACCAAGCTGCCGATGGGGCGCAGGCACCAGCAGGATGGATGCAGATGGTGATGAGTAAAGATGGCTTACAACGGCTCACAACGGCTCCAAATGATAGTTGGTAGTGACGCAGGATGATGGTTGAGGATGGTTAGGATGATGGTCGATGATGGCTAAGGACAGCTTCACACTGTTCAGCGGTTCTTAACGGGAGTCAATGACAAAATTGTGGTGAATCATGGTAAACGGATGGACGATACTCACTATTGTTTGACGGTTTAGTAGATTTAACTCCCAAATCGATTTACAATAAGCTCAATGGTTGATCGCCTGGCGGTTTCAAACCTTTTTCCCAAATGTATGAACAAATGGTCGGCTAGTTGACTCATATTTTTCCTGACAGGGTGGTGAAGAACCACCAGCCACTAATCCAAGGATCCCAAATTGAAAACACCCCGCGTTGGTGGCTGTGCTTCCAGCCGTGGTGGGAGCCTGGGCTCCAGGTCTTTTGCGACGCTGGCAGCACGGACTTCCGCTTGACCGGGTGGGCCAAACCCAGGGCTGCGGGCGAAGCTTCGCACGAACGGAGCGCTCTAGGATTCGTCATCATTCATCCTTGGGGCTGATTGAAATGGTAGCCAAAATCATAGACGTAGCATGATGTAGCGCATTTTCTATACCGGCTGCTCATCAAAACTACGTGTGTACCGCTTATGAACATCTCCTTGCATGCTTGTGAAGTGGATTTTCACTGTTCTAATCATAATGTGTGTGAATTTGTTGCACAACTCACGCACACCTTCGATAAAGAAGACAAAACCAAAGAACATTGTTGATGCATTCAATTGTCATTGACTACTGTCATCGCCCACTAAGAACGGTCATTAAGCACCTTTTTCACCTGTCCAGTTCATGTCGAAACTTGACCATGCAGACCTATTACACGAAAGCTTTTATCTCCATGTGCTGTATGCGGTGGCGTTGATGTTCATCGTTCATATGGATGCTGCAGATAAAACGCATGAGACAGTTGAGGAGAGTGGACAAGAAGAACTATAGAAGTCCACTTGCCGAAGTTCTTCTGGTTTGCGCAGCAAAGTGCGCGCAAGGAAGACTCTTTTGCTAAGTTGCTCCAAGTCGTTCGACCTTGGCAAGAAGCATATCCATTTTTTTCAGACCAGGACATGGCCTGATTGAACGTGTGCTTCACAGGCTTGATCTGGAAGACAGAGTTTGGAACAAAATACCATGTCTTTCCGCTGTCGCGGATTGGTCAATGCTTAGACACCCAGCCACTGCCACAGAGCCGATGTGTGGGTGGAGCCGTCTAGAGCCGACTAGCTTCTCCTGGGAGTTCTCCCTTCGAACTGGCTGTCCGCACTCGATTTCTTCCCCTTCGGGTCAACGTCCATGACGCATGACAGAAACGCATGCGGTTTGGTCATGAGGTTTGAGAAAGCCACTGGTTTGTTCGTTCTCTTTGAGGATCATTCTGCAAGATGATCATGATGGTTTTAGTTGATGCAGCACCCATTACATAATTGTGTTCATGCGGCTTAGAGCACTTGGCTGAGCTGGAAAGTGTTCAGGGGATCGGTTGGTCAGCTCATGGTGTTCCATGAACTCGCGGGCTTTGTTTGGCAAGTCGTTGTGAAACATTTTCCCAATTGAACCAATCCTCGATCGTTGATGATTGAGTTGGTTGTGGTTTGACTGATGGTTGGTGATTGCTATTTTTTTCTCAGCCGAGATCCATTTAAATCACATTCAACAACAGTCTTAGCCATTGTTGATCATCAGTCACCACTGTCAACCACGATTAAGCAATGATGAACAAGCAAGATGAAACATCATCGAAGATTAGCCAGCCCTTAACTGGCGTCACTGCTCACTAACCATCATTAGCTTTCACGACCATACTATAATACCATATGATTAAATCTAAATATTGGTTCATGATGCTTGATGATCAATGATGGTCAGTGACCAACAGTGGCTCATTAGCCATCATGAGCTACTAGTAGCTGAAAATTCACTAGTAATGATTTCCTTAAATCATCATTAGCACTAGTTGGGGTTTCAAACCTTCTTGACTTACCCTAGTATTAACATGTATTAACACATCGTTGGTTGGTTGACTCATATTTTTCATGAGGGTTGAAAACACCAACCAGATCAAGTCGGTGGTTCAACAGTGGTCATTCATCAACTGGCACTGATCTCCTTATGTCTAAAATAAACCAATTGTATATCATAGACCCTCAAGACTGCCATCATGAATCATAACAATCATCAGCATTATCATTAATCATCATTCACCATCGCAAAAATATCGGTTTTACCTTTAAACAATAGCTATGATTTACTATGATTACATGACCAGTCATTATTTATCATTTAATTAACCATCATTTACCTTTAATCAACATTATTTTCATTAACCATCATTTTTTTGATTTATGGAGCAACCAGCTTAGTTTACCAGAGGCTAATCATCACTAAAGCTGCCCAGGTGCTATCAATACTGCCAAGCTCCTGCCGAGATCCCGAACGCCTTGCTGCCGTTGCTGGGTCGCAGCCAGCGTCGCCCTGGTTGACCACTGTTGCTGCTTATTTTGGTTGATAGCTATGCTGGTTGAAGCATAGCCATGCTGGTTAAAGCATGGCTTATTAGTGGGTTAATAGTTAACTTGATTTACCAATGGCTTAAATTGATTGCTGAATGGTTTAATCATGGCTAATTAGAGGTTAACACATGACACAATGAAATGGTAAGCATGATTGGTTGATCGATCAATTATGGCTCATGATTAGAGGTTAATCATGGTAGTCATGGCTAATTATATCATGACTACGTAGATAGCTTACAGTCGTCAAATATCGGTTGCGCAGCAGTTCAGAGTGATTGATTGCAGGTATTTGCTGGTAATTATCATCAACATTAAGAACAATAGAAAACATACATGGCCTAAGTGCTGGTAAACAATGGTTAATAGTGCTTTTCAAAAACTGGTAGCAGAGGGCAATCACCTACTGACCAACCCGTACTGTAGCACTGTTCGAACTGCCAAGCCAAACTGCGAAAAGTTTTGAAGCTTGGAGGACCCCGGCCTTGGCGTTTTGGTTATTGATCATTATCAATCAATGGTGGATCCATATCAATTGTCAATAGACCACTCATATTGGGAATAAATCCCGGGTGCTCGGGGATGGCTCATTAACCATACCAAGATAACCTGGGGATGATTTATTAACGTCATGGATCTACCACTACCGGTTTTTGACAGAGAACAGCTGTGGAGGGTTGCAACAAAGCATTGGTTCCTTGAACAAGTCCCGTCAATACATGAATACCAAACGTCAGATAAATTTGCGACACAGACAAGGTGATTAAATGGTGATGAAATGCATTTCTAGATTACCGTTTTTGAGTTCAATCCCAATCGCATCAGATTTCCGCCTGGAACTTGAGATGCCTCCATGGAAATAAAATATGTTTGTAGTATTCAATTATTCAGACATGTTTTTAAGGTGTGCACAAAATAAGCATGGTAAATATTAACAGTGTGCACATGCGTGCATACATATTGGCAGGCATTTGCACACACATCTCACCTCACCGTTTCAATTGATTTGTAGTCCTCGTTGCTGGGCGGTACCCTTCCTGGTCAGTTTCCCTGTACACCTGCCATCGTGCAGGGGGTAGCCATACATTGCCGTACTGTCAAGCGGATATTGCATATCCGAAGCAAAGGCTTTTGGATGGTACTTATACAAAAGCAAGCTATTTCCGATGGTTTGGTGAGAGAAGGTTCTGTCACATTCTGCAAGAAGATGGAGAGAGAGAGAGAGAGAGAGACACGTGATGAGATGTGTATATTTAATATATACAGTCATTTTTTGCACATACTTCTGGATTTGCAAGATATCAGCAACGTACCTACATAAGTGTACATACACAACAACCAAACAAACAGTGAAACAGCACAAGCACTTAAACATTCTACTGGCAGTGCTTTGCAGTTCACATTTGATTGCAGGATTTCCATTTAAAGGCTATGGGTACATATGGTGGTTCGGATGTAAGCATATAGCTACCCATCACTTTGCCCCAATACCCATACCAAACACTCTGACTTTGAATTGTACTGAATAGGTGAACGCCATGTTTTTGGCGGTGTGTTTGGTATTGGGAGAAGGAAACAATCAGTAATTTATGATCCAAAAGGGCGCACACTGGTTATCATTAAATATGGTGATCAACAACTGCTACTAATCATCATCATCATCATCATCATCATCATCATCATCATCATCACTCATTCCTCTACTTATCAATAACCATTACTCATCATCATCATCATCAAAACAACTGATCCTAACTGAGCTCCACCAGGTCCTGTGCTTCCGGTGCCATAGTGCAACATGGCGACCTTTGTGTTGCCCAGTGCGCGGGAGGTCCCAGTCGGGGGTGTCCCAACAAGGCGAGCTGTTGCCGTTCTGACAAACAAGTTCTGATCGTCCACAAGCTTTGGCGATCCGCAAAAAGTAGCAGAATGACTAATGTTGACCAATGTTGACCAATGATTCTAATGGTGATTACTGCAATGCTGACTAATGATGAATCATGATGACTGATGATGGCATGGCCAATGGAAGGCCATGATCTTATGCAGCTCAAATCGCCCAGGTGGATGGCTACGCCGCAAGGCCAACGGAGCTCAGGCGTCAGAAGTGCGAAGGCAATTTACGATGGTAGATGATTGAGTGATTATTTAGTGATGGTTATGGGATGATTATGGATGGCATTGATTGATGGTTAGTGATGGTTAGTGATGGTTATTTAGTGATTATTTAGTGATGGTGACTATTTAGTGATTGGCATTGATTGATGGTTATGGATGCTGATGCATGTTGATGGATGTTGATGGATCTTGTTTACAGATGTTGGCTATTGATATTGATTGACAACGGAAGTTTATTGACGTTCACGTCCCATGGAGCTGTCAAGTGATATCTACGCCCACAGATCCCACCAGCAGTCCCAAAGAAAATGCGTAACCGGGGACTGATCCAGCCATGGATCCTGGCACCCTGAGCCATGTCCCCAGATGCGAGCGCGGGATTTTGGTGCCTCAGAGCTTCGAATGCAACAAGGCCGTGCGGTGCGGATGCTGGGAGGTGGCACAGTTGTGGCTCAAGTTGCTGGGGGTTTGAGGGTTGTGCACTCGGGCCTAGAGGTTGATGTCTGGAAATGTCATACTGAATTACATTGAGAATCATTGATATACGGGTATATGATTTTGATATATATGTATACACGTACAAGGTGAGGCCCCCAACTTGTAAGTCAAGTTATAAGCTGGACAACTCAAGTTATAAGCTTGCTAAGTCAAATTGTAACTTGTCTAACTTCAATGCAAATTATAAGTTGCTAGGCAGGTAATAACTCAACTTATAAGTTTTAGAGGGCAGAGTTAGAAATACTATTAAAGAGTTAGAAAAAGTTAAGAAAAGTTAGCTCCCTGTTTTTTGGTGTTGTTTTTTCAAGGTTCCTTCTCGCGGTTGTCTCTGAAACGATGTTTTTCTCAGTTCAGAAGTTTTGTCGGCTCAAAAGGCTTACTTTGCGTAAATTTGTTTGCGTTAGAAAGAAAGCTGCTCCACCGCACAGCGCAGCCACCGCCACCAGGTTGAACTCCCCAAGGAGAAAAACCACCAGAAAAGTCCCAAAAAAGAAGGAAAAAGTAATGTGTTTTTTTTTCAGTTTTTTTGTGTTTTTTAGGCTTCGGATCGGCCCGAAAAAAGGCAAAACACGTATGTGTTTTTAAAGGGGGCCGACGGAAACATAATAAAACACATATGTGTTTCGTGTTTTTGTTGCAAAGAAATTTCAAAAACACACATGTGTTTTTAGTTAAGGCTGCTGGAAACAGAATGTGTTTTTTTTGTGTTTTTTTCCTTTGTCCGTCTAGCTTTTTGAGGCTCTGCAGTCACTAGCTTTTCTTGCCGTTTTTCTAGGAACAGGCATCGTATCCTCTGCTTGCCATAACGGAGAAAAAGAAAGCGCTTCAGCAACACTGTTCGGCAGTCTGCATGCAAAACCACAAATCCCTTCAATTCTAACATTTATTGATCTTTTGAAATTGCTCACATTCTCAAAAGATAGGAAAAGATATAACAAGATATAAATAGATATAAAATGGCTTAGAACTTGTGTAATTCTATCTCATGCTAACTTTTTCTAACCTCCCTAACATAAGTTATAACTTCCCTAACTTATGTTAATTTAGGGGCCTCACCTTGTATAATTACAGTATTTATATATATATATATAAGTAAAATATATAAGCATATATGAACATTAACTTGGGTAGATATATTCACAGCTACATTAGCTGTGCAGATTTATCGCATGCAGACACCACGTGGAGCATCGGCACGCACCGTGCGCCGTCCCAGGCCAACTGCAAGGCCCCGGAAGTTGAACATGCGCAAGACCCGTCGTGCCAGGAGCGGGCCCCAGTAGTTGTGGGGCACGTGGATCGATCCCCAACAGATGGCTATGGGTCAATATCAATGAGCCAACTAATGGAGGATTTACCAACAATAATAAAGGAAAACAAAGGTTAATGATTGGGGTACCAGGGGTACAGGGTTTTGACCCACAGCCAGATGGTGGTAGCAGTTCAGGTCCCAACAAAGATTGGGCACCGGATGGTCGTCAGAAGTACTAGGTAGCTTGACCAGCCATGTCTTGATGTGAACATAAACTTATGGGTAATATTGGTGTTTTCTACTGGTGCTATCAACCTCCTATGATATTTACATTGAAAGCAGATGCGAATCATTTGGGAATCCTTACCTGGCCTTACTAGGCAATTGCATAGCACCAGGATACCAGTAGTTCACAATTTGTCCATCTCGGTTGAGGGGTGATCACCGCAGAGTTGATTGAGATACGGCCGCCTTTTGACTCAATGATGCGCCCCCACTCCACTGGTGGTTCACCTATTGATAGTGGTTATGAACTTGGATGTACCACCATTAATCGACAAAGCCGTATGAAAATGGGTTTGAGGTGGTTAACACTGGATTAGGGTAATTTAACCTGGTGATTCTTGATCGCTTTCAGTTGGAACTGTTCAAGCGATGCTGCTGGATTTGTTGGGTCATGAGTGAGGTGTCATGTCATGCCAAGCGGAACGGTTACGATGAACCATGGTTCGGATGACAACCGCAATCAGCAGCCCTTCAGAGCAAACTGAGTTGATGTGAAGTATTTGTAATATTTTGGTTGAGATAGTCTAAGCCTGCTCACATATTCAATTCAAAAAAGTGTACTTGTTGTTCACATGAATACTCGCTTAACACAGTTCACTTTCGCAGGGGTTGAAATAAGTGCAAGGTCCAACACCTTCTAGATCACTCCGTACATTTGTTGGGTCACGCATTGAAACATGGTGTAGGTACCCTAATGTAATGCACATGGGATGAATGATAGCTACAGCTACATGATAGCTACACCTACATATGATTATATGTCATGTATCCCTTTTTGTTTTGCTCGACATCTACCTTGGTGCTAAATGGAACTGTCAATGTTGCTCGTATGTTCGCAGCAGTCTGCAACTGATGATTGCTGAATTTCGTCCACGTATTGTGATGGAGTTTTCCAACAGAATCCAATAAACAAAAAAGACAACAATATGTGTTCCGCAGCATCGCAAACATACAAATTGAAGTACAATACATTAAAAAAAAACATGTTTTTGTATTTTTTATATTCACATGCAGTTGCATTTGCATCCAAAATATATGTCACCTGTGACTAACAAATTGGCCAGGGAACAGGGTCTTGCAGTATTTGTTACGGCTACGGTTCAAGGTGACTTGAAGCAATCTGGCTGGAGCAACGACGTCGCTCGCGGATCAACTGACAGACGAATGGTCAGCATCTGAACCATGACCACTGTTCCATATGGCACAGCAGCCTTGATCCGATCGCAATTGTTGTCTGCGTGGGGTGTGGTGATCCGGCAACGAAGGGAGACATTGTTCGAGCCATTCACGAGGCAATTGGCCAAGTGTGAGCTGAAACGAGTGATGTCAGCCCGAAGCTGTCACAGGCACTCTCCGGATCAGAAACAGCATTTGCCTTGATGCTCACGCTTGGGGGCCGCAAACGATTGACCGGACACACAGCAATGGCAACGATGGCAGCACTTCTCAGGATGAACGCAACAGCGTCATGGCAACCGCATCAGGAGCAGTAGACCGGCTGGTTGCCTTTGATAACATTGGTAACAATGACGTAGAAATTGAAAATCGAACTGTCCGTGGTGCAAAGGCACCATATTTTACACCATGGGAAAGCCAAACCACAGCTTCAGAACTGGACAGAAAGGAACAATACTCAAAGGCTCATTATGAACCAATATCATTTTTTCACCAATGTGACTGAGCCATGTTAAGCCCTAAAAAAAACCAGTAGCACTCAGTTTAACCCTAAACATCTCAGTTTAATCCAAAAAAATCCCAGTTTCACCCCTAGAAATTCTAGTTTAACCCCCCAAAAAAATCCAGGTGCTGTACTCTTACGACCTTGTCAACCCATCCGCTGGAGTCACTCGCCAGGAGGGAAATCTGCTGATCTCGGGCACCAAATGCACTCCACAGTGCAGGGAGGCGCCTGCGATGCAGAATCCACCATAGAAATCGCTGGGTTTCCCATGGTTTCATATGGCCATGGGTCAATATTAACCAGCAATAATGGGGGATAATGACCAGCCAATAAGAAGGAAAACAATGGTTAATGATGGGGAACCAGGGGTACAGGGTTTTGACCCACAGCCATATGGTCATTGGCCATTGCCAGGTTAGGTTTCACCAGACCTGTTTTGACTTTCTCCAAAATGTGGGAGGATTCCCATGGACAAATATTATATCGCTGCTTCGGTTGTAAGCATCAAGAAGCTAATCACATCCCTGTTTTCTCGAGGTGTTTACAGTGAGACGGCTGACAATATTTGTCCATGAAAATGTTTGATATCCCAAAAATCTAGATGGTTTTCATACTGAAAATCACCATGTTTGACAATTTGAGAGGTTTCCTTAGACAAAAGATGTTCGCCCGAGCCTTAGGGTTTGCCCCGCATGGGTCTGAGAACATTTGGCTATGGGTCAATATTAACCAACCAATAATGGGGATAATAACCAACAATAATAGGGGAAAACAATGGCTAATGATGGGGAACCAGGGGTACGGGGTTTTGACTCACAGCCATTTCCCAACGCTCAAATTCCTGCACAGGGCCATTGTTTTTTGACTTCTGTGAGTTATCAAACCCTAAACCTCAAACCCTAAAACCTTAAAACCAAAACCCTAAAACCCTAAAACCAAAACCCTAAAACCCTAAAACCCTAAAACCAAAACCCTAAAACCCTAAACCATAAATCACTGCGTATAGCCAGTGTTTACGCATCTTGTCCAAGCCATCTCGACCTTGTACAACATGCTCCATTGCAGTGGCGCTTTCTGTGGTGGGGCGAACGTTAAGGCTGGAGGGAAGATGTTTCTTGGTCTATTTCCAACAATGTTCATGGATCACCTCTTGGATCAACCCAATCAGCAGCAGACCCCGGATCGATTTCGCCGGCGCGCTCGCAGGGCTATGAAGCTGATCTGGAGGAGCTTTGGTGCGACAAGGGTCGTTTAACACCTGCGAGCTTCAGCTCTTTGGCTGCACAGCGTAGGGCGATCGGCCCAAGGGTGGCCATAGGCGGCGATGGTGTAGGAGATGATCCGCATGGCGATATGCGGCGATATGGCGGGGGTTGGAATTGTGGTGGTACAGCCTGGGGAGATGATTGTCAGTGGCTGTTAGATATGTTTTATCTCTCTGTGTATATAAATATATATATATATATATATTAATATACTTTTGATTCAGATGATTGGGAGTTCACATTCAATTATCCCAGAAATGTTTTGATTAATAAGAATCATCGTTGCATAGATACTAATTGTCCAAACAGGACAGGTCTAGTTCGTTGACCGTTAAGATGACACAAGTTGACTGTTCTCCATTTTGGGATTTGACCAGTGATATTCCTGGCTGCAAGAGCCTGCCATGGCCATGAGGCATGTGAATGGATCACCAATGATCCCGAGAAATGGATGGATGAATTATGAATGACCACCCCCAACGGCTCGACTAGCAAGTGGTCGGGTCGACTCAGATTTGGATCATTGCTGCATTTGGTGTCACACCGCAGAGACAAAAAGAGGCGGTGGTCAGCAGGCATGTCCAAGCACTGTTTTTTTCTGTACTCGTAGCAGATGCAACAAGCATGGCCAAGCAATGGTTGGAAACACGAACCATCTCAAACCATCATTGTGACCTTGACAAACATGAACAAACCAGCAACTATCAGGCAGCGATCAGTGGGGGTATCAAAGGGGATACAATGGGATGCATGTTTTGACGAGTTCATGAGGGGATTATAGATTGCTGGCTATGTGTCCTTGCTATGTGTTCGCCTTAGACAGGGAAAGCAAAGTCACCCTTCTGTTTTAAGAGGATGGAGGTAGGGGGGACTCTTTCCAAGACAAGAGCAAGATCTGGAGGGGCGAGGGAAGGGGAAGACTCTTTCCAAGTCTCCAAGATGACCATTAAAAAGGGTCTCCAACGTCTCATCAGCCTCCTGATGCTGCTGGAATCCTAGAGAACATTCGTCCAGCAGTTGTTACTGCACATGCTGATAGCGCAGAGGTCACCATCACCCAGAAGCAACTTGAGGTTCAGATCAGCACCA
>VSDK01012728.1:1049509-1107703 GCA_009767595.1 Symbiodinium kawagutii | reverse complement strand
TCTCTTGCTCTTGACATCTCTTGCTCTTGACATCTCTTGCTCTAGACATCTCTTGCTCTAGACATCTCTTGCTCTAGACACCTCTTGCTTCGGACATCTGTTGCTTCAGACATCTCTTGCTTTAGACATCTCTTGCTCTTGACATCTCTTGCTCTAGACATCGCTTGCTCTTGACATCTCTTGCTTCAGACATCTCTTGCTCTAGACATCTGTTGCTCTTGACATCTCTTGCTCTTGACATCTCTTGCTCTAGACATCTCTTGCTCTAGACATCTGTTGCTCTAGACATCTCTTGCTCTTGACATCTCTTGCTTCACACATCTCTGGCTCTAGACATCTGTTGCTTCAGACATCTGTTGCTTCAGACATCTCTTGCTTCAGACATTTGTTGCTCTAGGCATCTCTTGCTCCAGACATTTGTTGCTCTAGACATCTCTTGCTCTTGACATCTCTTGCTTCAGACATCTGTTGCTTCAGACATCTCTTGCTCCAGACATCTCTTGCTCCAGAAATCTGTTGCTCTAGACATCTCTTGCTTCAGACATCTGTTGCTCTTGACATCTCTTGCTCTAGACATCTCTTGCTTCAGACATCTCTTGCTCTAGACATCGCTTGCTCTTGACATCTCTTGCTCTAGACATCTCTAGCCATCAATTGCATTACTTATCTAGTGCATTAGTTGTGAACTTTCGTAACACGGAACTTTCGTATCGAAACTTCCTTTGACAAATTTACATATGTAGTTATATATAGATATATATATATATATCTATTGACTCTGGAATTGATTCTTTGTGGTTGTACGCAGCGTGTTTGCAGCATAAATGCTCCCATCAACCAACCCAAGGAATAGCTTACGGCAAATACCACGCATCGGGAAAGTCAAGTTGAGATCTTTCTATTATGGGACTTTGTTCCCTGAAACAGACATGGTACAGTTGCATTTCAGACATTTTTTACATAGGAACCCAGTGTATTTGTTTGACTTTGAATCATCAATCGGGGGAAGTCACCCAATGTGTAAAGAGGGAACAACTAATCATCCGTGATTGGGTGATCATAATCCACTCATACCTGATCATACCTGTTGATAACACTTGCTATCAAACATCCACTGTAAATAATAGAAACTGTCATGATGAATCTAAGGATGATCATACCTAAAGATAAAACTTGCTAATTACGCATCATCCAAAAGAAACAACACACATCATCAACAGCAAATTTTAAAGTACCTAAAGCATCGAATTTAAAAATCTTAAGGTAAACATATATATGTAAATATGTATAAACCATTTTTCATACCTCAAGAAACATGTTTTCTCAACAGACCCAAACATCACGCCAAGGCCTTCATGTGCTGAGGGCCTGGAAATTCCACATGGAGGAGACGACCGTTGGTTTTTGGCATGGGACGTATGACCTACGGTCAACATGCTTGGTCATTAAGAATTGGGGACGGTCATTCGACAAGTGAACACGTGGATTGGAAAAAACACATTTGTTTATAAGTATTTTGAGGCATTTTTGAAAATGTCTGAAAGCATGAACATTCCTCGTATGTGTTTCTTAAATATATTGATCTTGTTGGATACATATATCTCTATATCTTTCTGTATCTGTATATATATATATATATATATATTTATATAAATATATATATATATATACATGAGGTGTAGCATGCATTGGGCGTAGGGGCTTAGCCCACCTATCAAACAAATCCACAAATTTGAGGTAGGGACACCGGTCATTCAGGGTTCCCAGTAGCTTAGGAAACACCCAGATGCAGTTGTGTGACAGATGATGCAGTTTCATCATGGCAGAGAGAGAAGAACAGGTTACAGTGCAACCATTCGCAATGATTTTACCCATACCCATATTCATCATCCTGCAACCATATGTGCAAGATGCATAATTCATTATATAGAATCCGATGAACTCTCAACATCCAGAGGAGCATCAATGTTAGTGATGTTTGATATTGATTGGACAATTGGGACTCGTGCTTTATGGTGAAATTGCACAATTATGATCATCAGTTGTGTTTGATCATGCTCAATGATTTTGTAACCAATCATGGTGAATAATGTATTGATTTATGTTGGATGATCATTGCAGCGCTCAATAGTGATCAATGATGGTGGTAACCAATCATGATTTGGACTTGAATGGTACGTAGTCATGGTTGGACACCATGCAACTGGTGTGTAACCAGCCTGCGCAATGCAAGGGGGCCAGATTGGTCATCGCCATGGTTGGTGACATCCCAACCATCCAAGAAAGTAGGGATGGTTGCTGAATGTTGCTGACTCCTGTGGCCTCATTGAAATCGTCAAGGCCAAGTTGTTGGTTCTTTTCATTGCAATTCCAGACTCATAAGTTGAGTGGCCTTTCAAAAATAGTATTTCGGAGACACGTCACGTGTCACGATTTATTGTGAAAAAACGGGTTGATTCCGATCAATGCTGACTTTGATGCATAGCATGGTAAAGACACGTACTTGTTTGTACTTCGCGAGACAAAAAAAACATGGTTGATTGATTTATATCGATGGTTTTACTACCTGGTTTAAAGATGTGTAAAGTGGGCTGTGCATATATTCTTATTTATGTGGTATAACCCACTTTGGTAGTATGGAATATGTGAGGTGACCCGCATATGTTTGACCCTGCTAGATGATGATATAGCCATCATTTAATCATACGTTCACCATGATGGAACTTTGGTAAATCGTTTTCATCCATCATTTCAAGATTCTCAAACCATCATGTAAACATGCTTGGCGGCCACTTAACTATTGTTAATTAACCACCATTCAACCACCATCACATCAGCCCAAACTGAACCATGTTTGCCACACTGGCTGGAGGAGTTTGCACTGGCCAATGTTTACCCGGCAGCACTGCCTTGCCAAGCGTCTTGCAGTTCGCTGCTCAGTTGTGGAGTGACCAGCGGTGCAAATACCACACCGGGGAAGGCCAAAGGATCACTTGGTCGAATTCTCGACGGGTTATCACCACGTCAAAGACTCAAGGACTTGATTGAGAACAATGAGAACCAGGGAACGTCGCAAGTTTTAAGCACAGCAGGGCTTCATGTTTCACCTGTATAGTCCTGATATCTTACTGTACGGGTCCATGGTTATGAATCACTAAGCATCTTAACCATCTCTTTGAGAATCATTAACCATTGTCAACGGTGCTCTGCATCATTGACAATTGCCAGCCATCATTGCTTTATGAACCATCATGAACCAAGCGGTAAACCAATACGAATCGTGGGCTAACCATCTTCAATATTTTGACCATCATTGAGCAAGATTAATCAAGTGTCAACCATCATTAATCACCAGTAACCCTTGGTTAACCATCACGACTAGCCACTGTCACTGACCATCCAGTTGCGGCGTAAGGTGCCAAGTCCAACAGCTGACACCTTCCAATTTCACATGTGGGCAGGCTGGCCGCCATGGGTGCGGCCATGGGGTTGCAGGCTGCAGGTGTTTCAGTACCTCTTGGAAGTGTTGGGACAAACATTCGCTTCGTTCATGTCATGTTTCGTTGGATGCTATGATGTCTTGAGCTACACCTGTTTGTTCTACCAACAGATGTTGCTGTTGGACATTTTTCCATGGCTTCAACGTGACGGGATGAACATATTTGTGCATGACGTCTTCCCAGAGCAACTCTGGGCCCCGGACAACATGATCGGAACGGCATGAGCCAAAACCAACGTGTTGAACCCATGTGCGAGAACAAGCCTCCAATTCCTGGGCTGACCTTGGCAAACTTTGATGTGACTTAGGTCAGGTGGTTCAGTTGGGTGATGCAAAATCCTCACCACAGCGTCCTCAGTTCGTGTTGAAAACCCAGTGGTTATGCTCGCACAGTTCCAGTGATAAACAGGGCTATGTACACCAGGTCTCAGTTTGTTCGGCTAAATATATCAACCCAACATTCCATGTCTTTTATATGAAGATGCGATCATATTCTCATATATGTGCAAAAACACGACCGCATATACGAGTGTTTCTCAAGATAGGGGTAACCCTACATCATCCTTTCTAAACAATTTATAATATCAAACCAACCATTTTTGGGGGTCCCACATTTTTGAGAAACAGCCATACATCGTTGTCAAATTTGTGGGTTATGATCCCCATTAACCACCATAAACAATAACCACCATTCACCACCATTAACCTTACTTTTAGCCACCATTAACCATGGTTATCACCACTAACAATGCGAACCAAGTGTTTGGGATCTGCAGTTGCACACCTCATGCCAGTTGTGCGATGCACCGGTGAACATTCAGCATGCGCTGGAGCCGGCCTGTCGGGAGGTGCGGGGCGGTGAAGGGAGTTCCATTCAGTCTATCCCTGGGTACGTCCGCCATAGTCAACCACTGTCACTATTTAACCATAGTTAACCTTAATAGTAAATCGAACCATTTCTAGTAATAAATGACTCATTTGTGTGGTCCCGCTTTTTAAGCTACCATTTTATAGCAGTTGTTTCACCAATATTGTTGGTTGTTTTCCACTTTCATTAGCCATTATTCAAGACTATTGACCATAATTAATCATACAATACCCCATGGTTTCCCCAATGAAACCATCAACCAGCTACTAGTGGTGGTTGTCACGCGTTTGCTTATTGTTGACCTTGGCAGGGGTACTTGCTTGTTGCGGTCGTTTGTACATACCGTTTGGACACCTCTGAGGCATATGATATTTGATTTCAGAATCATCAGTGCCACCGCTGATTCAACGTTTCAATAACCAACCCATATCATTTTTGCCGTTCTGCTGCTTCTTTTCATTGCCCCTGAAGTACAACAGCCGTTGGATCCGGTTGGATCTTGTTGATGGCTTCACTGCTACCCTTCGCTGTTGGATGTCCTCCTACGGTGCTGGTCAACGCACCCTGAAGCTGAGCTGGTCAACTCGCAGTCGTTTCGCAGTCGTGGCGGGGTCAGCGACGTTGAGCCGCGCTGGTTGGGGTGGTACGACCATCCTGGATTTCCAGCCAGCAGCTGGTCAGAGTGCCAAGCGCCGACTTATCCACCACGGAGATCCATGGACCATCACCATTTTCAGCCTCACCGTGAGCACTAGAATAGATGTGACCATCGGTAGTTACCGAATCTAAGCCTGGACGGACAGGCCATGGGCTGCACAAAAGGAGCCACCAACTGGTTCTTGGAATACCTTATTGATGATTGTCGTTTCTTATCCCGATCTATTTTGACATTATTGCACCACTATCAACCTTTGAACGTGTGATCGCTATGAACCTTGTATAACCATTATCAAGCATCATTAATTGTGATTATGAGGAACAAAATTGATTGTGACATCATCCATTGGTTGATGTTGCTTTTTACTCAGACAAAACTAAGTGGTGGTTTTATTTGTTCACTAGTATTCACAAACGGCTGCTTGGTTGGCTAATACTTTTCATAGGGGTTGAAACAACCAACGAAACATACATATGACCATCCTGGATTAGATAGAAAATCCATTAAAATCTCCAAGGTTCAATGTTCAACCATTCACCAATTCAGGATGGTCCAAATTCATATTCCAGGATGGTTATTAACCACGACCAACGGCTTTGGTAAAACGCCATGGATCAGGGCGCCATCCTGGAACATGGGACTTCTTGCAGTTCCTTGGCAATGCTGCAGGGGGGGGTTGTTGGTGGCAGGGAATTTCAATCGATTGGCTGGGACATTCAAAACCAACCTATCATAAGAGGCTATAAGCTTTAATCAATGATAGTTCATGATAATAGATACTAACCAACAACAATGAAAACACATCTACTGGTTGGTGGTGTCAAATGGTTTTCAATTGTCCCTAATATTTCCAAATGGTTGGTTGGCTAACAAGCATTTTTTTCATGATGGGTTTGTAACCACCAACCAGTTGACTATGTTTAGCTTTGATTGTGGAGTATGTGCCGGGAGTTGCTGATTTTGGAGGGCACAAGTTGTTTTTTATCACTGATGTATTCTAATCAAGCAATTTTGGGGCCATGAAAATGAGGATGTTCAATCCCCTACAAGCCCTAGATATTCTGATACCACCATGCATTCATTCGATTTCAATTAAGTTCAAGGCAGTTTTCGATAGGTATGAATCGTTCCTTTCAGGAATTCTGCTTGTCTCAGTTCACAATCCTTACTATATAGTACGATTAACCGTTTCATTGGGAACCATGGATGACACGCTTGTGATGCAGACATATTATCTTTTTCCATCATAGCGGGAATTGTGTGACTACATGGCTATGCCAACAGTTTAGCAGTAGAGTCTTTGTTGGAGATTCCAACAGGGCAACAGGTACCACATTTCACGGTAGATCCAGAATCAGCTTTAAACACGGCATAGCATGTCTAATGATGGCACTTGCAGCAGTTACAGTGTGAAGGCTTGCGTCCAGGAGACTCCTTAGGGCCTTAGGGTTCGATCAGGGGTGCAGGGTGCCCACCATGCGCATGGGGACTTAGGTGGCTCTGCACACAAATGGCTAAGGGTCGATATCAACCAACCAACAAATGGGTTGGTGAACATCCCAACAAAGAGTAGTTTTGTTATTTGGGGGGGTGTTCACCGGAGGTACCAGGCTTAGGTGCCAGGTTTGGACCCACAGCCAAATGAAAGATGTTTTGTTGAACATTGTCATGCGTGGGAAGCCACCATTTTGGGCGGTGGTATATCCGCAGAACATGGCACAGCTGTACATGGTGTTTCCATTTTGTTGGCGATGAACAGGACTAGATGCAAACCCGTGTGGGTTTGTGTTGACTGTTGGCTTTGGTCGCATCTTCCATTCGTAACCATTCGTAAATAAAGATATTATGTACAGGATTGTATATACGTATAGTTGATTATAGTTGTTATGTGTAGACATATAGATTCACATATATATATATATGTATACATTGTTACGTCTCTGGTTGAATACACACATCCCCGCATGCATGCACACCATTTGTGGCTGTGCAAGATATGTGTTCACATCAATTTGGGAGTTCAGATGCTGGAACTCTCACACTGTTCAGATAGAAACTGCTCAACCTAGAACAGTGGTAGTAAAAGTTATCAGGGATGGTAAGTACACCGGGATGCAGTTGTTTTTCCGTGACAAACATCGCAATTGACCTGATCACACGTGCCAACTGTATTCAGTTTGACTGTTTGCTCATATTCCTCACATGTTTGAACGAATTTGTGTCTGATTTAGATATGATCAAAGACGAGCCACTACAAGCATAACGCCTAATAATCGAGCCCCCGGAGACCCCAACAATGGTTGGTCCCAGCAACAACCAACAGTCACAACCAAGCAGCAACCAACAACCAACAGGGATAACCCATGATAACCCTAGGAGTACCAACAACGAACCCTAGCAACCATAACAACTGCTTGGCGTCGCCTCCCAGGTCCTCAATGTGCTCAGGGCTTTGAGCCGCTGGTTGCCCTGGACGCTACAAACCAGGTGCCGGCCATTGCAACGGCAACAGATGGTAATGGTGGACTGGTTGATGCAGATGGTGCTTTCTCAAGGCAGTTTGGGGACCCTAAAAATGGTTGGTAAGCCAGTTTGGGGACCCCAAAACGATGGTTTGTTTGTTGTTCATTACCAGAAATGATGAATGACTTGGATGGTTGGGAGAGTTCCCAATTTTGAGAAACACCCATATCAATCATGGTTCATTGTGGCAGGTATGATTAATCATTAATCAACTAATTATGGCTTTTAATTGTTGATTGGTCGCTTAGTCGATGGTTAGCATTGAGAGATTCATTTGGACTACGATCAGTGTACATCCCTTTGAGCACTAGCTAGCTTACGATTTACCACCAAATATAGGGAGTGTATTAATAGCTGAAATCAGCTTTACGGCAGTTTGGTGCTTGCTTGAAACCTTGTTGCGTTGATGTTGGTTTTTGTGGCAGAACCTTTGAGGATGGCTTGCTGCGAAGACTCCGTTGGAACCAGAATTGGAGTAAACTGAACTGTAGTGGTTAATAACAAATGGTAACAATAGTGGTTAATATTAACCAACAACGGTTAATTAATCGTACCACATGGTAATAACCGCTCCTGTGATGAATCAGTTAACAACTAACGCTTGCGATAGTAGTTACTGATTGATTCAGGACTATCTACTATTCACCATTGACTGTAGTGGCAACGCTGTTAACTCATGGTTCACTATCAAAAAATGATTTTGGTGGTTAATGACAAATGGTAATCATGGTTTATGGTTGATATGTACGGTAAACTGGTTCACTGCTATTGGTTCACTCACAGCTATTATCCATGGGCTTCAAATTATTGACGATACTGGTCAACTAAACGATTCCCGACAGTCGTGAACGTTGGTCATTAAGTCTTGGTTAGTATATAACTAGTGGTAATTAACCATGGATTCACTATTAACCACAACTATCAAACTATTAACCATAACTAGTTGATTTTTAACCAATAGTTCACTAGTCAGCCAATGGTTCGCTAGCCAACGGTTCACTATCGACCATTGGTGGATTGTTTCCCCATGGTCATGTCTCGCGAGGCCGCTCCCGATGCCTCCAGCTTGCTTTGCCTAGTGGCTTCGGCAGACAGGTCGTGGCATGGCTTTGGAGAGCTCACTTCGGAATCCATATGGCCATTGGGCTGGTAAATTTATGATCAAGAATAGTTAACTAGCTGGTTTATGGTTAATAATAGGGGATGATAATGATTCATAATTATTTAAATGATTGAGAATGATTAGCTAACTAGCTGGTTGATGGTTAGGTTGGGTCTTGCATCCACAGTGCAGGGCTTACCTATCAGACCGATGATGCAAGCACTAGAGATTACGATGATAGAAGTCCAAAGGTCCATCACTGCATTAAATGGAGCAAAGGCGATGAACTTGCCTATTTCTTTTACAATCAATGATCCTTCATTGAAAGTTTCTTTGACTGAGCCTGAGGAGCCTACACCTCATGAACGTTTCAAGATACATGCTCCAAGAAAAACGGAGTCAAAGCGTAAAAGGTGGCCGGCTGACTTCACCCTGCAGCGAGCAGGGAATTTACACAGGATGACCATCGGGACACCTGGACCCCCTCTTGCCTGACCTGTGGCAGACAGTATGCTCGCAGCATTGACCTCATGGCTCACCTGCAGATGGAGCACTCCATGCTGCGGAACTCGGTTCGTCCATTTCTCCACTTGTGGATGGAAACGCTAAGCAACAGGTTGGGATGCACTTGTTCCACACCGGTTCGACAGATGAGAACAGCACATATCTGTGCTGCTTTCGCACAGCTTGCGATCCTCAGGGCCCGTTTACCAGACCAACTTGTTCTGCCATGCAACATCCAGTCTTGTAGGGTCGTGTGAAGTGACTTCTATGTTTTGTCAGCGGGGCCCAAGATGGAGTCAGAGATTGCCTTCAAGCACGAAGTACAGATGCTTGACATGTGTTTGACATTGGCTTGGTGTACAGATCTGGTAGTAATAGCATGGTTCTGCCATGGCAGTGCATTCGGACTTGTAATATGGAGCTGGACCTTTAGCTCGTGGCGCGCGTGACATGGCAAGTGACAGTGGAGTTTCTCAGCTTACTGTGCCTCATGGAAAGCCATGATTTTTGATGCGGTTGGTGCCTGATGCGCACACTGTCGCTTTCCAATCAGTTTTGCAAGGCTCTGGGTGATCCATGATCACGACCCCATGATGCCTGGCTACTGGACATGACGACTTCGGGGTACGGCGGCTGGGTTGCTTCTTTAGAAGGCAACTGAGAAAAGTGGCACACCATCGGTTTGAAGTGGTGGTCAGTCAAAAAGATGATTATTTGCACCTTTTTTTATCATGCCGAATGTTGACCCAACTGACCGATATTTTGGGCACGGGTCGCAGCCAACTGGTTTTTTTCGATGCGTAGTTCCTTCATTTTTTGAGGGCAACCAGTTGAAACTAAAAGTTGCCCTTGGATGGTTGATTGAACCAATTGCCATTGGCATCAACAAACATCAGAAGATGATGGTTTTGACCACCCACAGCCTATGGCATCTACGGGTACCCGAAAAAGATTGGTTCTACTCCGAAACAACAACTTTATACCAACGGAAGTAACTAAGACATGAGTGTTCCCCCATGAAAGGATGGTATAGCCAAGCCCCGTATGGGTTGCCCCATAGACCATCGATCAACGATCGTCAACCATCATCAACCACCATGAGCCACGCTTAAGCCATGTTTCCTATCAGGTCACTTGTGCCACCGCCCCGCGCCCAGGACGGGCAGATGAGTCCTCCTCGCTTCACCTGTGCGGCAGTGAGGTGCCAAGCACCGAAAAACGTGGAAGGCCCGGTCGTGGGGTGCCTTGGTGGAGTCGGTTGAGCTGGTTGAGATGTTTGGAGTCGGAGTTGGGCTGGTGGAGTTGGTTGCGTGGGTCATGTTGGGCTCATTGAATTTGATTCAATTGGGTTGAATTTGATTGGACGGGGTTGAATTTGATTGGCAAATTGGGAGGATATTTGAATGAATTTGATTCAATTGGGTTGAATTTGATTGGACTGGGTTGAATTTGATTGATTGACAAATTGGGAGGATATTTGATTGATTGGTTGGCAAACTCGGAGGATAAAAGACGACCTCGCTTCGGAGTATGTCATCGGTCAATTTACATTAGTTTAGTATCCGTCCTTTTTCAGCATTTCCACTTGCGATTTGATGTCACACAGATACATCTGAAGAACGAAACAGTGTACCGTAGTGTTGGGGAATGACACATTTGAAATTCACCTAGCCATCCTCCGGAAGTGAACCAACTAATAACTAATCAAAAACACCCTACAGGGAGGTCCATGTTGAGAAGACCCCATACTTGATGGCTTATCACCAGCTATTTTCTTATGGTTTAAGTCGTGTGTGCTATCAGTCCATAGTGGGCATGACTTGTGTTTGTTAGCATCCCATCGAGTTTGTGTTAAATCACCAGCATCTCCCACTATTGGGGGACATGACATAAGGCAGCAGCAGGCGGTAGGTACGAGGTGGTGTAGCCCTTTGATGCTTCAGGCGCAGCAAACCCAGCATGTGCAGAAGGTTTCCTCGTTGGAAGTGGATCTCTTAGATGCATTCAGAGTGGGCGGATCCGGTCACAGCTGTTCTGTTTGAAATTGTACCGTTTGCACAACTATAACTGTATGCATTTTATGATCATTGTGCATACTGCATATGTATCGGATATATGTGTATATATTATATATATTGGTGTCAGTAATTGATTTCCAAACTATTAACGCTTGCTGGGGCAACATCATGTACCAATCTCAGGAAGCCGAAAAACCAGGGCAACATGGGTCCCCAATTGCCAAGCATTTGTAGGTCCATGTGGGCAACATCCTACCTCCGAGCTTCGTGGTGCTTGTATCGTTTACGAGGGCAATGCAGTGTGAAATCTCGGGAAGTGGAGAGGCTGGGGGCAATTGAATGCTATGATCAACTCATATGAATGGCTATTAAAGTGTCTTCAAGGTTTGTCGGCCGCTATTTGATCAGTAAGTCTGACTCTGACATCCATTGATGACATGAACACCTGGGGATAGACATAGACATTATTTGATCTGATTATCTAACCATCATCAACCATTTCCGTGTCCAATGAAAAGTGACAACAAAAAAAGTGAAGCCTCGGGACTTTCACACGTAGTGTAGACTGTCCAGGCAGACTTTCAATTATGCCCTGACATTGGGCATATTGACATAATACTTTGATCAAGTTCCGTAGATACATTGACATAGGCACAGAATGGCATACATGGGTACATGCATGCGATCCTGCATTTTATGTAATGATTAGACTCTAATTAAATGGGTTCTGAAAATTTTGCTGCCTGCCTCATGTCTTTGAATTATTTGTCCCTGTGGTTGGAATCCTGGCGAGCGAGACAGTACTATGGCGATATCCGATATCAGGCAATCACAGAACCCCTAAACGGGATGCCGACAGGAAATACAGCCAACGTTGCCGAAAAATTTGTTCTCGACTGATTCATAGATGCCAATATTTCAGCGTATATTTACATATACTTACATGCTTGTTTCCATCTATACATAATTGCAACGGTTCTCAAACTAGGAAATAGCGGGATGCCCCCAAATCATCCAGGTCATTACAGTAATAAACCCCTTCCTGCAGTCATAAACCAACCAAGATAGATGGTCATTACTAGGAAAGAGGGATGCCTTCTACAGTAATAAACCAACCACAACCAACCATAGCTGCGGGTGTCCCTGCAGCCTTCCAACGTCCCAGGTGGCGATGTTTGTACAGCAACGTGCCAACCAGGCGGTGCGAGATGGTTGACCCAGCAGTGGTTGATCGTGGATGGTGAATAAGGGGTGGCTATTTTTTTTTGGTCGCTGATTCTGGTACAAAGAATCAAGCATGATCAGTGTATTTGTTGTTATAAGTTTGAGAGGGGAATTCCGCTGCTGCGAAATTCCGAGACTGGGGTCCAGAGCACATGCACGAACCTACTGGCGACTCAGTTACTAGTAGTTGCATGTATTTATGATGTACACACATGCAACTTTGCGCAATCAGCAGTTGGTTGTAACTATGCAGTCTAGGCCATTCCTCAAATAGATCATGTACTAGTTGGGTAACGTTTGGTCATCGCTTGGTGATGTTTGAATTTGCAACTGCTTTAGGAATTTGCCAGTTGTTTGATGGGTTTCTGTTGGTTGCAGGTGCCCCTGCATCGTGAGACTTCAGCTTATGAAGTTTGGACAAGGGATACATCACGACAGGGCAGGAAGTCTTGGACATTTACCCTAAATGACTGGCAAGATTAGCCTGATGGGAAACCTTGTTTGACCAGGTCAACTAGCAAGCATTGGTTAATCATGGAGAGGAATGGTAAAGTTATGTTTGATACAGCTGCAATCAATAGCATCAACATATATACATACCTGTGGCGTCCTATACCTGCTTTTTTTTGGGTTGAAATATAAAAACCTGGTTTTTTTGTGATTACGTAAAAAAAACCTGCTTTTTTGAAAAAAACCTAGGTTTTTCCTATGTACCCCTAAATATAGAAGTTTTAGGGGATGCTGATAAGATAATTGTTGGATAAGTTGACCTCGTTAAGAAACAACGCCACAAGTATATAGGACATTATACATCATAAACAAAAAACCCATGATTTATATCCAACACATTCCCAAGCCATTCGCCACAAAGCTGCTCGGGAGAGACAGCCGATGAGAGATGTGCCTGGACACAAGAAATCCCTAAGGGGATCTTAGTGATATATCGACTAAACAAAACATGTTTAGTCATGGGGTTGGATATGCTCTCACAAAGGATTGGGGTAACATTTGGGAAACCATAAACAGTTGGAAATATGTATGGAACCGGTGGCGCCAATACTGGCACTGACACCACTTGTCTTTCTAGAGACATGATATTCAAACACCAATCAAGCAGCGGTGTCGGGCCAACATGGGGGTAAGGGTTTGCGAATCCCAGAGATTTGTAGACAGCTCTTTTGCTCACCAAATTGTGAATGTTTTTCGGGAACCTTTGGTATTCGATTGCTTTTAGCGATGGGATACGTTATAATGTAAGAGGTTTCCTGGGCCCGGTTTGGGAATGAAATGGTCCCAACACGGCTTCACAAGCATCTAACACCCAAAGCGAACCTTTTTACCCATAATTTGCCGTAACGGGAAGAAAACCTGGTAAATCAATACTTTTACCAGGTTTTTTGAAAAAAATACCCGTAAAATTTTATGGGTAAAAAAGCGTAGCGTAACGAAACCGTAATTTACCCATAATTTCCCGTAATTTACCCATAAAATTTTATGGGTATTTTTCCCAAAAACCTAGGTTTTTTTGATTGATTGTTTGATTGATTTTTGGTTGAAATTTACAAGGCCTGAACGGCTTTTGAACAACCTAAGATGAAAATATCAAAGAACTTGGATATGAAGACATCGTGCCGGGACCACTTTCCAATTCAGATCGTCAATGTTTTATTATCCGTTTTGGCAATTCAAAAGCTTTATCACTGCGCTTGGGGATGAAGGAAGATGTCTTGCCAGCATGTTACACTCATTGCTGCCAATGGTCACAACAATTGAACATGATTGATAACATGCTCTCTTTGACCTGATATGATGTGTTAATGCATGGTCCTGCTATATTTGTTCATTCTAAAATAGTTGGCTTCAAACAACTAAGGGGTGCCTCTTGCCTTCCTTAGGGAGTTAGCTTGCTGCCTATGGCATTCATGCGGACTGATACTGCTTAGACCTTCAAGTGTGTGTTTGTGTGTGTGTGTGTGGGTCCGTGCGTGTATGTGTGGGTGTGGGTCTGTGCTGGTCTTGGTGGGCAGGTTGGCTGTAGGGTTTGGCAACCATCTTGTTCATGTTGCTCATGTTTGTGTTCTGGTTGATGCCCTATGTGGTTGCAGATCCATCAATTACCACGCTGACAAACATGAATAAATTTGGGAATACCAATTACCAGGTTTTTTTTGAAAAACCTAGGTTTTTCTGAATACCCCAAAAAAAAGAAGGTAAAGGAAGCTGTAGGTATATCATATACAATAGAGAGATAGATGTTTTCAACTTAAAGCGTTATACTGTAATACTCCTTTATGATTATTTCTGGACTGATGTTTCCGGCTGAGTCTTGTTCCACTTTTGCTCCTGGGTTTTATTCTTCCTGTTTGCATTCTCAAGATTTGGCTGGTATATGCTTGATAGGGCTGAAAACATGTTCTTGTTCCCTCGTTTTCCCACGGCAGCTAAGTTCAAGATAAGGGTGGATTAAATCCTCAGCAGTTCATGGTTCATGGCATCAAGACGGTAGTCAATGGGCAGCAGCAACCCTGGAAACCATCTTGGGCCATTGTTTTCTGGCTGGTGGTTTGAAACATGTTTCATTTTCCATAGTAATCATTAGCAAATGGTTGGTTGACCAATAGTTTTCGTAGGGGTTGAAACAACCAACGAAACATACATGTGATCATCCTGGATTAGATAGAAAATCCATAAAACAAAAAAAACGTTGAAACCACCAACCAGTTTTACATTGTTTTGCAATATTATGGAGTACTATGCTCCCAGTGGAGCACAAGAAGGCGAAGGTGTTTCGCAAGTGTTGCCCAAGGCCACCCGAGAAGCTGCGCTGCATTTGTGGAGGTTGACCCTGACTGGGCAACCGTGTCTTGAAGCGACCAGATATGGCCTGTTGCTAGGTGTGCCACCTGCATGGCAGTCGCAGAGACCATCAGGTGGGTTGTTAAACAACATTGGGTCTTTTGTTTTGAACTGTACAAAGGAGGCCTTGAAGTTTTGCCAGGGCTTTGTCCCAGAAAAAATTCATCGCAGCAGCGGCTTGGGATGTTTTTGGCACTGCTGTCAACGCTGAAGGACAGAAAGGAGGCGTTCAAACTGGTCACACGCGGTCAGATGAGTTTGAAGGATGCATTGATCGAGGAGACCAAGGACTCAGCACTCAAGGAGTCGTTTTTCGTCGCACATTTGGCACCAGCACTTCAAGATACAACCAACAAGTATCCTCGTGTTGGTGGCAACGGGAGCGCCCTTCACCGTTTCACCGCAAGTTTGACGCTCAACCATCGTAGGGGATGCCGATTTGTGGGATAGAGATTGATCACAGCAAAAAAACATGGGATGTTAATGTTCCAATAAAAACACGTTTCAACTCTTCGACATATCTGTTTAATTATTGGATAATATGATAATATGTAAGGAAAGACAGGAGAAAAACACATGAAAGTACCATTCCATTATGACACAACATTGTGTTGGTAGTTCCAACTGTTGCTGTGTCTTCTTTGCAACATGGAACACACTAATCTGTGCAGGCAGGCGTGGTCAATGTGACCCTCCACAACATGGGATAGCTTCATGCCTTGTTTGACAAACGTGAACCTTTCAAAATGATACAGTAACTCTCGGTTGAACAATGGATTTCGAGGGCACCTGACTTGTAGACAAGCCTGTTTGGGTGGCGTAACCAGCCACTACCTTAGGTTTGTAGCCTTTTTGCGATGTGATTGATTTACCATATAGCCACTAAAAGTGAAACTTTTAGCAAGGGATCGCGCCACCAAGCTGCCTTGACATAATGTCACGACTCTCAAACGTAAAGAACCACAGCTGCCGCGGCGACCAACTTCTCTGGAAGGCTACGCCGCCTCACCAGCGGAATTGCAGTGCCAAGCCACCGCGCCTCGGACGGGCTGGGAAAACCAGGTAGCAGATGGTGATTTCTCAAGTCATAGGGGTAGCAATGAACCATTGCTTGGGGGTTAGTATGGTTGATTGGGGGCTAGTAGCCCCCAATCATCCATATGGTTAGTAGCAATAATAGTTCCAATCATCCACTACTAGCCATTGATAGCAATGAACTGTCCATTTTGGGGGCTCTCCATTGTAAGAAACCGCCATCATGCGTGGCTCCAGAGAGTTTGCAACATTTTGCCAAACTGCAATGCAATCATATTCAATCCAGAGCTGAAATCTTTAGTTTCGAAAGTTCGCAATGTATTGCTCCATAAGCATGTGTATTTGATGATTGTGTTTTGTTGGTGCAATGCGAAAGACATGTTTTTACTTATCTGATAGTACTTCCATCGGTTGATTCAAGGGTGGGATCGAGAATGGCCAGCTTCCGGCGTCGAATTTGACATGTGGGGGCTAGTGACCCAATATTCGCCCAAATTTAATCAAAGTGACTGGGTAATTGGACAAAATCCTTGAAACTGGGTTTGATTAAGTTTGGGTATTTCTGACTCAATGCAAAAATCCAGTATATTCTTGTACAAAAAATGATCTGGGGGGTGTTCGAGGGGGGTGGTGGAAGCTTGCTGAAGTTTGGGGTAGTAAAGACCCAACAGAGTCCTGGTGCTGCGCATCTTTCCCTCCCACGCTTTGGGGAAGTGGTGCGATGTGTCACGTTCAAGATGGCATCCAATATTTTTTTCACAAACTTAGAGTTTTGTTTTTTTGGGGATTCGTTGGATATACTATAACCGCCAAAAGTACACTTGTTGCAGGTGATCTATCAGAAACCAATCGATACGTGTATATTAATTATATATTATACTAAAGAACTAGATTTAGTCTAATTAGTCCATCTAACAATGATACACTTGCAATCATATTCTGCAGTTATATCTAGATTTGATCATTGCTCCAAAATATAAGAATGACTAATCATAGACATTCCACTCTATTGGCGTATTAGCAAGGACTCAACTAGACTTTTGCAAATCACAATGGTACAACTGAGAGAAGCGTGACAACATATACATATATAGATACGTTGCAAATGGTAGTTCCTGTCAATTGAACATTGTTCAAAGAAATTACTGCTTTTAGGCCCACCCCGGGCTGGCTTCAAGGCTTTGTAAGCTTTTTTGACTATTAACTCAAACATTATCAAACATTTATAATTTCAAATGTTCAAGGATCAGTCCTTGTTCAAAATTCATTTTTGGGGAATCGCAGTTTTGCCCATATAATAATTGTTGCCCACATCGTGTCCCGGGATTTCTTGGAGGTCAAAAACGATTCGGTCAGTAGTTACTTTTGATTCCTCCAGAAGGTGGTTGTTCAAAAGCAAGTCAGTCAGTAGGTCAACCATCAGTTACTAGTAGTCGACACAATTGATGATTAATGACTGAATGATTACATGAATTCATCAGCAAAATGATTTTAGCTAAATGATTCCTAAATTGCAGTGGATCAAAACCCTGTACCCCTGGTTCCCCTATCATTAACCATTGCTTTCCCTATTGTTGTTGGTGGTTATTCACCATTAGTTGGTTGGTTAACTGCTTGACCCACAGCCAAATGATTCCTTGGTGGTTGCTGGCACCGCTGCTCGCCTGAGGCCTTGAGTCCTCCCAGCTTTACATGCGAGCCACGGAGCTGTGTGGCCCCAGGCACCGCCCGGCTGGGTGGTGAGCCACGGAACTATGGTTCATTGTGTGGCTCACCATGAGGCTCTAACCATGGTGCTGGGTATGGTGAGGTATAGCTATTTGATCATATAATTCACATCCATCAAATAGCTATACCTCACCATTAGGCTATTGAGTATGGTGAGGTATAGCTATTTGATGGATGTGATTAATGATGATCGTAGTTGGGCGTAGGTATACTTGTGTAATCACCTGTGTTTGGTTCGTGTATGGTGGGTTTATGTTTGGTAACGGTCAGTTTGTTTACGGTGGCGGTGGCTAATATCCAACAACAACAGGGGAATCGATCAACGATAATCAGCAGTGGAGATGTAACCCTTGGTCATTCCCCACACACGTGATGGTCAATAACAAACTGTTTAATTGATAGTTGATTAGTATCATCAAGTAACATATATATATATACTCAAATACAGTATATACACCTACCAGTAATGGTTCAGAGTGATGCTTAGTGATGCTAAGTTTCAAAATATTGACTAAGATTATAAACCAATTGTTTTCGTTGATGCTCAACAATTATGTTTTCAAAGTTTGGCAGGATTCATCTAACCATGGATAAACATTGCTTTCACAAGCAGTTGATTACAGTGAATGATGGCGGTCAATCCTGGTCAAAGGACTGGTGTGCCAGAGGTTGGTCGTGGGCGTTGGTGATTTGGTGATTACTATGAGTGATTTAGCAAGGCATTGAACGGTTGTGGTTTTTCATGATGCTCAGCATTATGCTTAATTCATCACGGGGTATTCATGATCAATGTGCTGCTTAGTGATTTTTAGGTCAATAGTGCCAAGTGGTAAATTATGGTTGATCGAATGGTGAATGTAATCATTAAGAATGGGCAAGTGTTGATCGAATTTATTACGGATATGTGGTTACAAAGCTACTAATTCATACCAATTAATGATTGACACTGATTTTATTATCGTTGTCAATATATGTCAGTATAGTGAAATATAAAGGTGAATGGTACATAGGTGTATCATACGGGTTAATCAACAAAACATGTAGCCAAAAGCGTTGATCAGCGTGGACGAACCTTGTTGATAAAACACATTTGGCACATCAAACAGATTGACCATGCTACCTCCACGGCTAGTTGGCACCTCAATTTTCCTATGATGTCCTTGGATGGTTGAAACCAAAACTCTGTGAACACCATGCGCTGGTGCAGGGAGCTGCTCAACAGCGCGTTGGGGGAAACAAATGCGATGCTTTACATTTTTGGTAACAAAAGTAATATGTTTTCCTTTGTGTTTTTGTTGTGTTTGTTCTAGAAAGATCTTGACTAAGATCCTGACTGGAGAATCAGACTGAAGAACTTTGACAACGTCTTTTCAGACTGCTTCGGGCGCTACACAGACAAGGCCAGCTCCAACCCCAGCTGCTGCTGAGGTTGATCTATCACATGATGTTGGTCAAGCAGCTAGGGGTGAGAATTCAGTGATTGTGGATGAATGCCCTGCACCACTGAAGATGAACGAGGATGACTTCAAGCAGAAATATCCTAATGTTGACGCAACGATCACATTGAATTGTGGGGTGAAGTCAATGTGCTTTACGCAGGTCAAGGTGAGAAAGATTGACGCAGAAGAAAAGTCCGAGGAAAATGGTTTCGAGATGGAGCGCGACCGTTTGCAGTTGCTTCGTCTGGGTATCCTTGAGTCGCTGGTCGAGGGTTTGTTCGTGGTGGGATCCAGTGCCTTCGTGATGAGTGCTACCAAAGCGCTTCTACCTGGGGTCCACTCCGGAGAATCTGCCAAACCCATCTTTATGTATGCTGTTGGAAGTTGGATCAGTGAATCTGCAAAGGCCCTGGTTCGGCTGTGATGGCTGGTCTTTGGCAGGTAAGGATACGGCTATGGGCCAAGTAGTTAACCAACCAATTTCATGGAGGATAATAACCAACAAAAATAGTCGGAAAACAAAAGTTGACGATAGGGGAACCAGGGGGACTAAGGGTTTTGACCCACAGCTATATTGAAATATGGAGTGCACCCTGAAGAACTAGCAGCTTGGGTGTGTGTTAACTCAATTTCCAAGACCAAGGGCGAACGTACATTGGAGGGACGCAAAGGCCCGCTTCTTACGAATGTTATCATCATGAAAATGTGGTGGTTTCTTAGAATTGGGAACACCAAAATTGATAGACTTAATTTTATGACTGGTTTACAAAAGATGATTTGGGGGTACCCCTATTTTTAGAAACACCCATTTGATTGCCTTTCTTTGTGTACTGCAACAGTTGTTTAGTTGTGTAGTTATTATTCTCTATAATCTATACAACTATGTTATGAATAAAGTAGTCGGATAAAACGATTCGCACCCTGCTGGACTTCTGGCCATGGTTGAATGCAGCCTTCTCCCTATTGGTATGAGTGCAGCATGCATTGGCCGTCATACCACTGACAATCCACACATCAAGTGCAAGGGAACCCGGTACAGACCTAAGGCATTGGTTTGCAACTTGAGTTCTTAGCCAACAAAGTGTTAAGCCCCAGTGAGTGGACCTAGGTTGGAAGTAGGGTGACTCCCAGTTCCAGTAGCTAGACCAGACCCTAGCTTGTTTTCCTTATTATTGTTGGTTATTATCCACCACTAGTGGCTGTTTAATATTGACCCACAGCCAAATCACCATTGGTTCGCTTGTTCACCGTGCGTTGTCGCAGATGGTGTGGACAACGCTGCGATGGTTGCCTGTGCAGAGGGCGAGGTGCAGAACGCGCGCACGAAAACCCGCGGATATCCGCGGGGAGCTATGGAAGTGGCAGCATGACCGTTGACACCATGGTTGGTTTGACACCATGGTTGGTTGGTTATGTCGATGACCAATGGTTGACATCCCGGCTTCTGAACCCGAAGGTTCTAGGGCTTCGTGGATTTCAGATCTTTATTGACCTCCCCGCGTATATTTTACAGATGGTTCGCAACCTGCTTGGTTTAATTCAGATGGTTGCTACCTCACCTGGCCTACCATAGACGGTGAGTAAGCTGCCACAACTTAGTCGGCTTGGCTGGTGTGCTTTTGTCCGCCTAAATCTAATTCTACCTGGGATTTGCTCACCATCTTGACCTCATTTTTGGGCGGTCCACAATGTGAGAGCTGGGCATCCAGGCTGGTGCTGGAGAACAAATCACCACCAAGGTGTTTTGCATGGTGACAGCTGACTACTGCAAAGAGTCTGGAGCGCCAGTGGCTCATAGCCGCAGACCTCATGGAAAAATTCATGCAGCTGGTTTAGAGGAAGGTGCTTGGGAAATTCGGCGTCCCTTGCGAGATTTCCTGGACATGGTGCACTACCTCGGGCTGTACAGAAATGTTCCGTTGATTGGAGGGCCTTTTTCCCAAAGCAGTGGAACGAAAGCCCAGGCATTGACGATTATAGTTATAGCAGGCTTCATTCATCAGACCAGCTTCGCAGGGTGGGTTTCCATTGTCACTTGCACTGGTTCACGGTAGGTCAAATGTTTGTTTGAAACCGGTGTGACTGTTTAGCAGTGGTTGCGCGATACGAAGGAATTTCCTGGGTTTAGACAGCACACAATGATTACTACGCACCATGTGCATCCATGCGCATGGAAAGTTTTCAGGCAACGGTTAAAACTTTTCTTGTCATGGTTTTGTGTGTCACCTGGTTCTTCTGCCGATGAGCCCTTGGAGCCCCCGCAACGCGAGAAGAATTCCCGACGGATACCAGTGATGATGCAGCCCGTGAAGATGATGCAGCCCGTGAAGATGATGAAGGTGAAGAATCCTAGAACCAAAAGCAAACACACTGGAAAGTTAAAAAAAATAAATGCACGCCATTTGCCAGGAATATTATCGACGGAAGACGTTGTCCAAAGCTCTACAACATGTTCGATCAAAAGCGCCAACCGGAACACACTCCGCCAGAGATGAGCGCACTTCAGCCGCCGTGTCTTCCAGCACGTCAACGCCACATGAGTATCTTTGCTCAGAGACCCGGAGACGTGTAATTATATCTTTTTTGCCGCTCATTTTTGGTTGGTATCCCGTTGATTCGCATTGGTGGCCATTAATGTGACAGAGGAGGTAACTTTGATATTTGACTGGGCACCGAATCATGGTAACAACAAATTGTCTGAGCTTGGCAGCGTTTGAATGGTAGTTCTCCAAGTGATCATCACCAATACCAAAATCTGGGCAGACCTTGGTTTTTGATTTGTTTTTTTCAATAGTTATTAGAAAGGCGACAGGCAGGGACGTTGAACCAAACAACTGTTTGTTTTAATGATAGTTGATATCTCTGATATTTAAGATTGACACTGAACAAATAGATAGCACCCTTTATCTGCAGTGTGGTCATTCCCCCTGTTCACTCCTTATCAACCATTGCTGACCATTATGGGCCACTATATAATTTCAGACCATTCCAGGGCTCATATATCACCATGGATCATGGTTTGTTCATGAATGATGGTCATCAAACCATTCTAATGGCTACTGATGGTAATTGGGTACTCAATGTAATGAAATATTCTTAGCCATCATTACAGTAATCATCACCGCTGTATTGATCATGAGCCATCATGCACTATCCCATTAGTTTGCATAATCAATTTAGCATCATTAAGAATCATACAATCCATCTATTTCATAAAATCCATCTATTCATCCATTCATTCACCATCTGCGCAGCTCATCATCCATCTATTCACCAGCCACTCAGCAACCGTTGATCCACCATTTTTCGCCCTCCCCAGCTCCACAGCGCTCGGCTCCAGGTGATCTCTCACAATGAGCGCTGTACACCGCGCTGCGCTGTGGGCTTTGCTGCCACAGAGGCGGATCATGATTCGACACGTGAGTGCTCTTCAGCAAACGAGGATGAACAAATCCACGTGAACTTGTCGTACAGAAGAATACGCATATATGTATGTGTTGATTCAACACAAAATTTCATGTATAGACTATAGCGGTATGATACTTTTTCATTACATATGGGTAAGTGTTTATAGACAAACATGTTTCTGCAAATCAAGATTTGCATATGTACGCATTGCGTGATCTATGTCGTGTGATGATCAAAACGCCTCGCTTTGCGTTTGAAGCACCTCCGTTGCCAGGCGTCCTTGTTGTGTAGCTTCGGCAGCTTCCTGCCGCAGCGCTTCGCATGCTCCCAGGTGCAGCTGGGTGCGGAGTGGTGACCCTTAGTAGCAAACCCTTAGGAGCCCCGGTTGTGGTAACCCTTTGGAACCCCAGTTGTGGTAACCTTTAGAAACCCTTAATTAGTTACCAAGCAACCAATTATGCTACAGGTAAAACCATCATATACCATGGTTAGTTCAATAGTCAGATTGTTTGGTTAGAACCTTTTTGTAAAACGATTTGATTTGTGTACCATTGTTTACCAACAGATCTAGCTGGGGAGAGGTACCGGTCTGCGCAGGATAATTGCGATAGCTTGGGGCTGTTGCTCAGTCCTGCTCGATAAATATGGATGGACATGGAGGGAGTCATCCTGCACACATGCTTCTAGTCTTGACCATTGGCCAGGGAGGTTCAAGATTCAAGCACCCAATCTTATTGAGTCAAGGGAAACGCTGCCCGCAGAGTTTGCGAAGATTGACAATCATCAAGGGGAACCCCCCAACAACAAAGCAGGGCCTTTGCAAGAGAAGCGATACCCGATTTAGCCAACAGGATAGGGCTCCAATAGGCTTGGGTGCAACCTAGCCATAGCGCTGCTCGTACGTTTGGAATCTGTTCTATCAGCAGACCCACCTGGGTGGCTATTGTTGGTACCAACGATGATCAACCATTCAGTCATTTCATATGGCAATGGGTCAATATTAACCAACCAACTATACGGAATTTCCACCAACAACAATAGGGAAAACAATGGTTCATGATGGGGAACCAGGGGTACAGGGTTTTGACCCACAGCCATATAACTATTCGAGTACGGCCTTTTTATCGCTGGTCATATTTGGCCATGATCCCCATGACCAACCATCACTATCAAGTGATTTGAGTCACCACGATGAAGTACCGTTCACCATCAATCACAAACTAATAGTTATTGACTACTATTGACCATGATGAACTATTATCAAATGTTCACCATGATGAAGCATTATTTACGATTTCAAGTTAACAGTAGTTAACCAAGGAGAACAGTGATCAACCCTTGTGTTCACCGCGCCTTTCTCCAATTTTCCGCAATCGGTTAAAGGGTGCAGCGCTGTTCCACGCTAGGCAGCAGTCTTTGGATCTCAGGCAAAGCCGCTGTGAGTGGTGCAGTGGCAACAGGTGTTGAATGAAGTGGTTTGTTTTTAAGAAGACATGGTAAATACCACTACTTTATACAGTAATCATTAATGGGATTTGGGGACATACAATTTGCTCGAAAACCCATGGTTTTAAGCCCATTTTTGAGCAACAACCACTGTAAATACCGGTGTTGTATGCATGTATTTGAGCAAATTTTAGTCGTGTATCCTATGACTATGGTAATAGTTGTTATTTTAAACGCACCGTTCATATCGCGCGATTGTGTATCGGATTACAGCTGTTTTAAATATAGAGCAGCTTACAAATGTGGGCTACAGATCATCATATGAACATATGTGACCTTATAATTGCAATCAATATTACAGCAGATATGATGTCTGAAGTAAATTAGTTTGATAATTATAGCATGATATAGCATGTCCAGATTGACAAGTATGCGTTAGTTTGAGCAGTATGCGCAAGTCCGACAAGTCCAATTCTCGCTCTTGGTTGCACTAGGCGGGTGCTGTATGACCTGGAAATCGCATGTATCATGATCCATCCTGTGGAATCAGATTTCTCCAGGATGTGACCCAATTGAATTCATCAGGCCATGACGGCTCATCTTGGTACAGAGGAGTGACCCAGAGTGACCCTGCCATAGGTTTTTTTCGAGTTTGGATGCTGTCTTTTGGTGATTCCTAAGTTGTTTCCCGAAATATCATGTTGGTGATTCTTCCCGCTGAAAAGTTCCTTTTTAGTTATGGAAGAGTTCCAAGGAGTTCCAAGATCAACATTGCCGTTCAAACGCATGTCCACCCAACAGTGCTGCTTCCAGCCTTTGGTCATCTCACACAGCAAGGACAGCCCTGCCATTTTCCGGATTCACCCGCCAGCCATGGTGATTATCCATCTATCCGCAGATTTGCCTTACACAGTGCTTAACCAGAGGATATTGATAATACCCATACTTATGGCCAACATCACTGCAATAGTTGGTTGCCGGTATCGAGACCTCCATTTTCAAGTTGAGGCCAGAATTCTGAGAACACATATCAATGTATGTATATGTGTATATATATATACATATTTGTACATACAATTTAACATATACAGATATTGTTTTTTTGTTTACTTAAATATTTATAATATATATATATATATACACGTACATATTCACACATTAAATTGATATATATATATATATATGTATATGTAAATATAAATATAAATATTTATTTACACTACCTCACTGTGCCTTGTTCAAATTCACGCGCCCGTGGTGAAGCTAGCGGCGAGCTGCAAGGTGTGGTCAGTTGCCGCAGCAGGCGGAAAGTTCCGATCCGTGTGGGGAAATGGACAGCGATAGACCCGCAGCAAGCACGGGTGGATGCCAGGATCAAGATCAAGATGGTAAGTTGCTGTGGGTCAATATGGTGGTTTCTCACAATAGGGGTGCCCAAAAATGGTTGGTTTATCTTTATAAATGGTTAATAATGGATGATTTGGGGGTACCCCTATTTTGAGAAACACCTATATGAACCAACCAACAACAATGGTTAACTGGCTGCTTAGTGAATGGTTAAGAATAGGGAAATCTAACAATAGTAGGGAATATACCAGCTATATATGGCTATGGGTCAAGCAGTTAACCAGGAATAATGGTGCACAATGACCAACCAAATAATAGGGAAAACAATGGTTAGCGATGGGGGAACCAGGGGGACTAAGGGTTTTGACCCACAGCCTGGTGGCGCAAGAAATGGTTTGTGGTTTACCACATGCTTCCAGGCTACGTACATTCACACTGACGAAGTGATTGTGCCTAACTATGGTAGCTTTGGCCTTCAGAAGTTGAGCAGAATGTGAACCCTTGATTAACAAACGCCAATCCAGGGTTTATTAATCAGAGGGGTACCAGTTTGATAGGAAACCATGACTTTGGTCAACCATCTCTTGAATTTGTGTAGAATCTGTATGAAGTTGATACATCAAGACATCCAAACATCGGTATCAACTGCCTGCTTGGAGATGGTCATCAGGCCTGGCACCCTGCTCCAGGTTTCGCTGGCAGTGGCCTTGCAGCTTATCGTCAAGCAGAGGGAAGCACTTTGAGCATCCACCTTTTGCAGGAGCGACCTGCAGGTGTTATTCAGTTCCCGCTGATGGGGTCAAAAGCTCTGGCAGTCCCGGCCCCCTGGTTGTGTGGAGAAGGAATTTATAGTGGTTGACCTGTGAAACATAGGCATGTTTCAGCTTCCAAGTCAATTTGCCAGATGGTAATAGTATGGCTTTTGATGGCAAACAGCTTAAATTATACCATTTTCCTATTGGAGATGAAGCCCTCAACATTTCCAACGGTTCATGTTGGCTGGTTGCTGACAAAGAGAATTTCTAGGGTTATACCCTTTGGTCATCAAACAGCAGCAACGGAAAATTGTCATTCTGAGTAGGTGTGTGGACCATTTGGAAATGGTGGATTATCCACTGCTATGTTAGATTGCAGTTGATGATGGCAATTCATGGGTGCATGGACAATGATCGATGATGATTCACGGTGACATTTCTTTGATTTTATGATCAACAACAACCAGCAGTGAAGGGAGGATACAATACCAATAACAGCCAACTCCAATGGGTACCTCCCAATGATGTTTTTCGGCTGGTTCTTCCCAAGGGTTGCGTTCTGGGGCGTCAGATAACCCGGTCGTTGCTATAGTACGCATATAGTCGGACACTAGCACCGTGAAGCGAGTCAGGCCTAGCCCGGAGGGGCATGCAAAACCGTAGCTCACCCACGTCCTTTGCATAGGATTTGGAGTATCATTTAGATTATTTGAGCTGCAACCACCCGCAGCTTTGGTGCGCACCAAAGTGCGAGTTGCACGAGTTGCCAAACAAGTCAACTAGGTAACGGTTGTTTTTTAAACATATTGATCGTAAAAATATCAAAAAAAAACACATTTTCTCTAATCTTCCTTATTTGATATGATTGTTGATCAAATAGTAACTATACTTTTTCACAGTGGTTGAAACCACCCGAGTAGATCCGTTGTCCCACATGGGCATCCATCATCAGCCACCAGTTCTCTGTGCCAAGCAGCTCCAGGAGCGAGAAGGCATAGTGGTCTCCACAGGCGCCCCTGCCGTCACTGTGGTGCTGTTCTGGTGTGCAGCCGTACCTGGAGATGACTACCCAGGTGACTAGATAAGATGTGGTGGATAAGTTATATAATTTATGACCACCACCAACCAAAAAGATAGGTTTCAAAGTCAACTGTTCGGACTCTTGGTAAAATGATACTTCCAGCGTAGAAGTGGTCTAAGAATGTTTTTTTCCCAACCTGCCAGGTGATGGTTTTTAGATTTTATGAGAGTTGTCTCTTCCTCGTCTTCCTCGTCTTCCTCCTCCGTGTCTTCTCCTCTGCCTTCATCTGCTCCGAGCTTCACTGGCCAGTGGGCTGCACCGGACCCGAACAGCGAGTGTCCGAGCCCAGTGGGCTGTCCGACTTGGCACGCGAAAAACTCCGCACCAGGCTCTGAGATCCTGCAAGATGCTGGTGACCTTCCGACCTCCCCGTGGCTTGGCGCTGGTGGTGATCTCGTGGCGGCCGTGAGTCCAGGAGCTGTACCGAACCCATCCCAGTGGGTGATGACTACACTCTGGTGATCTAACGTAGCAATGGAAAATCACCATATTTTTCAGAGAGACCCTGGGAAACCACCAATAATTGGTGGATTTTCCATTGCTATCTTAGATCACCAGAGGGTAGTCAGTATAGTCTGTGTAGGGATGACTCCGGGATTCTATAGTTTGTGCAGGGATGACCTATATGACCCATATTGATATGTAACGATTTTGCATGAGGTCAGCCAACATGCTCCAACGTTGCACAGCATCAAGGATAAGTTTGTTTACATTCATCGTTACATGTTACAGTACTCAACTCATACTTGTGGTTGAAACTATGAATGAGGTTGTTCATTGATGATGTTGCAAAGATGTCTCAGGCTATCATCCGATCAGTTCCATGTTTGACGGTTGTTACGGTGCTTGTCGTTAAGGGCAGGATTTCCATGAGCTGAGTATCTATGAGTATCTTTAGCATGATAAAACTTACATCATAGATACTCAGCTATGGAGTAAACTTACATGGTTTAAATTGAAATACATCCAATATTGTCATGTATGGGGCTGTCCAAGAATTGCGGTATACCGCCCAGGTAGCGACCCAGCAAGTCATTTGTGGAACCCTTAAGGACGTTGAATGTTGCAACAGTACCCCACTGCTATATGACTCGCTTCAGCCAGGTGTAACGTTGGACCACCCATGCAGCCATCCCTTCAGGGGATTTTACATGGATCATATTTTTCAACCTGGAAAACTAACCATGCAGCCCCAAAAAACATCGGTTCATCAAAGAAAAGCATGTTCCATCAGTTTCCTCTTATTCTCAGATTCTATTCCTGATGTCGGATTTGTGCTAGGTTGTGAAGAATTCTTAAAGTCCTAGCTTCGGATCCCACACCTGCGAGGCAACCCGATGCAATTTTGCTTGGTGCTTTCCGGCATGATGTTCTATGAAATTGGTATGACTGGGTAAAGTGTATGTTTTTGATTCACCAGCAAGTATTGGAATATCTTTCAGACATGCATACAGTTCAAACACTTCTTTTCAGGTCATGTGTTGGTGTTCGATGGGATTTTGGTTGTCGCAAACTCATGTTATGTCACTCACTATTCGAAGTTCCATGGCCATTTTGGGGTTTCAGACGTGGGGGCATGCATTTTTTACTTCTACATGCACGCTTGTTGTGCTGGCTATCGTTGCGTGTTATTGCCTTTACTTCAGTAAACCATATTCACCATAATTACAGTAATTAAGTATCATTAACCACAATCTAATATCACATACCATTAGTTGTCATCTACGAGTAACATCATCAATCATCAGAAACTACATTAATCGTCAGTGATCATCACGGGGGATCACAAAGAACTCTACATGAAACTGTATGCATCAGATGCGTACTTCTACATCTGAAGTGCATCATCAGCGGCTGCCAAGGCCCTTTATCGCAAAGTCAGTTCTTCATTTATCATATGCCCATGGGCCCACATGGGGAGAGAAGGATTTAGCCGACAGAGACCGATCATTGTTCGTTGAGAAAAAACATGTGGCCCTACCAGTGTTTCGTAGAGATCTTTTGTTGAATATTATGGGCCAACCAGCAGTACCAGGTTGTGAAACCATCACTAAACATTGTCACCCCCGTTTCTCTTCACCATTGCGAACCTCTCTTCACTCACACTGGCTATGGGTCAAAACCCCGTACCCCAGGTTCCCCTATAATTAATTGTTCCATTCCCCCATTATTGTTGATTATAACCCCCCTCTTATTGATGCGCAAAATATTGACCCATAGCCACATTGGCTCCGAAGCTGTTCATCAATCCAACCTTGCTGCCTCATGGCGCTAGCTTTCCGAGGTTCATGATGTCCTTCGGAGAGACGGCCTTGCTGGTCTTCTTCAGGATCGGAGCAACTGTTTTTGGTCTCAATTTGGCTACTTTATGTACTGAATTGCTGGGGAAGACCAAAAGTATGTAATCAGATATTGTAGGAAGATGTTTTGGATCTTCCAGAAGTTGATGAAGTGCAGTGGCAACTTCAAGCATCAGCACTGGAACACCAGTGCAGTGATTGGTTGTAGGTTCTTGGGCAACGCATTCGTCTCATATGATTTGATGTGGTTGTGTGTCAAATGTCCAGACCTATCACATGCATTTTGCTGCGTACGATAGGCATATGTAATCAAATCACTAGCATGGACTGTGCCAAATATTGAATACTGAAGCAACATACAACTGACAAGGAAAGAGGGGTGAATATTTCTGAACCACACTGGCCACTTTGGTATCATCGCTTTGCTTGGTAGGGGTTCATGACTTTAAGACAACGCCGTCAAAAAAGACTCTTGGTTTGTTTGGTAATTCACTGAATCAAGTATTATGGGTTTAGACCCCAACGGGAGGAGAGTCGTTATCGGAAAAAATGTCACTAGGGTTCATACTGATTCATATTGATTGAAAACAATCAGAAACATGGATGCCAAACAGGTGATAATTCCAAACAATAACCAACATCAAACAACAAACATCAAGCAACCATCATCGACCAACCATCATCAACCAACCATCATCAGTCAACCAACATCAACCAACCAACATCAACCAACCAACACCTGGGGTACCTATCAACATCTCAGAAAACGCATCGCTGACGGCAGGCATAGCTCTTGTTCGCAGGAACTGGTGCTGCAAGGCCGGGCAAGTTGTTCACAGCCGCTTTTAGGAGCTGGCTGGAGGTTTTATACTTTACTTATGTTCCCCGGAATGATTGATTTACAACGAACAACCAGTATAAAACAACCAGTTGATGTATGAAACCAGTTGGTTCAACAGTTGGTTTTCCCCGGAATTGGTTGATTGACATCGTATTAACCAACCAACTGGTTGATACTAGCCATTTGTTGATCTATAGATTAGGAAATGGTTGGTTGGTTGGCAAATATGTTTTAAAGCGGCGGAAACCAGCAACCAGGGAGTGTCGATAGCTATTGTGGGTGTACCCTAAAGTGATGTGTGATTCTATCATCAACTCGTCAACATTCATCAGCTTTCATGAACCATAACCATAACTTTCGGAGGCTTGAGGGGTAACCCCATTGTTCTGGATCATAAACGCAGAATGTTCATTAAATCACCAACCTATTTGCGTTTGAACAGATTGAAGAGAATCACTTCCAGGATTCAGTCGCTAGAAGTCACTTCGAAGGATGAGTTGATGCCAAAACCTGAAGCAAGCTCCTGAAAGCTCGGGCTCCGCAGGTGTGTCCATTGGTGAAAGTGTGCAAGTGCCGATCCCAGATTCTGTCAGGAGATGTCCGTGGTGATTTCAGATCTAAGGGTACCATACTGAAAGTAGCAATGCTGCTGCGACCCTAGCTTGGAGTATGGCTGGTCGGTACGTCGTACGACATGTTCATAGGCATTATTTTATGTATACATGTTTGGTTCATGTCTGGGTATGATATCTATATGTTCATTCATTTGCATTTGCATATATTCTACTTAATCCACATATTACAACATGCAGACACTACTCTGTGTGTGAGCGCGCACTTCCTTCAATTGTACATTGTACTGTCTAGGTATCATATCTATATATATGTTCATTCATTTGCATTTGCATATAATATATTATCCTTAATGCACGTATTACAAAATGCAGACACAACTCTGTGTGTGAGCGGGCATTTCGCTCAATGATTGTCGATCAATGTACAGTTTGTTTTCGAGTACCAGTACCATTGGTGAGGTATAGAGCTTAGGGGAAAGCCAGGTACAAGATGCTATAACGGCGTCATGGTTATGGGATTACAACCATGGCTTTCAACAAGGCCATGTGTTTCCGCAACAGCGCATCCTTTGGCGAGGTGCAACGCGCTGCAGTTGCGGAGGTGACTACAATAGGCCCAACGTTGGGCAGCCAGCTACCCCTGCCTTTTTCGGGATGGTAGCCTGTCCATAAGCACTGAGACTGAAACTTTTAGCGAGCTAACAGGGGCCATCCAAGAGCTGGTTGAACGGAGTTGAACTTGGCAATTATTTCAAAAAGAAGACGCACACATGGAGAAAACTAGAGATGTCACCATTATGTGCTTGTTGTATGACTATGTGTGCGTAAGAAACCATCCAAGGTTCAGGCCTGAACGTTTTCGATACGTTTCTTGGACCATAGTTTGATGCAGAAGTGTGCACTATTTGACCAAAAGAGAGCTTGTATTTTTCTATTTTCGAAGTATGTTTTCCTCTCGGTACCCCACTTCAGACAGATTGACCAATGTGGTGATCATTTTACAGTCAACACAGGCAGTCATGATTGTAGCTGACATACGGAGTAGTTGGGACCCATTTATGATGACATGCATGCCCCAACAAAAAAGAATAAGATGTGATCGCCGGAATCCAGATTTTTTATTTCCAAACATGATGCTTTAAAGCATCACAGACAAAAATACCAAGTTCCCTACCAAGGCGTTTTCTTCATCTCGGGGATGCAATCATTCATCTAAGCTGAACAGCTAAATCTCCACATTTGAATTTCCGACGGCTACTCTTCAATACGATTGATGCAAGCAAGTGACATAGAAACATAGCCTAAGGGACCACAGATTACTGCTGAACTAAACCATTGAATGATGCTGATTGCACGTGTAAGTATTGACCTTTGAATGTTTTTGCTAATTAATGTTCTATGCGTATGCTCTGTCCAGATATATTGTGATAGTAGATAGACAGATATAGATGAATATAGATGAATATAGTATACTATAATTACAGTAGTATTATGTATGGTAAGAAGTATATAGTTCTTCCTTTTGCTTGCCAAGTTTCCTTCATATCACATCCCGGGTTTCACGCGAGGACCCTTGGCTGGAACCTTGCTTGGCAGTGACGCTTTGTTGGTGGCGGGCCACGAGGCAGGAGAGCACCACAGTGATGGGGGGACCAAAGGAGACAACATCGGACACGCCGGTTCCAGGATCATTGTTATTATTCCCTGTCTCCACATTTGGAAAACATGCGCACTTACTTTGATGAAATTCTTTTCATACAGAGTAGCTTCGCATTGTGATTTCTGTGGTTGAACCTGATTGAGCGGATTCTTGTGATCCCACAGGTTCAACTGGTTCAACTGGTTAAATTGGTGTTAGATCACATTTTTTGCGATGGGGTGGACCTGGTGCTCGCTTGACAAACCAGCGAACGCGGCGTCCCGGACAGCTGGCAGGTGCTCCTGGTACAGCAGCTCGGCGGGACTGCGTATACGCGGTCCTCCATGATTTCGGTTTTGGAACCGGCACCTTAGAAAATATGGAAAGGTTACAATATGAAATGAAAAGGTCCATATTCATATGTAATATTACCCTGGAAAATATGGAAAGGTATATCCTCGCAGGAAAATCATGAAGAGGTTGATCCTCGAATATCCTCGAGATGATATAGGATGTGTATTGAAAACTGACGGAAATGTTTTGCGCTTTTTGTGCGGCGAGGAGGGTTTGCGGATTTGCGCGCTTTGTGTGACATGAGATTCTGCGATCATGGGCTCTCGGAAGAAACTTTCTCATGGTTTTCAAATATCCAGCCGACTGTTGGTTGGATTGCTGTTGCCCGCAAAGATTATCAGAGATGGCTGGTACTTGTACAATTCTATAGTTACTTTCATGATCTAAAATCAGTTGGTTCCAAGGGTTCAATACGATATGACCTGAAAGATACAGGAGTCTCGAGGCCACCGACATGTCAAAAATCATCATTGAAACATTTCATGCTGGTTGCTGATAGGTTTTTTCAGGAGGTTTCCTGGTGTGATTTTGCACGCGGTCAGAACAGGGGTGCTACAATCTATTATCCGTCACACCCGCTGTAGCATACATCCTGGACCTGATAAACATATTCCACATCACTTAGTTTGCGTCTATATTTTCGGGACGGTTGGAGGATAATTCCAAAACTTGACAACCACTACCCTGTGAAACGAAGCCGTAAATTTCTGTTGGATCTCAGTCATTTCAGCTCAAAGAATCCCTCAATGATGGATAGACTACGGTGCTATGAATGGTGGATGGTGAGTGCCTATCTATAACCTTGAGTAGTGATGTTTGTGAATGGTTGGATGCCATGAATGATGCATAAACTAGCAAACATTTCCCGGAGAGTAAGCCTTTTTTGAGGCCCTTGAGGGGTCATTAGTGTATTAATCCCGTTCAATTCCAGACAACCCACGTCTAAGGCCCGGCAATCCGCCGCGACCATTCCCACCCTTGGCATTGACATCTTCAACTCCACGAGCGGTAGCTGTGGCAGCTCTTGGTGAGCAGGTGGCTGGGTTGGCAGGGAGTCAGGTAGTGGCAGTTAATGTGAAGCCAGGACAAACCAACCCACCATACGATTTCATAAGTTACTCTGCCGGGTTGCTGGTTGTTGGCCTGGCCCTATACCGGCTGATTGGTTCGTGTATATTCGTGAATTCATTATATCCCAGGATGGGAAGGCCCTGAACCAACCATGGCTTTGCCTGGTTCGGCTGTTTGGCTGTTTGGCGCATGGGAAGTGAACAAAACCTTGGTTGAGCAGCTGGGTGGGGTCGTCACTATGATCCTGGATTTCTGGATCATTGGAGTTGATTTGTTGATGACAGGGTATGTCGCTTACTTGGAAGTCGAGCAAGAACTAATCATGAAGTTGTGTACAAATAGTAAGTCAATCATGGCAACTCAATCACAGTAGCCCATAAAAAGGTAGAAACGCAACGAATTCACTTAAATGTGCGACAAAAGTCTGAAGATAACTCATAAGACGATGTTTGCTGGATGCCTATTGCATGCAACCCAATCTGCAGGCCTTAGTGGCCTACATCCTGGACGATGGCTGCTTGAAACTTCGCTGGGCCACCGCACAAAGCACCGCCAGCTTGGCTTTGCAGGATGAGGAGAATGGGTCGGTTTGTTGGTCGGTCGGTTGGTTGGCGGCTTATTGTTGCCAATAGTAGCCGAACATATAATCATTGATGGGGATGAATGATTCATTGTTAGTAGTTCTTGTCATTCTTTAGCCGTTTTTATCCTGCAGTACCATAGCCATGTTGAAAGGATTATCATTGGTGGATGATCACATTGATGAAGTTGGTAAGTTTGATAGCAAGCAAAAACTGGTAAACTTGTTAAACCATACAGTAACAGCAACCACATGGTGGTTACTGAAAGTAGGGGTACTCAAACATGGTTGGTTTCTTACCACAAATGACTAAACAAGTTTTGAGAAACACTCATGTAATTCCATGTATACATATATATATATATATTTAGTACAGGTGATGATTTAAATTCAGTCAACCAGCAGTTATTGTCCACGATTAACTGCCATGAAAGGGTACGATCCATGATTCATGCTCACTCATTGTGAGCCGTGATTCATGAGTGTTGCCAGGACTTAGCTGTTACTTGTGATTACCATCAATTTAACATTATAAGCTATCACCCGGGACGAAACCCCTGCTTTGCTATTGAAGCTCTTGCTGTTGGTGGTAAGCCAACATTGATAAGGAATCAAAGCAGCCAACAGTAATGGTATATCCGGTGTTGGTGTTGATCTTGGGATTTTTGGAGCACATGGCAGGAGAAACCGCACGACAAGGTGTGACAACTGTGGAAGAGTGTTCATGCTATTTTGAGTCTGAAACCTTTGAGTTTGATCTAACCAGATGGTTGATATCAAGCATTTTGGTACTGTCCATCTTAAAATTGATCCATTCGACCTGCATATGTTCAGCTAGGTGAAGCTCTCCGCAGGCAGCATTGGACCAATCTGGTGGAGTGCAATTTACAGTAACTCAACCATCTTCAACCATTCTTGAGCATGGTAATCAACATTGAACATTAACCATCATTATTGTGCCAGAGAAACAGCAGGAAACTGTGCTGCTTGACGTTGAGTTTATGCCCATAGGTCGGACCTTAGCAGCATCAGCGGCTCATGCGGCCTCGAAGTTCGTGAGGCTTCGAGACCACCTGACGTGGGTAGAGTTCGAGCAGTGGCGTGTGGATCTCCGGGGAGTTCAACAACGACTTGGTGAAGCGCCCCCCCCTTTTTGTGGTGCGTTGCCAGCAGAGAAACACCCGCGAGAGGAAGACCTTGGCAGACCGGTGCGGAGATCAGATTCTTCAACCCAAACCACCATCACAGGGCAGGAAGAGCTTGGTGCCGTGGAAGCAGTCCAGGGTGCCCAGGGATCTGTGGTGGTGCACTGCAACAGCGGAGTGCACAGAGCGCCACAGGTGAGGGCAGCGCTTGTGTCCCTGTTGGCACGGCTTTCTGGGACTCCAAACGCCATGTTCAGCGCTTTCGAACGGTGGCAGAGTTTGGCGACGATGCTGCGTTTGGTCGACTGGTTGAGCAGATGCATCATGAGACCATGGGCTGAAGCTGTGGCAGAGCGTATGGCCACTACAATCCACTACATGTATTGTTGGTATGTGTGTGTGAATAACGAATATAATACAGACTTCCTATTATTTGATGGTTATGTCTCAAATCAATGTGTTTGTGTTTTTCAAGGTTTATTTGCTTATGTTTCTCGAAAGCTTCACAAGTGAATGATTGATAATGCCATTGCAACCGTCCTCAGTCAAGTCGCAGGAAGACCCAGACATGTTCACCGACGACCATGCCTCTTCCGGTTTTGCGTCAGCATCAGCAGTTTGGTGCCGGGGGAAAGGGCGAGTGCTGGGTTGGTTAGTAATGCATCACGGCCAATGCTAAGGGTAGCAGTAGCATGGCGGGGTGGCAATCTGCACTGCTTGAAGTTGGAAGGGGATGCTACAAGTAAGGAACACAAGAATTCGATATACGCATGGAATTCATGATCATTTTGCGGAAGACATGTTTTTGTATGACTGACTTGTGTTGTTTGCAACACTGCCATGGAGAATCAAAGCAGTTCATTTTTTGAATTCACACTATTTAATTATTGTGTATTAATGTTGAGCAACACAGTGATGGATAGATAGATAGGTGTACAGATAGATAGATATATAGACAGACAGACAGACAGACAGACAGGTAGATAGATAGACAGATAGACAGACAGAGAGGTAGATAAATAAATAGACAGACAGACAGACAGAAAGATAGATAGATAGATAAGTACATTACATTGTATTTTATTAGAGTATACTTTAATATATCATATTGACTTATGCTGTATTAACCTATCTTATATTTGATTAGATTCGATTCGATTTGATTAGACTAGAGTAGCTTTAATTGGATTAGATTGGATTCAATTAGATTACAATTAGATTAGATTCGGTCAGAATAGAATAGAATAGAATGGATTAGGGTAGGATAGAACGGATTAGACTAGATCAATATACATCATGTGTGCATATAGGCTCGTACATGCATGTTGATGACTTGATATGATCTGTGCTTTGGCCGTCCGAGGTCATGGTGTTGACAGCTGTGCTGCTGTTACGGTCGCTTAGCAGGGAATCGAAAGCGACAAGGATGTCACTGATAGCGAATGGTTCATAAACTGGTAATGAAAAGGGTTCGCACATAGTTTTGGTTTGTCACTGATCTTTTGTGAATGACGGTGAGTCATAGCTTATTTACGGATATTAACGGCTAATAAGAGCTGAAAATAGTTCTGAAAGCCAACTGAACAAGTTTAAAGCAGCATATAACAGCTATATAATGGCCACTAAGCTAATAATCCAGGGTTCGCCATGGTTGGTACTAGCTAAGAGTGGTTGGTGATTAGATGATAGTGGTTGATAATCAACCACCGTACCAATGATTGTGTGTAATAGCCATCAGTAAGCAGCAGCGATGGTGAGCTGGTCTCAACCATCCCAAAATGGGATCATCCCACCAGCGCTGACCATCCTGTGGAATGATGGATACCACCATTTTCTTGCTTAAACACCAACTCTCAAAACAAGGAAAAGGGTTCATCAAACGAGTTATACGGTAATCAATCATTAATCAACTAATCAACAAATCAAACTAAAACCAGCCACTGGTTATACCTTGCTTCATTCATGTAAGTGTTTGATGACCCAGCATGAATGATTACATTCTGCTGGGTCAGGCTGACAATGGAACATCACCCGTATGAAGAGATGGTTGCCCATGGGTTGCCAGCTATTCTTGCTGATTTTCCAGCTGGCCAGGTTACTAGAGGGTAATCGTCAGCCACCATGGTTCACCATGCTTGAATCGCAATGGTTGAATGGATTTTTGAACTAACCAGCCATGGTTGGGGGAACGCAACCAGTTATTATATGGAAACCATTCTTGATAATAGTTAGAGTGATTGTAACATTAGTTCATTCGTTGACCAAGCAAGGTAGTTTGAGTCAGGAATCTCAATGGTCGAACTAATCAGCCAGAATCGTTTTCGCCAACTCAGCCACGTTTGAATCACCTTTGTGTACCATACTCAACAGTAGCCGCTACTGTGAACCATGAAGTACATCGTAATGCTTAGAATTCTGGGTTTCACATGTTGTTCCTGTCAGCCACCAACCATCGGTAGCCATCATAATATCTAACCGTGAGATAATCACCATAGAAACCAGATACTTATCATCCATCAACCATGGTGACTTATAACCATTGTCGCACCACCAACCTGATACTTAAACCATTTATGATAACATGAGAAAAAACATTTAAAACATGATATAAACATGAGATAACCATGATATAACCACCATAGTAACCAAATCCTTTTCAGCCATGGTGGTTATATCATACTAACCCTGGTTATAACCACCAACCATCATGGCTGATCAACTATCAACCATGTACTATAACCACTAGAAATAGTATAAGCGTGGTATAACCATGCTATAACCATGGTATAACCATGGTATAGCCACTATAAACCATCGGTGCTTGGCTTCAACCGGCCATGGTGACCGTTGTTTTGTCGCGGTCAGGTCGCCTTAGGCAGCTCCTCCACGAGCCTTTTCATCGCACTGTCAGCCTTTGCCACGGTCGGCGGCCATGTACTGCTCGCGTATGGCCAGGCAAGGCAATGGGAGCCAGGTGGACCACGGGGAGAAGAAGTTTCGAATGGTGAATGAATAGCTATTAGTGACAGTGATGGTGGATGAATAGCCATGATGATGCCTATGTCAAACAATATTCATGGTAAATGGTTAATAAGCTGGTAATGGTGATGATGAGTAGTGACAATGAATAGTGTTGATGGTGCATGAAGAGTGAACCATGTATGAGGACACTAAAGAATGTGTGAGCTGTTAGTGATGATATGTCAAAAGTATATGTCAAACAATATTGGTGATTCCTTGTTTAGGATGCACACCAATTACATGAACATACTAGTGTGCACAACATAATGGCAACTTAAGTTTGTGAAGTTGCATGACTACTAAGAAGCATTTTTTGTTCATATGTTGAATAACTAATGCTGATGCGCTGATAAAACCATTGGACCATCAGTGATAGGCCGTCGATGATCGAAATACACACTTTGAGGTGTTAACTGTTGGCATAATTATTCAAATGCAAGCAACCATTAAAGCATTGTGAATCATCCTTGGTTGATAGCATTTCATATTTTCACTCTCTATCTACGTTTCTCTATGTATTCATATAAAAATGTATGTTTGTATGCACAATCAAACAAACATACTACTTCCAAACTTACACCTCGCAACAGTCTGATCATTGTTGGTGAATTGTGGTTGGTCACCAAACCATTCACAACAATCAGTGACAGTAAGCATCCACAAAGATTGACGATGCAATATTGAGAACTAGCATCAACCCTGTGTCTAGCAGCAATATTTGTCATGCTTGAACATGAACTACCGATAGTCACCACTATACACAACCCAACTGCAATTTCAACGGTGATTTCACAACAGCATTCGCACCATCTCGCCAGTGAGCGTAGCTATGCTGCGCGCAGGAAGGGGCGGTATATTCCATTGCTTGATTGAAGAGTGCCTAACAGAGCATTCAACATGTACCAGAGGAACAGGTCAGGTCCCACTAGCCCACAAGAAGCTCAAGTGGCTACTACTCGTACTACTGTAACAGTTCACAGCGGTTCTGGATAGGTTGATTCGAGATTTTCTGATCTCAACTAGTTGTGTCACTTGTTTCTATGTTCACTTTGTTTTGCATTTGCTTTGAATACATTATTTGGAGTCAAGCGAAACGAAGTGATTGAAACATATCCGAGCTTTAACACAAGCTTTTAAGTCTCCCCTCTCTGACTGTGTATTGGCAGTTCTAGTTATAGTGATACAAGTTGACATAAATGTGCAATTATACAGAGTTTCTTAACAGCTTTGTGGCACTGTGAGACAAGACAATATTGGTTTACAATCCCTGGTGATTGATTGCCTATGAAATGCCCGGGTTTTGGCACTATGAAATGCCGAACCAGGCTTTTTTTGAAGACATTCTGTGGAGACAACTTGCTGGATATGATGTTGGATTTGATAGACAAAATCAGCAGAGGTTTTGGCAGACATATTATCATTCACAATGTTGGACAGGCGACTACATTTTACAGGATGACCAGCCCAACCCCCCTGGGGAACAATCACGGGGGATGGTTTACAGACTAAAGGGATTATAGTTCAGACAGTTTCATCACGATACACATTTTATGCGAATATATATATATATATATATATTTATATTAATATATATTTCTACGGTAGAAGTGCATATAAATGATGTGTATATATATATGTGTGTTCATAAATAACTACATATATACATATATTTATGTACATATATATTTATATATCGTATATATTCATTCATTCGTTCATTTTTAGAAACAACTATAGATATATATATATATATCTATAACAACAACACATGTGATAGATACATATGCATGTGTACCTTTTGAGATCAAACAGTTCACTCATGAGAGGACTCGACTTTGTGTATCATATGTGATTGGCAAGCACGGAAAACAATCGAAGCTATGACAAGTTTCAATATTTTTTCAACGGATAGGGAATCCTATCCATGTACAACCAATTGAAACAAGACATAACAAAACATTGTATATCCATCAATCGTGTGCCCTCCACAACACATGCTATAACCATTTGTTAAGTAGGGGAAAACGGTTGTTTTGTGGGTAATTCCATTTACGGGCAAGCCGATATTGTAGGCTTCGTTGGCAACCTCTGTAGATCCAGTGGATGAGCTACCAAATTGGTGTCCATGAGAAAGCAGTACGTAAGCATTTCGAAACCAATGTTCCCTAGTATTTTGTAGCAGGTATACGGTCACTATTTGAAAACCATAAGGAAATGGTTACTCATATAGTTGGTGTTCCTTATTGCCAGCATTTGCCAACTACAAGGAACACTGCTAGACTTGGCGTTGGTGATTGATAGTAAGACCAGTTTGTTTGAGCGTTTGTAAGCATGATAAACTGTATTTAGATAGTCTTGTAAGCATGATGAACTATATTCATATAGTAGGTTCTATCCAGAGCAAATTCACATCCAGTCAACTCGACTCAACTAGTTGATCCCTACCGTGACTCATCACTGATAGGTTGGGTGTGAGTTGGTTATGGAACCAACGTTTTTGTGTTGGTACTTCACCAATGTTCACCTCCTGGCGTTCCATCACGTGTGTTTCACTGCTAAACCTGCCTTGCCAGGTGAGCGCTGAGTCGCTGCGGGGGCTCCCAGAGGTTGAGGTGGGGAGCCAAGCAGTTGGTATCATGACAGCTGATTGAGAGAAGGAACGAATGATTTCGAATGATAATAACCTTGGACCTTAGCTGAAATTAGAATAAATGGTTGCTTGGTGGTTGATAAAACAAATGAAGGAAATGAGCAGCACTTAGAGACCTTCTGAAATGATAAGCTGACATAATAAAGAACTTAGTAGCCTCTAGTTGAAATTATAATAAGAATAGAAGAGCCGTTTTATGTTTCTCGTTTCTATGGGCTACAGTTTTTTACTACCACTGTATTTGCTACAACTAAGAACGATCAACGTGCTACGATTAAGAATGATCAACAATTCATTGTTACTGGCGGTTTGTATACTAAAATGTTGGACTTGCCAGAGGGATCCACATGGATAGAATCCATTATGTGGAGCCCGTGGCTATATACACTTGGGAATTTAAAAGGATACATCGCATCATCATTGGATTTTGTTTTTATAGCTATTGTGACAGATTGTTATTTGGGGGCTGCTCAGAGATGTAAAGTAACCAATCGATTCACGGATACTTAGACCCTTTGTATCTCTTCTCTAGTCTGGCAAGTCAATCGGTCACATCATGACTACAATCAAGATGGGGTATTACTTGAATGCCATTTCAAATAGTTACACGCAATTTTCTAAGTGGAATTGGGAGACGTTGCAAAATCCTCCAGATCATTGTTGTTGTCGCTAACTGTCATTTTTTCGCTCATTGGAATGATTTGCCTTTGTTCAAATTCAAGCCGCCATCATTTCTCACCACATGTGCTTTCAGAATGCCTCATTTCCACTTCCATGCTCGCTGCCTCATCGAGGCTCTGGCAGCCACCGCAGCTGCTCTTTGATGAGGTGGTGCTGAAGATGTTGGTTTCCAGCAAGATGGGCTTTGGACTAGCAACCGTTTGAACTTAGTCATTTATCTTCACTGATCAAATAGATCAACTATCATTGAATTATGATATATCATGTAACCATCTTCATAAATCAAGTAGATAAACTATCATCATATATCCGTTCTTGAATCATTGGCTGTCATTGACCATGATTATTACATTATTCAGCAGTAACCAGATTTAAAAGGATTTGACCACAGCTTATACAGACAAGGTTCTGCAAGTATAGTGGTTGCTGGGTGACCTCGCATGCTTTCATGTCAATGTAGTGGTTACTGGTGCTTGATGTTTTTGTTGCTGCATCTAAAAGCCGGGGTTAAGCATTGTTCACTCGTAGATACAATGATGTTTTGCAATTTCAGCGACAAGGAATCTCTTGTGCTTGCAATTGTTGATGAACATCATCCCCCGTACCCGCTTGCAATAGGTAATAACTGTCATCACGCATGGATGGTGAAACTAAAACTTTCCATCTCCAAAATTCCTGGTTTCCGGCTCTCCTGGTTCAAGAAAACTACCAGAAGGTAAGCATTTCCAACAATTTAGTCACTAAGCAGAATGCAACCGTTTCCAACAATTGAGTCACTAATAAGTTAATAAGCCTCATTACGCTTCACAGTTGAAAGTTGAAAGGTCATAGCATATGTTTGAAAAGTTCGCCAAAGAAGCCACTTCTCAGCCATTGACTGTTGTGGAAATCGCTTCCCGCTGGATCAGAAGAGCTGCTACGTTCTTTTCCTGGATACGAAGCCTATGATCCGACTACAAAAATGGGTTTGTGATAATGGATGACGGTTTTGCTTACTTTTTGTTTGGCCGACAGCCAGTCATTGTGATTTCCTGGCAGGAATAAGTGTGGACTTCCATTCCCGCCTACTTCGCAAAGCATGCCACCGATGAAGTGCAGAAGAAATACAAAAACCTGCAAAAACCTCGCTCACAAGCGCCGCTACATTACTGAGGTTTTGAACATGCCTTTGCAGTTTGACTGGGGTTCAAGAAAACATGCTCCTACCATGGACAACAAGCCGGCATTGGCAGCCTGGACCGTGGTCCGCCATCACAAGCTCCGCTGGTTGCCATCGGCCATGTGTGATTGTCAGGTCAAATCTCTCAGCCCTAGTTGGTAACGACGCCCATGCTGAACTCGTAGTACGTACGGACCTTGGTAGGTGATTTCTCCTTAGTGTCAGCATACAAATACCAACTTGGTTCGTTTCCACTGACGGGGACAATGTCATCACTAGAGATGTGATCATGTTGCCAAGTGTCCCATCCCACCTCGTCGTTGGAAGACCTGCTCCCGTAGCAGCATCTACCACCCAATTTGCAGGGCTGAGTCCGAGCTGTCGGAAAATGACGTCATGAAACAAACTGATGACAGAAATCAATGATGAATTCGATCTGATGTGAAGCATGCCGCTTGGCATTCAAAGACCCCTACACCCAAGCTCGATTTCAGAAGCCTAAGCCTGGCGTTCTGCACTCCCTTCAGAAAATGAAACAAGACTTGCGGCTACCATTGTGGGCCGCTGGAAACTCTCTTACACATGCGCCCATCAGCTTACACCGCGCGCAAAAAATGTGTTTTCCCTTATTTAACCGATTCTCAAGAGCATTATGTGAAGGAATTGCGATATGTATCTGAAACAGATTCCCGAAATGATTACGCAGAGCTTCTGGTACGGGCTTGAGGCTACCTTGTCAGTTCGACTTTCACTACTGAAGTAGATTCATTGATCATAATAAACTACCCTCAATCATTTTTTTCCATCAACCATCAAGCAACCAACAACAGCGAATTCACCCGTATTAACCTTTGTTAACACTCATCAATCTTACGCCTCCACTACTGAAGTAGATTATCCATTAATCACTATCAACCATTACCATCAACAGACCATCATTATTCACCATCATGAACCAGCTTATAGCTGTAATTTAACAACCAGCTTAAAAACCAGCTAATAGTATATAAACCATTGTTAATAAATAGTTCAACATTATTCACCAATATGAGCCAGCTTATAGCTGGTTAAAACCAGTTATATGAACAACTCACTTATGAACCAGACTATCAACCATCCATCAGTCGCCACAACGATAACCCACCAGCCGTTGCTGGCCACGCCCAAGCGCTTTGCTCGCCAGGTCGCAGCCCAGGTGATTTCCACACCTTGGGGCGAAGGTGGAACGGAAGCGGAAAACACCGAAGATCAAGGGTTGGAAATGGTGAAATTTGGGTGAGTAATGGTGGAGAATGGTGAGCAATGGTGGAGAATGGTGGGTAATGGTGGAGAATGGTGAGCAATGGTGGAGAATGGCATGGTGGATAATTTGGTGAAATGCTTGTGAAGAATTTGGTGAATAGTGGTGAAATTGTGTGCGTGAATCGTTTTGAATAGTAGATATATAATCTTAATCGTTAGTATAAGACAAGATCGATGGTCAATACTACAGTAGCGAATGCTGGCGGAAAAAAAAAAAAAAACATGCAATATGTGTGCACTTTTCAATCTTTAACAACGGCAAGCAATAGGCAATAGTTTTCAAACACCAACTTGGTAAAGGTCAATAATAGCCATATATTTGCTAGTAGTGGCTAATGATTCATATTACTTATAGCTATTAGGTCAAGCAAAGGTTGGTGTAACAATTGTTCATGGGTAATGGTCAACAATAGCTATCAAGCCCCAACGAAGTTCGCAGACCCCACCTGCGGTTGGGCGAAATTCATCGCAGGTGACTCCGCGCTGTGGGGATATGTACCTGTCTCTAGAGCCGTGATGGGAGATCCATTTGTATTAGTATATGATATTGAACATAACAACTACTGTATGATATCCCAACTATATGATACTCAACATATTATGGAAAACATATGATGATATTTATATATAGCTGGACAACTGTTTATCCCCCATAACAATTTGTATCATCATGAATATGATGTCAGCCCCTTTGTGAGGCTCATTTATTTACATTGTACATCCTCCGCTCATGAGCTGGTGAGCAACGGCTCTATCAACAGATGGTTTGTTTCATTATATAATGCAGCACGGTACCATTTGTGTTTTTGGGTGATATGCTCATAAACCCTCCATATCCAGTATTGTCCACTGGTTCACCGCAAGACCATCCTGATCTTGTGATTTTCTTGCTACCATGAAAATACACCATGATGAGCTATGATTGACCAGCATTTATTGTAAGGATTCACCATCATGTGCCCATGAAGCTTTCTGTAACCCATGATTTGATAAATATCAGCTGTTCACCAAGTATTGACCATGCTTCACTGTCATTCGCCACTGACCATTGTTGACTGTGATTAGATCTTATTTCCCAATATTATCGAAGTATCAACCATCATTCAAGCACTATTCAACCATCAATTAGCCATTGATGAACCACTCATGAACGGTATTACTCACTACACGCCAGCTTCTCGGCCAGCTTCTTGACCATCAATGGACCGTTAAGCGTCCTTAATCAAGCAGATTCATCATGAAATATCATTGCCAAACCAAGTATCAGCCATCATTCAGTAATAAATTTCCCTTATTCAAAAATGAGTCCCTCTTTTTCAAGAATCAACCCCTATCAACCATTCTATTTGCTTATTGTTGGGTGGTCCCCTACCGGGTGGTCCCCTACCGGGTGGTCCCCCACCGGGTAGTCCTCAACCCCGCTCTTCGCTCGCCAGGTCAGCTGTTTGCTGCCCAGCTGCTGGTTCACGGCCACGTGACGCGTTTGCGTTGGGCGACCGGAACGACGCCTGCGTCGCCCAGCCTGGAGGCGACCCGTGGCTCCTGGTAGATCCATCAACGGTTCAGGACCAATCAGGTGGCTGTGGGTAAAAACCCTTAGTCCCCTTGGTTCCTCCCTGTTAACCAGCTTGTTTTCCCTATAATTGTTGGTGGAAATCCCCCACTAGTTGGTTAATATTGACCCATAGCCAGGTTGTAGAGTCTTTGTAGAGGTTAATGTTAGTCAATGGTTGAGGTTTATGATGGTTAAGAAATGTTAACACATGATGGCTAACAATTGTTGATGATGATTAATGGTTGCTTCTTACATGGCAGAGTAATGGTTGATCCAGTAATGGTGGGTCCATTAACAATGGTTAATATGGGATGAGCAGGAAACACAATGGTTGAGGTCATTGATGTTAGACCCTCTCTATTGGATGGTAGATCAGAAGCTATTTATGGTCAAAGTACAGATGGCTTGGTCAAATGATATGATCTACCAGTGATCATAGTGTATCGGATCGCGTAGGATCGTGATTCAAATGAATATATATATATATATATATATAGGAACTAGTGTACATGGATACATATGCATGGGAACTAGTAATCATGATACACTGGTTGGTGTATTTTGTTTTCCATATTATTATTCGCAAATGGTTGGTTGGCGGACTTATATTTGCTTGTAGGGTTGAAAGCACCAACCAGTATATGCTACTGCATTTGATACGTAATCATTGCACTAATATGGGAATTGTCAACTGTCTATGGGAGCAGCATATGAACCTAGGAACATAAAATACTATATAACCATGGGCATATAAGAGATACTTTATAGATATCTACAATGGGATGTATTAAACACATGCATTATTATGGCCAATGATTGGCTACTGTAGTGATAGGCTAAAACTAGTAATAATGGATATACTATTCATTAGTACTAACATGCGATGGGTAATTTTGATTTGATGATAAGATTCAGCACATAGGAACTAAGAATGGGTAGTTGGTGGGTTGTAAAGATAATATCAATATTTGGGATGAATGTTTGATTGACTACTTGTTTCAGAGGGGGTGAAACCACCAACCAGATAGGTAATAACCAGCGGACAAAATTAGACACAAATTGAGAACAGGTACTAGCTAATTGGTAATCGCTAATGATATCTCAGAGTGGTAACATATAACGACAATAGCAGCTGACAATACTCCATATGATCCAATTGTTTCCAATGGGTTATAGCCTCGGTAATAGCTGATGAACGGTAATAACAAAGCATGTACCAACAACAACCAATCTTCGTGGTGCTGGGTCGCATGACTGTTTCAATTCTACTCACACAGGTTCTAAAATGGGGTTACCTACATATTGCTTAAGATCGCAGATCTCTAACGCAGAGATTGTTGTCAAGGTATCTGGTTGATGGTTGTTAAATCCCAGGCAATGAAGCTATTGTGAATCACACCGGTGACCACTAATCGTACTATATAATGGTTGGTGGTTCCAAACACTTTTTATTTTCCCCAATGTATTACCAAATGGTTGGTCGGCTGACTAATATGTTTCACAGGGTTTAAAACCACCAGCCAGGCAAAGCATCATCCACAAGCTTCAGTTTCTTCATGTTTCTTTCGTCTTCAGCCCGCAATCATAAACTCAACAATTGAATGGTCGCCTCTTTTTCTGTCATAGGCCATTATCCCCCGTTGGCGCACATCAACCATAGCAATCCAGTTTTAATAACTGAATCCAACTTGTTCCAAAGATCATATCATCATCAACCATTGTTTCCCTTATTGTTGTTGGTCATTATCCCCTATTAGTGGTTGGTTAATATTGACCCATGGCCATATCAGCAAACAACCCCTGCTTACTTGCCTGGTTAGTAACTTCCTGATCAAGACCTGGCTATGGCGCCCCAATGGGTGAGTCCCACCACCCAGCGGCGGTTGACAGCACGGCGAAGCCACGTAGGTTCCCAGCGTCTCATCTGGAGCTCCCATGGCCTTTGCAGCACTGGGGCCCTTCAAGGCGGCGGAGCCGCGTACGCTGGGGTAGCAAGACGCCATCAAACCATGGTGAAACAGCAGATTTAAACATGCTTGGTTGGTGCTGGATGGATGGTGGTTGGATGGATTTGGATGGTGGTTGGTGGTGCTTGGACTGTTGGATGTTTCACCCATGAAAAATCCATGGCCGCCAAAGAAGGTACGTTCTATTTTCAACTATCACGTCACGTAGACAATATGGATGCAAAAGGACGACCAACGTCATGCAAGACGATGTCATTTGGCCTATGCGCCACGGTGCATTATTGTGCATTACACTGCGCAACAGTCCACATTGACCAGATCCCTGATGGCAGTCAATGTGGATGCGTGCTCTCTTTGTCGAACACCTCCCTTCTTGTGCAGCTGTGCGCCTCCAAACTTGTTTGACAACTGTTTGACAACTTTACGTTCCAGCCGTGCATTTGTTCTTCGCACCACCACAAACTCAAACTGAACCGAAGGTGACATCTGTTTTTTTCCGAACCCAACAATTTCGGAAGAAACTCCGTTAATATAGTGATATCTTCATTATTTTGTGCTCCAATCTCATCCCTGTAGATCCGCACTTGTTATACCGTATATAATATAGCCCGATCGGGTTGATATCTAACAACGATCATCAAATATGCAATCTTAAATCGTAGTTAGCGATCCTTCAGTGTAAATTTCAAAGTCACCATTGTTGTAATCGTACTGGGTCAGTACGTACCCAACATTTGGTTGCCCTGTATCCTTTTGGCCCCAACCATCTTCTCCGCACATCCACTGAGAGTTCGATCACAGGAGCAGCTGTCAGGAACCACCATGGATAGGTGAACCATTGATGACCAGTCATCAACCTATGATTTTCTGTTGTGAACCATCTATCAAACAATTGTATCTGATTGTTGGTCATGATATGCCACGATCATCTATTGTGGATCATTCACAACCATGTTTCACCAACAATCATTGTTGCCAAGCCAAACTCATCATTACCAACCGTCAATCAACCAGCTTTGCTTGCAGTATTGTAGAACATGTATTAACCACCATGACCCCGTCGGTCAAACCGTGCTTTATTAGCCATTATCAACCAACTGGGTTTAACCGGTATTTGTAACCAACAGCAAACTGTTTAAACCAACTTTATCACCATGTTCAGCCGCAATTCACCATCCTTAAACCCAGTTGGCTTCAGCCGTCTTAGCCATTCATCCACCATTCTTCACCATGTTTAACAGCACCCAACCCACCCAGGCCCACTGGATCCAGGTGTCTTTGGCCTTCGCCACCAGAGGAGGTGGCGCTTTGTGGACCGTGCCTCGCAGGCAGTGCCGTTTGCCCCCGGAGACGCTTGGTGCTCAGGGAACCAGGGAGCGCGGCCAGCCAGGGTGGCCCTTGAAGACGGGGGAGCGAAGCCGATTCGTTCGCCAACTGATGAAGTGGGAAAAGGAGGATTTGTTGTGGAAACAGTTTGATGTATTACTTTCAAGCATGTTCAAAAATATATGAGATGTGGGTGACAAACATGTTTTTTTTCTGGATATCCTTATTTTGGCCGGTCGGGCGGCAAGACTGACTGGTGGTTTGCCTTTTGTTTAATATGTGTATTATTCAGTGCATTCCTGAGCAGCAACTCCAGCTTATTAGAGTACAAAGCAGAAGAGACAGACAAGGATACGCAGAGCTTCGGTGGAAACGAAATGAGGTGGTAGCAGTTTACACCTAAGTAGAAGCCAAAGGAAGCTTATGGTATCTTAATGAAGCAACATATGTAGAAACTTAGTACCTTGGTTTATCACTTTGACAAACTGAAATATAGGTACTCCTGACGGGTCGCCCAACTCCACAGATTTGGTAATTTCTGGTGAAGCAGTTGCCAGCTACTCTTTTAAAACGAGGTTTATGCAGCACTGCACTTCTGACCTCTCAGTGGCGTGGCTCCTAACCTTTGAGCCATAAATGGTGGTACCCCCTAACCAACCACAAATAGCCATAACTAATGGGAAACTAACCAGCTATAGGGTTTATGGACAAATCGTTTGGTTTCGATGCAATTGTAAATTACTATCATTGTCCATGACAACGATCATGACAGTAAGACACCACCGACATCACTAATATTTGGAGGCAAGTCGCCAGCTATTTGTGCACGCACACCGCAAACTATCTATGTTTTAACTTGTGGTTTGTTGATGTGGATGTCGATGTGGATGTCCCTTTTCAATTTATTGCCAGATTTCAGCAAGTTGGTTGCTGCCTAGATAAAGGTTTGGTGATAAGCCAGAAATGCGAAACAAGTGATGATAATGCTTTCAGTAAAGCCAGACCAATTTGAGGGAGTGTTCTGGGGTGGTCATTGCTGCTTGATCATGTGGTTCAAAAAAATCAGGATTCCCCTGCAAATATGATGTGTGTTTTTATGTTTCAGGCATATATGTATATATATATATATGTATGTATTGTCGTAAAGCTTAATCTAGCTGTTCATTACATAATAGTCTGCTTTGTTCGTGAACATATTCCATCGTAACGGTGATTGTATCTCAGTATGAAATCCCAGTTGGTCCTCCCTGGATTCCTGATACAACTCCAACATTGGCAAAGGAACCCTTTGCTGATTGCCTACAACGCTTCATGGCCGCAGCGTGGGTCTGGAAATGCTGCATACTCCTTGCTTGTTTGGCTATCATGGACTTGTGCTTTGGATCATGCCAAGCACTTGAATGCATTTCTGCTCAAAAGACGTATGAACAGATACTGCACATCGCTTGCTGCCTTGTCATGGCTGAATGGTTGCGATGCAATGCTTCACAGTAGGTAAGTTATGATTAAGATGATTGCTTCATGATGGCTTGTTAATATGTTTTTCATTGATGGTTAATGATACGGTTAATTGATGGTTAGCACTGCTAAATGGTTTGTAATGATTAGGACTGGTTAAGGACGACAATGTTTGATGATTGTCGCGAATGGTCTCCCGGCGCTGCACCCACCAGTTGTTCCACGGGAACCAGCCCCCTACATGGATCACCAAACACCTCTTGATGTGTGGGCAGATTGTCCTTTTCAGGATTTCCATGGGATTCCTCCAATCAATGACTATGGCATGCAAATCCATGATGAAGTCCTACATGCGAGATACTCAAGAATCTATGAAGAAACACTATAATATGATCAAGGAAAAACGACGAGAAAGTCCTCTCGGATGATACTCTTCCTATCACCCTAGTTGGATGCTAATACCCTAAGTACATGCTGGCTACATCTCTATCGTTCGTGGGTACATCCCGATCATGGGGAATTATATCCTTTTGATTGGTGCTTATTGATGGTTACTGTATTTGTTGCTTGTGGCTCCATCCCATCTATTGCTGCTTAGAACAATGATGGTCCTGCTTTATATACTGTTATTGCTGGTCATATCCCTGTGATTGTTGTCCATGTAGCTGGTGACGCGATTTGTTTCAGGTATTAGTTTGGGATGGATGGTATTATGATACCTTTTCCTTCCTATCAGTGATAGCTTACTTCATTTTTATACATGGTCATTTAGCTTAAATTTCCAATGTTATGATGTAGGACTAGGGGATGAACTCAATCACATGTTGGATCCTGATTGTAACTGTTCATATTCATCCATTTGCAAGTGTTTTTTTAATTAAGCAACAAACAATGTGAAATCCATTCTCACTTTCATTGCTCAACCAAGAATACTAATCATGAATTATTGTGTACTTATTTGTTTATATCTAATAAATCATTCTTTATCATTAGATATCATCAGCAACCCGTATATATACGACAATTGTTTCCAAAATGCTGTTATTGCAACACAATACAATCCCTATGGCTTGAGAACTGCCCCCCCATTTCTGGGAAATATGGATTGACCATCCCTATGACTGATTCCAATCGCGACTACCAAGGTCACAGGGTGCACAGGCCACTGGGGGATTGTGGCCCGATACATCGGCATGACACACCAAACCAAAGGGTGATTTCGGATGGTGGAGCCCGGGCTACAGGGACATCCATGACATGGCTCAAAATGATGAACCCCTGAGTTGCCGGTTATGCAAGGGTCATGGGTCATGGGCCACTTTTCGGACTGAGTGAGTATCAGTATGTATTTTTGCAACTTGTAACGAGGAGTTTCAATCCTTGGGTGGTTTTGCTTTTTTTGTCATGCAGTTGCACTTGATCACTTTGGTGTTTCTGAAACCTAGGTAGGCTTCTACGCAATGCTTTCTTCCTTGCTTGTCACTTGTCACCTCAAGCACTTGTTTGGCGGGGATTTCATGAAGCAGAAGCCGATAAGAAGGCAGTCATATAAAGAAATTCAGATTCGTACCTAGTCGAATGAGCGTTGTGCAGAACTGGTTCTTCCACGGAAATAACTACGGTAGTAATTACTACAGTATCTACAAGACAAGAAGTCATCCTCGCTGAATGTTCCATGGATTTCAATCAGGGTTGTTTTTTTGTGAGGGTTGGAAGAGTTCAGAATGGCAAACAGAAGCTTCAGGTGGCCTTTTGTACGAAGACGAGTGCGACGTTCGATGTGCCGAACTGGGGCAAGGATTTGCGAGGACGGAGGGAGTGCAAGCTTGCACATTGGTGCGCTGTGATATCTAATGAATGCCATGGATGTGAATATCTCCGCGACCTTGTGGCCTAGATGTGTTTGACTCAAGAATTGTCCAAGCCCCCCTTCGGCACAAGAGGTTTTGAGGATACCTGTCATGAGTCACAATGCGCTCCGTATCAATCGTTCACCCACAAAAAGTTCTGGGCATACCCAAATTTGAGGTTTGCCAATCAAAGTTGATTGCTCTTCCATCTAAGGCAATCTTTGTGTGCAAAACACTGTTCAAAAACTCTATCCATTGCTATCAAACAGGAGCATTTTCACCTCCATCAATACACTTCGTCCAGCAACTTCAACTGTTCGTGAGTGCCACACCAAGAGTCAGTGTGAATCCATGAAAAATTCTACAGACAAGGTCAGACAAGTTACCTACAAAATGCTATGGTCAACCTCCCCAAGCTATTAACACCCTTTCAGCATTTCGCCACGGATAGGGCCCCCATTGCACTATGTGCAGTTTTGCCCAGAGCTGCCATGCATCACTGTTCGTTGTGTACTTGGATGATATCACAAAGGCGACCGGACCCTGAGCATGGTTATACATCCATTAAGCATCATCAAACATTATTGACCATTGTTCATTGACCGTCATTAGCCATCATTAAGCATCATTAACCATTACATTCACCATCATTAACCTTCATGAACCGTTCTGATCATCCCAGCTTCTCACCCAGCTGCTCCAGTTGTGTAGGACGACGTGTCTCGAGCACAACGGCGAATTTCAACTCGATGGCTGCGTCTCCGCCTGTGTGGCACCGGCGGGTGTGGTGAGCCCTTCGTGTCGTGAAGGCCACAGATTCTCGGCGACGAGCTGGCCATGTCGTGGTGAAACAAGAGAGACATGTTCCTGATAGGTAGATTCTGTACATGAACACATGTTTAGGAGGGAAGCCAATTAGTTTTGGATATAGATACTGTGTCTATTCACATGCGTCAATATATGTATATACAGTATTTACATCATTCTCATTCATAGACTTCTTCCCGTGCAATCACCACGAACATCCGTCATTCATGTATCCAGCATAACCTCTTTGGGCTTGGGATGATCTTTTTGAGCACCCGAGCCATGCGGGGACGATCAACTAATCACCGCTGATGGTCCGATGGTGGGTGGGACTGTTGGAAGATCCATGATGTGCTTCCCAAAAAAGAGCCGAACCTGATTGGAGAGAAGCGAAACATCACAAGGGAACTCACTCAGCAAAGATTCAATCGGATTTGATGAAGTAAGTCAGGATGGTGGGAAAGAGCACCAGTTAGATCCATGGAAACTTTCTTGTTCGGAGGTAGACCTGGTGTCATCCACCAAGCATTCAATGCTGTGATCATTTGAGTGAACCAGCAGTTTGGTTGGGTAGGCCATTTGTGGACTGCCCCACCGGTGGGTTCTCGTTGTCATTTTTTTTGATGATGATTGTCATGATCAGCCATTGTCAGCCCTGGTGAATCACCACTCCTTGGTTGCCGCATGCTGTCGCAATGATTGCTTTTGAACCACGGTTCATATGATAATTCAGTCGTCACCATAGTGATGTTCTTGTTGATTTTGAACCATGATCTTTTATTTGTCATGGTGACGGCTGAGGAATCATATTTAATCATGATGAATGACCAAGATTGATATTTGTTATTATGGTTAATATGACCAAGATCATCAAATATTAATCTTGATCATTAATCATTAATGATCATATTAATCATATTAATCATGATTAACAGCTATTTGTTGTCGATTTTCCATCTTGTTCTTATATAGCGGTGATGCGTTCCTAAGAAACGACCCGCCTTACAGGGGCACCTCTGTTGTCCACCCCGAAGGATGGCCTTGCAGCGCCCTGGGATACCCCACGCTTGGTGCATAGCAAAGGCGTACTCTCAGATGGGTTTAACTTTCAAAGACATCACTCTATGTTGACCATGTTTTTTGTCGGTGGTTGTATTCACCCACATTTGACACATGTGTTTCTTTTGCTTGTTTTTGGTTTTTGTTGATTACGATTCCGCGGTAATCAACGACTAGGAAGTGTACCATCATCACTTACAATTCTGAGCCATCATTAAGGATAGCCATCACAAATCATCATGATTCCAAGAAAATACCACTCTATACAGTGTTCACCATTATGATTCATTATGCATTATCCACCAAGCTCTTTGACCATCCATGATTTATCATTTGGAACAATTAATCACATTTTTTGAATCATTATCAATCAATCTAGATAACATAATCACGCATTTGAGCTATCAATCACTCATGTTGATCACCGATCAATCACCCATTATTATGGTAAATACTGTCATTGTTATTCAGACCTATGTCACAACCAATGGGGTATCACCAATCACCCATTCTTCATTGTTCAGAATTACCCATCCATTATCTATTGTCCATTATTTAGAATTACCAATCCACTATCCAGTCATCATCTATTACTCACCCAGTAGTTAATCACCATCAGTCACTGATTTTAAGCACTATTTCGAATCACTCATGCCAATGACTCATTTTAATCACGAATTTTAGTCAGTTTTGTTATTCACACATGAATCACCCATTGAATTGATCATCCATGAATCACCATTAATCATTCATTTGGAACCACTAGTCACCCCTGAATCACCGATGATTCATCCGTTATCCATTACTCGCCCATTACTCACCAATGGTTCACCCATTATTCACCCATTATTAATCCATTACTCACCCATTATAGTCACACATCAATCACCCATTATTCGTCCATTCTTAATCATTCAACATCCATCATTCGGAATCATTATCCATTGTCCAACAACCTTCCATTATTCACCTATGAATCACCCAGTAATTCATTAATTACCCATAAATCACCCATAAATCACCCAAAAATCACCCATAAATCACCCTTAATCACACTTTGCTGTGACCTTGGGACTCCCAGGAATTCCCATCGGCGGTCTTTGCACCGCTGCCTGTCCGGAGGGATTCGCTGCGCCTTGGTGTTCTGCAGGGCCTGGTGGTGCCGATGAATCTCTGGATGAAAACATAGGAAAATACAGGAAAATATAAGAAAACTTGGGAAAACATTGGAACATACAAGGAAAATATAAGAAATATTGAGAATGCAGGAGACTATATAAGAAAAGACAGGGGAAATCCATGTCTCGCTCTCGGTCCTCTCTGAGTATATTTTTTGTTGGTGTCTTTGCTCTGCCGACAAATGCAGAGTAAACCCTCGCTGATCAAATCAGACAGCTATAAACAGCGTGTACTGTAGTAGTAATCTCAGTGAAACACCACAACACCTTGCTCTACCCACAGTCATTCAGCTCCGTTCGATGGAGACCATTTATCATCATCATCATCATCATCATCATCATCATCATCATCATCATCATCATCATTCATCATTGTTATTTATGATCCGTGACCAATGTTTTCGGGGTCAGTAGCCACCCACAAGGCGCACAAGGACTAAATGTACTTCGTTCTTTGGCACGTGTTTATTTTGCAACTTTTGCCCCGACCAATCATTTGTCCACAATGATGGGAACAGCGAAGCTGAAACTGAAAAATGCTTCGGTCTTCTGTCTCAGCAACTCAAGTACATTACAGTTGGTCCAGGAGTAATCATACTACTACAGATCACCCGCATTATTTTGGTGTTTCTCAAAATGAAGACACCCTCAGTTATCATCCTTTGTGTTGGTTATTTATTAACAACCAATCAACCATAACTTTGGGGGTTCACAATTTCAAGACCCAGGTAAGAGAACCACAATGGTGACAATTTTAAGAACTCCCCCCTATTCCAAAAAATAAATGGTGGTTCTTAAAAATGAATAGTGGTTACTTGAATAGCATAGTGGTTACTTAGGTACCCCGGGTTCCAAGAAACCACTATGCTTACGCCTAGCACTACCAATGCCGCCATGAACGTTTGGAACATGTCGCAGAAAAATCGCTGGAGCTGCTGCGATGATCACAGCTGTTCGGCCGCCGTTGACAGCTGGTTGGTTGCCGTGATGCTGTTCAGCCTGAGTGGTTTCTGGATCCATAGTGGCACTCAAAAAGGCTTTGGCTTATTAGTGGATACCTCAAAAAATGGTTGGCTAATTAGCACTAATAGTGCTTTGGGTACCCCTGTTTTGAGACACACTCACACATTTTTGTGAATCAACAGACTCTGATCATGATTAAGTGTTAATGATTTGTTATCAAACAAAATCAACCTTTCATTTTGACGACCTTCAACTATTGTTAATTGGCCTTGTTAAGCCCTCATAAAGCGAAGGTTAATGATGGTTCCCTTGGTTAACCTTGGCTTTGTTGGCATCGCCATGCAGATTCCGCTGTGGCAGATGCTTGAAGCTGCGGCTTAGGCCACTGCGCCTGTGCTGGTGTGCAATTACGTCTCGCAGATCTCGCAGTTGCCATGGTTTTCCCCACGGAGGTGCCCCGGATGTCGTTATCAAGAGACCCCAAGTTGGGTCTCCATATGGCGAGCTGGGTCAATATTAATCAACCAATAATGCGGGTTAATAACTAACAATACTAAAGAAAACAATGGTTAACAGTAGGGGAACCAGGGGTACAGGGTTTTGACCCACTGCCATATGTTTGTTGACATAATTTCTAAGTTAATCATTATGGTAACCCGTATTAACCACTATTTTAGCCCATGATTAACCAGTATTAATCCCAGATAATCCCAGTATTGGTTGAGAAAAACCCGATTTCTATATCATTAATATCTTCATGTTTGATATTATAACAATTTATTACAGTATACAGTACAGTATATACATCATTACTGATGTGTATAGCAAACGACTGCTGGAGCACTGCTCATTTACAAAACCCAAGTTAGTATTGTTGCATTTGCATGTTTTAACCAACTCTTGGATCATGAATACATGTATGGGTGACTGACTTGGCAAAGTGGGAGCCGAGTCTGCCGTTCCCGTACAAGCTTGGCTCCCCTACAGTGGATGCATTTTGTCGTGCTGTTTGCTTGACTTTGCCTACGCCTTCAACACGGTCAGCCGGAAGCACTTGTGACAATGCGCTGCCTCCCATTTTCCGTACTTTGATACTTTGATAGGTCAGTTTTGCACAGGGCGAGTGTTAATGCCATGGCAACACACTATCAATTCGTGCAACCATAAGGACAGCACTCAGGCATACAACCGATTGATATACTGAAGAGACATAGACGCTCTT